>CM037787.1:2852928-2902928 GCA_021229015.1 Solen grandis
TCTACCTTCCTGGATTTAATTTTCGTGGCCCGTGTCAATCAGCAAAGTGATCACCCATAAAATCATGAATTAATAACGAGTATCATTTAAGACCTTTATTTTTCTGTCAACATGTGTGTAAGTAATACGACTGAAATCTAAATACGGGCATAAATTAGGGTGAAAAGTTACTATTATGTTGCTATCATTACTTAAATTATTAACTGGCTCATATATTTCACCAGTAATACAAAGCGCTAAATAATAATTACGTTCTTAACCCTTTCCCTCATAGAGGACACCATGAAAAGACCTATGCGAACAGCATAAAACCAGATCAGCCTGCGAGTAACTCGCAGGCTGATCAGGTTTTATGCTGTTCGCTGCTCCTCAGTGGTCTGGAAATGAGGATTTTGTAATTAAATTTGGTAAGGTTTAACTGTGGTTTTCTGCAGATCAGGCTTTATGTGATACCTATTGATGGCGTCAAAATGAGTCTATTTGAGGGAAAGGGTAAAATAAGGTAAAAAGTTCAAAGCACATTTCCTTTTCAACGAAGTTATCAAGTAAATGACTATATTGGCTTGAATTGTGACGCTAAAACTATTTGATAAGACATGAAAGATCTAGGTATTTATTTCGAGAAAGAACTAGGATGAAATTCGCTTTTATTACTTAGCTCTAAGATGGATCCAGGTCCGAAATGTTAAAAAATCAGAGACGTTCTGTATATTACTATTAGCAACAACAGAAGATTGTATCACGACATATCGAAACTTTAAAATCAGATTAAACGAAAGATAACAGCTTATTCTCAAATGCGATTTTAGTAAGCCAAAGCAAAAGACAGCATGACCGTGGGTTTTCCATAGCGGTAGCGACAAAAGCGTGGATTACCGGGGGATTAGTAGACTACTGACAGCGTGACCCTTTCTGGTGACTTCAGGAATTTCTCACTCTAATAATGATCTAGCTTAAAGTATTTATACCTTCTATATATGAATAAGAAAATCAGTGATTTCTGGTTTCGCTGTCTTTATATGTTTAGGGGACAAGGATGTGGGTGGGGATAAACAGAGAGAGAATGAGAAAGAAAGAAGTGGGACGGGGGATATGAGACGGAGACAGTACGGAACATGAGGAACATCCGGATACTAACGCTCCTAGAACACTTAACCACAGATATGCTGTGATGTGTCATTGATCGGGCACTAATGACATCCATTGTAAGCCTGTAGGGTAGGGTATTGATTATAGCGTAATTAATTAAGTTTCAAAGCAGAACAAGGTCGTTTATCGCACGGATTGTGAAACATTTAAAGGTTTAATCCATACTTGCTGTAGACTGTAACAATATATAGTGTGAAGATTGTTCACGTAGCTGTTTGATGAAGGGCATCACGTAACGCATGCTGTAGAGTCTTGGTGTATGTTGTACATGTGTCATGTGAAGTTCGTGTTTGTCATGTGAAGTTCGTGTTTATGTCATGTGAGCGCATCGATGTTGTTATCCAAGTAAGAGTCAAAGCTGCAATACATATACATTAACTATTCCCAAGAACACATCTATTATTAAATAACCCATTTTGGCAAGAGATTTGTGTAAGCGGTTCGATAGCTGAAAACAGATTCGCAACTCTGATATAGGTAAAGATCAAGTCAAGAGATGCTCTCGTTAACGTGTACTATCATGTAACCACGAGATAACATGAGATGTGTAAAATTGCTCACATCATTTATAAATATACTAAGTTTTCTCTTCAGTTTATTGCCGATTAAACCAAATACGCGTAAATATGTCCCTCATTAGATCGCAGATCTCTTTTATAAGTAAGCGTCTGTAAGATGTTAAGCGTGTCAGTGAGATCTTGTTCCCATTTCTCAGTTGTTGTTTTTTTTAGTCAAGAGAAAAAACGTTATTTCGGACGGTTTCATTTCTCAGTTGAATTGGTCTTCGGATAGCTCACTTGGTAAAGAGCACCCAGTCTGTAAGCGAGATGGGGTTCCAGTCCCTGTTGCACATTTTCTCACCAGGCTCTAATTCTACTAATCGTACTTAGCGCTAAGTAATATTTGTCTCTGTAATTAACATACTCAGGAGTTTAATTTAAAAATATGGCCTGGTTATTCAAGTGATAACAGACAACATCTGATCTGGGCCCGTTTTGAAAACGCGCCCATATGAGGTCAAGGGATTTACATTTACAAGAAAAGATCGGTTTTGAGCTTTTTATCGAAGGGGGTTCGATGTACATTTTTCTCACCAGGTTTCATTTAACGAAAAGTGAAAATAATCCAGTTTTCTGGAGCCACTGTTACACCAATGAGTTTTTTTCTACGACCGAAAGGCTCGATGAATATCTTTTCTTTTCATTTTGCCGTTTTATTATTATTGTTATCAATATGATTCTATCAATTAAATGTATAAATTCCATTAGAAGTCACGCTAATGTGTGGTCAATCAGAAACTTTATAGAATCCAATTTTATCAGCGAGTTGTTTCATTAGGAAACCTTTGTTGCCATGTACAAATTGACAAAAATAAGTGATTCACAAATTTAGAGTAACGAAGTCTGAGACATTTCTCCAGACACCAGAAGTCTATACGCTTTCTTCGGTCTTATATTGTCTGTAGAAACGTCTAGATCGCTTTAATCCTATACATAGATACTCATAAATCACGTAAAATGTCAAGATTGTCATTAACAAAGCATACTATACTTCGTTGAAAAGAATGTGCACTTATGTTTTCATTCCTGTTAAATGTATCATTTCTTCAAATTTTGAATATAACCTCAAAATATTGATAAATGTTATAAATATAAACATGTTTCAGTATGTGCTGTTAAGGTAATTCATCCATCATTAAACCATAATCATTGTTCTCCGACTGCTTTAAAAGACTTCAGTGCAGATACAAGCATCCAATGACTTGGGCTTAGAGACTCTTTTGTTCAAAGTCTAAACAGGCTTACATTTACTATAAAATTTCAATGATCACTTGATGGACCATGATCACAATTTAATAATGGACGGAATACCTTAATAGCAGGCATGTAGGTTTTGACGATACAAATTATATTTATTATTTCTAACGTTATATGCCTTCCCAATACCTTTTAATATTACCATGTTTGTAGCTATAAAGCAATAGACCAGTAAAATCAAACAAAATGTCTTATGAATTTTATAGTGCGAATCATGTACACCGTGACAGGGCCACAGACAATTTATTTGACAATCAAATCAATTGCTGTGTCAGATAACGGCCATCTTGTTTGTCATCGTCTGCAATTTTGTCTTGATTGTGCCAAGGTATTAAATCAGACCAACGTTTATTAAATACCCCCACTTGTCAAATCTAAACCCTCGATGACCGTCAAAGACCTTCAATTCGTGTCCATTGTTTATAAATGAATGATTATGCAGGCATGTTTGTTTCAGCTAACACGCCATGTGTGCAAGGAGGAACATTATATGTTTGATGCGTTCTATGCTGGGCGTATTGACGTTATATAAATCAATTTGTCTGATCAATACCGGATATATGACGACCCATACTTGACTCTAAGTGATATCCATTTTCCTCAATCTTCTTGCCTGCTCATTAGTTGATCAGCTTTCATTTTTACTAATGCTACTAAGTTATGTATATATGCACAAATGCCTTTCGAATATCTTAATTATGTTTTTTTTTTTTTTTTTAAAAATTTTTTCATATTATAGGGGAAATTGTTATTTCTACTACTTTTTTTAAATAAAATATGTTGTGACTAAATTAGCTTTAATTAAGTAAAACTAATAATCTTAAGTAAGGTAACATATTCCACCATTCTTGTTTCACAAATAAATGAGTAAGTTGACGCAGTACTATACAATATATATTTGGTCTGGGTCATAAAATATTTATGTTTATTTCCTAGGAGACAAATATATTGGGTTATTGCCAAATTTAATTCAAAAATTACTCATCCCTAAGAAAAGTATGTGTTAAAAAGAACACATCTATCACCCGAGAAATATGAATATGATAACATTCAAATCGCCCTTTTCTCCACTCTCGACATTACAAAATGGATGAAGACGTTTACTTGTACAAAATCTTTTCGCTAAACAATCTAACAAAGGAATGGATCTTTACGTATATGAAACATACTTTAGCCGTTTTGTTTGATTAAGACATTATTACAGAGCTACGGTGTCAACTGGATAGGACTTGTTATCACAGTTTTGTTGGTATATTGAATCAAACAGATTTCAATACAACCCTTAAAAGAGATTTGCCAGATATGATGAAATGTGAAACTTATATTCTCACGACATGCCGCAACCCAAAATCGATTTTCTTTTTCACAAAATGCGGTTCATGATGTATTATTTAGCGAATAAATGTATTCGTTGACAACACTGTATATTTCTCATCTAAAAATAACAGAATCGCATTTGTTTCTTATGTAAGACATATTGTCATTATCTTGATTTAAACATGAAGTTTCTCGGTAAGGACATGGTCTATAAAAGGTTTTAATTAAATTTGGAAGGTTTAAGGTTTTGATCAGGCTTTATGTGGTACCTATTGAGTGCGTCAAAATGAGTCTATATGAGGGAAAGGGTTAATGACGGTATTGTGAAGACGATCCATGCACAATAGCTGATTTCTCTATTTTGCCTTTTTTATTTATGTGAAATGTATTGTGGACTGGGTAGTTTGTCATTCTTCTAACTTCCATATTTAAAACCCCGTTTTTTTTCCCAATTTGAAAAATGTGGCCAGGACAACACAGCATGTCTGTATTTTCAACCTTTTATATTCCATATTTCCTTTCGCTTTAAAAGTCACTTGACGTGAATATGACTCGAATTTGAATGGTTTTGTACTTTTTTTTAGCACACCTGACGAGTCAAAACATGTTTTAAGGGTTTTGCGTCGTCACATCAAATCTTGGCCTTGTTAACACTCTAAGGCCAATTTTTGCACAATCTTCATGAAACTTGGTCAGAATGTTTTTCTCTATAAAAACTTGGACATGTTCGAATTTGGGTCATGTGGGGTTCAATGAAGTAGGTCATGAGGTAAAAATCTTTGAAAAATCTTGTAAACGCTCTAGAGGCCACAATTTTGGCCCAATCTTCATAAAACTTAGTCAGAATGTTTTTTTTTCATAAAACCTTGGAAAAGTTCGAATTTGGGTCATGTGAGGTCAAGAAGTAGGTCATGAAGTCATATCTTAGAAAATCCTTGTTAACACTTTAGAGGCCACATTTTTGACCCATCTTCATGAAACTGTCTGAATGTTTTTTTTCATAAAATCTTGGACAAGTTCGAAGTTGGGTCATGTGGGGTCAAAAAGAGGTCAATATGAAAAATGCAATATATGTTGCTCATTTATAATCAGGTGAGCGATTCAGGGCCATCATGGCCCTCTTGTAAATTTTTCATAGTATATACTCATATATGATATGTGTTCAAAGACATACACATATCAGTGAAGGGACCACCTAATCAGATTGCTATTTTCTGGATAATTTCCCCTGTATACTTCTAATATAAATTCGATAATACGACATTTTTAACTATGGCGGATCCAGGAATTCGTAGGAGTGGGGTTGGGTGGTCTGACATCGGGCCACTGAGCGACTCGACGAGCTTAAGGACGATGGCCCCTACTCTACTATGAACTAAATCTCATCGCTTTGTGAAACACGAATTTCAAAGCTCAATAAACCTCTGTGATATTATATGTTATATAAGTATTGAGACTAAGCCTGAAGTTTGCCTTACAGTATGCCAGGAACCAGTCACAGTAAAGCCACCACAAGTCAGGGTAGGAAGAGCCGGGCTGCAGAAGGACTGAAGAGCAGAGGAAGAACCAGCAGGAGTTGCGGGACACAGGCTGGGGACTCAGAAGTTCTAATCGTTAAGGAGAAAGGAGTGCAAGTAGGGACATATCCTTCCTTCGAGACCATGTCTACAAAAGGACAAAAGGTCGATAGAAGCGCGGAAATATTTCCAAAGGTAATGCATGACATGACTGAGTATACCTAAGATTCGAAAGCTATAAATCTTTTATCGTATGTATAATTTCATTCAGAATAAAGACAATAGAAATAGTTTGATTAAAACATTGTTGAAATATTTCTTAGATTTGGAAATGCTTTTCGACAACTTAAAGAATTCTCCGGCGAAGTTTGTGGGAGTATCCGCCTTCAGCGGGAATCAAGCTCCGTATAGTCGGTGAAATGACGTGCACAAAATGCTGATAGATTGTTATATGATTTAAAAACTATACATAGATTCCATTTAAGCAGGGTTAAACTCGGAAGCAGCAACGGTCATTTGTCGCGAGTTCCTGCAACTCTATAATTACTTGAAGTAAATCAGCAGAACTCTTTGTTTCACAACCCCGGCGGCTGTCTCTCATTTCCTTGAGCGTTTTGATATTGTTTCAAAATGATCCTGAGCGAGTTTCCACTCATAACTTGCATACCTAAGGAGGTCATGACCTTACAACCGCTTTGATATGATACGCTGATGAGCGGAGCGCGGAATGATACAGTGCGGTGAAAACTGTTGTTGTAATTATGCAAACCAATGATGTAAATTGTTTTTGGGTATGTAAGACGTCTAAAAACAGACATAGAAATGTAACAAGGGGTAATAGTGTATCAGTTTAATTGATTGGTTTATTTTTCTTTACTGTTCTTAAACATACATGGCTTTTTTTTATTTAAAAGTGCTATTTAATGGTTACAAGAAATCATTAATATATATATATATATACTACTCAAAATTTGCTAAGGACTACTTGTTGTTCATTGCACACCAGAACACTCAATATCAAAAGGCTTCTTTTGAAACTTATTACCGAATACAACCAAATTCACCACCATCGGTGATTAAAAATTGCCAAATAAAATAGATCAAATACACAAGTAATAAACAGGATTTCACTAAGTAAACCATCGCAAATTTTGAGTAGTATATGCATGCTTCTACATGTACATGTATATGTACAAATTAGATTCGTGTATGATTTTTAACGCAAACCATAAAAAAATGCCAGTTTCTCAAAAAACCTCTCCAAATCTGTGTAATTCCAGACCAAGGGCTCGAACTCGATGGTCTATCTCTTTATGAGAGGTAAAGCGGAATATGTCCGGCGGTTGAAAAACGCCTTTGTCAAAGAGAAGAGAGTAGTGGAGAACTACGGAGGACAGTATGTCGGCATGTCGGAACAGGTAGGTTGTCCTTGATGTTATCAAAAGTTCCTAAACCTAAATCTTTTGCAGTGGTTACCCTAAAGCTATGGAACTCGCTTCCATTGAAAAGAAAGAAATGCGAGTCGATTGTGTGTTTCAAAAGGTGTTTTAGGTGCATTAGTGCCAATTATGTATGTATTTAATAGGCAACTGTTGTTAAACATCACTAGTTATATTTTTAAACATCTATTGTTGTTTGATACATTTCACACTTCAACTTTCGACAGTTTTTCCAATTTAATATTGTTTTTTGAATTATTTATTCATACTTTATCTTAAAAATCATTGATTCTTTGTTAAATTGATAAAATATTATTCTGCTAAAACAAAACACACAATGATAATACCATTTTGATTACATACATCCATATGTTGCAGATATTTTGAATAATTTTCATCATTATTTTTCATATGTTAGTGATATAAAACATTTTTTCACTTTTAACACCTAAAATTGTATTTGATTTATATTATTGTTAAGAGACCATATGGAAGAATGACATTGCAAATATGTTATCCTCTAGAAATAAAGATAGTATTATTATATAAACCCCCGTTCGCCAAATACGCTTTGCTTTTAAATACGACAGTGATAATGGAGTATATATATATATATACAAAATCAAGACGGAATTTTATACATATAGTCTTCCGTTTTATGCCGTGTGCACGCTCACCGATTTTACAGTATTTTACCCCTGGCCCCGTGTCCTCGAAAATACTTACGTACAATCTCAGACTCAAATTTGAGTATAATAATCTATATTGAAATAATGTACATGCATGGACATTATACATGTATATAATTACTTTTTTTTATTTTCGAGATACGGGGCCTGGTCATCTACCTAGTAGTATCCGTCTATCAATATCACTGGGGTGTCTTTCACTCCGTTAATATGGCTGCCCACATTATAGCGCCCCCTCTCAGGTACCCATTTACATCTGGGTGAAGTGAAACAATGTGGGGTAATTTTCTGGCTCAAGAAAATTATCCGTGTTATTGACGGGATTCGAACCCGGGACCTCTCGATTCCGAAGCGCTGTGTGTCCTACCAATGGACCAGTGTTCCCCATTTAATTGAGATTTTCAAAGATTTCAGAAGAAAATATAATACCACAATGTAATTTTATCAAATAATTTTATTAGGGCACAACGGCAACAACAACGATGGCAATTTTCATCCTTCTAAAATGAAAAAAAAATGCTTTCGATCTGTGTCAAATTGATAACCGCTTTTAAATAGCAACCAAAGTGAGCCATAAATAATATTTAGATCTGACTTTTTGTCGGTGTAACTGTATAAAATCTCCCAATAGTCTGCCATTAAAAAAATAAAAAGACAGTTTTTGCATTTAAAAATTATCTAAAAATATTATTATGATGATGATGATGATGATGATGATGATGATGATGATTTTCTCTACAGATACAGCGATATGAGGGTGACATGTACCACTCCCTACCAAGTCAGTGTTTCGTCATCATCCGGTTCTCAAACATAAACCAGGCAGAGAGGTGGACCCAATCCAGTTGCATTTTCAAGCAGAAGGACTTCCCATCTCCTGCTGACGAAGTAGAAATATTCGCTGTTCCCATGAAATATACACCCGAGGAAGGTAAACATATCTGAAGTTGCTATGGTTATGACAGTGTTTTAGTCATATAACGACATCCAGTTAATTGCTGGTGGAGGAAAACCCCGAATTTTAATACAATTTACACTTCTATTTTCGGAAGTTGTCCAATTCAATATTGTTTTTGAATCATTTATTCAGATTTTATCATCAAAATCACTGATTCTCTGTTTAAATGATTTAAAATGATTCTGCAAAAACAAAATAAAAGGACAATACTATTTTGATAATACACATCCATATGTTGAAGATATTTTGATAATTTTCATCATCATTGCCATTGATATTTGTTTTTTTACGTATAATACCTACAATTGTATTATATTATTGTTAAGAGAACTATATCGAAGAATGGCATTGCCAAATATGTTAACATCTAAAATCAAAGATATTATAGTTATTATTATTACACGTAGGCTCCTCGGTGGAGCTAGATGGAAAACTTCCTAATACGAAAAAATGACACTGCCGGGATTAGAACCAAGAGCGGTAGGGGCTATGTTAAAATCAGCCTTTCGGCTGTGGAGACCCCCATATATCTAAAGCTGACCTGATACCAAAGTTAAAACAACAGCAAAACAAATCTGGAATTGATTTGTTCGATAACTGAAAATTTGTTTGTACGCCGCAAAATTAACAAACATAAACATACATGTATTTTGATTTTAATTCATGCTAAAACGGTGCAAACTCTGTGCAAATGCTTTTAAATAACTCCGATTTTCATAAGCTCTGTGCAATGCTGTTAAAAGCCTTCACTTCTCACGATTTGGTTGAAAATGCTATTAAAAATGCTGTTCAAAACCTCTATATTCCACACATGCTCTGTGAAAACGCCATTTAAAAGCTCTAGATTCTATATCCCTACAATTTGTTACTTACACAATAAAAAAACAGCTTTCATAATCTCTCACCTTTTTCTTTCAGAAAACAATGCTAAAACCTCTGAGCTTCTGTTTTTCTAACACATTCTATTTAAACGTTTCAGATTTGACAGCCTTCCAGCTGACTGAGATGTACGGACTACGGGTGGACCCGTGCAGTTTCCAGGACAACTACATCAAGCACGTGTCTAAACTCATGGATCGCAAGCAGATATATCACGGGGTTGTCGCAACCCATCAAATCAACCGACTCAGGAATTGTATGATCAGACCAAACACGTTCGTCCTTCTCCACTGTGCGAGCTCAGAGGACAAGTTGAAAAGTTTCTATGACTCACGTAAGCCATTAATAATTGAGTAGCTGTCTTACCTCTCTTTTGCCCGATTAAATGATGATGAGGTAAGAGGCAGTGCCAGATGAATATTTAACGACTTTCATTGGTAGATATTCTATACTTATATAACGGTTACGCATAAATGTTTGTTGAGATTACAAGTAGCAGAAATATGCTCTTTGTATTCATGGAATATTAATAGTAAAATGGGACAGAATTACCATCTCTTTGATAAATATATAGTTATTTTATCAAAACAATTCTCTTAGATTCACACTGAGTCCTTCTTCGGGACGACAGTAATATGCATCTGCAGTATATTACAGACCATCGTCGAAAACGCACGATATTTATTCCGTTATCACTTCTATATACCGTGGGATTTTCAGCTGGCAATACTTAGTTTTCATGAATATTAATCAGCTTCTTGCTGACAAATGAAATAACACAAAGTATTTTGAATACTCTTCGTTGAAATTTACAAAAGCAAAAGCTGACGCATTTTCCCGCAAGATAAACCGCTACGCTTAGGCGAGGAGCGTGACGTCACCTCTACATGGTAGAATCCCGCGAGCTTCATTGGTCAAATGAACCCTGCTGTCGCCGTGCCGTTCTGCCACGGTCAAATGAAATGCCAAATTAATAATTCATCAGTACGAAGTACCAACTATCCCACGGTCGATTAAGAAGCAAAACGTATTTGAGCGAACGTTGGTTTTCCGACGATGGTTATAGACTTTTTAGACTAAAAGACGGTTATGGTGCGCTTCATTTAATCGCGGTGGAGGGGACCTTTTACCTTACCGTTCTACATTCCCCATTACTTCAATCCATATCAACGCTATGTTATATACTGAGATATTTTTCTTTTTCTTATTTCAGCTGAATACTGTTGTTTCAAGGAATACCGACAGAAGTGTGTGGCCGAGAATGACACCTGTTTCTTCAAGATTCAGTCAGTAACAGATTAACTTTCTGATTGGCTAAACGATTAAAGGAAGCATTTTTTAGGTTTTATTCAACCAATCAGAAATCAGCTGGTATCCTTGTTCAGTAGATCAACCAACTAGACATCAGGGTGCGTTGCATAAGGAAAGTGCTCTAACGTAATTGCCTTTTTATTGTGATATGTGCAACGTTATAAGTGAGACAGGGAAATAAAAACGTTTTCAATATGGCGTCTAACTCCTCCATTGCTTCAATGTGATTAATGCATTTATATATGATTTGTTGTGGACGATTAAAGAAATGTCCATTACAAAAGTGTTTAGTGACAGTGAACGAGGCAACTTTGAAGATAACCTTCTGCTTCAAAACTCTTAGTTGCAACACACCATTGTACACTACTACTACTACTACTACTGTTTCTACTACTACTACAACAACAACTACAAAAAACGGAAAATAGCCCTGAAATTCTTTGGAACTCTTTGTCTTTGCAACGCACACCTTATAACTAAAGGGGAGATAACCATTGCTTAACTGTTTGGACACGGGCAAGAATAATTACGCATATACATGTAGTTACTAGTTCACAAATCGATCTTTTAACGCTTCTTTTTGCTGATATAGCCATTTTTACACAGCGATAACTAATGCAGAGCAAAATAGCAAAAGTAGACTGGAAGTATGGCGGGGCCATTGCATCGCAAATCAACAAATGAGGAAATTTACCAGGCTTAGATTTTTAATCATTTCAAAAAGGTTTTCTGAAGTGGGTGGTGGGGATTCATACAATTTTCTTAGGGAAGAGGCGGGATGTCAAAATCTGACTTACTTGTAGACATTTCAGGTTTCATGCATGTCGCCATGTTTATGTTACTGGTGAAACTGGCTTATGATATTAAAGTAATGGCATTTGTACCCTATTAGCTATTTATATTGACCGAAGTATTAATCAAAAGCTATATCAAATGTTCAGTATTATGCTGCAAATGATTTGTTCGAATGCTCTTTTAATTGCTTTCAAATGATTTTTATGATCATTGATATCAAAAATGTTATTATGAATTTTTTTTCCACAAAATTACTATCAGTATTTCTGCAAGAACAAGAAATTATGTAAACAAATATTCGTTCCTGAATTATCACAGGCATTAGCTATATCAAAACTGAGAAATTGCTTATGTTATTCTTTGGGAATTATTTTTGCTAATGCATGTACAATACTTGTTCTTGCGATAGGATTGAACACATTCTAATGATGCTCTGCTACATTTATTTGTTGCCTATGCTTAACTAATTTCGTGACGATTTCACTACAGTCACATCTTTAATGACCGATAGGCCTGGACTTCAAGGTCCGATTTAAAAGATTGAAATTAAAATTGACTTTCATATATTTTCATCTGTTTATTTTGTCAAAATTAATTAGATGCATTTATTTTAAAGTGTTTTACTGTTGTCTACTTCTTTTACTTTTTTCTCCTTTTGATTGTTTTCAACAAGACTTAAACACGATTTATGATATATATTTTTATGAAAACCAGATGAATCGTATTAGAAGATAAAATATTTAAGCAGATTTTAGCATAGCAGCCATTTTTAATAAAACTAGCATAATAGGATATATTTTAAAGAATCTTTGTTAGTTTAGGACTTTAGTTGCTTGTCATAGTTTAATTGACGCATCCAATGAATATTAACTGCGCAGGGAGTCATCTTTAACGTCATTCATTTTACATGTATTTTGCTTTGAGAACATCAAATTAACCATATAATCTATATTTGAAATTAGGATATGATTCATAATTATTTGAAAACCTTCAAATGTCTTAGTTGTATACTAATGTGTATGTATTAACTTTTTTCCCTTTCATTAATAATCACATTTGTTTAAATTGTCCACGCAAGGTCTGTGATATAAAAATTATATCAGTCAAGTTTTTCATGTTTTATTAAAAATTGTCAAACATTTCAAGCACGAGGATTTTTTCTTTTGTACATAAGTATCTGTAAATTTATTTGAAATTTGATTATATGATTTTACAATACATATTGTGATTTTAATATCTTAATAAAATTTTATTTTTTGGTGGTTTTTTTTCTGCTCTGTCCCTGCAAATTCAAACCCACATTTATCTGAGAAAAAAGAGGTATATGTACAGACAAACTTTCAAGAAACAAACACGTTTCTTTTGCCACTGTAAGTAAAAAGAAAATTGTTGATACCCCAGTTACATTTACCACGGCGGCCGTAGGGTCTAAAATTTCTACGGCCAGTAGCTGCAAAATTTCTATTGTCACATCCTGTATCAATCACATATGTTAGGATAGCCGTACGACGTATTTCAAATTTGTACTGACAAAAATCCTGCGCCTTCCCTACGGCATTTTAAGTGATGACGCACGATCGCCGTTCGGCGAACCTACGACAGGCGTAGGGTGACCATATATTTGTGACGCAGTAAACATATATAAAGTTAAGGTTCCAGGACTAATAAATAGTTCCAAGAACCACAAAAACAATATTATTAGTTGAAATATAAAATAGGTACTTTTATCGTTTTCTACCATCTGTAACTTGATTTATGATATTTTTCATTGCTTGGAGCCGAAAAACAAAGAAAGACTAATCGTACAAAACTAAAATAAAATGACCCCCCCCTTTTCTTCCGAGTGATACCGAAATAATAGTCAGAGAAAAAAGGAAATATTTTTGTTACCCTACTGAGATTTGAACCACAACCCCGAAATTCAAAAGTAGTCTGTAATTGAATATCCGTCCATCGTGCGTGATGTTCCTGTGGGGGAAGGGTTTTACAAGGTATGTTCGCAGGGGGACCCCCATCGCCGATAAAGAAGTATGGCACATCGTGATCGTCGTTGGGGAGGGGTTCAGCAGGTTGGAAACCATGTTTCCCTTCACAGAGGTCAGGGTCAAGGGAAGACCGGCCAAAAATACCTACATCAGATCCAGCTCCTTCCGCACAGACGTGCACCCACCAGAAGCGGTAGTCGGCGTCCACAAGACCCATCAATATTATTGAAAAGAAGCCTTTGAAGTTATGGTTGAAACTTCCAACTTTGTTGGCTTTTTTATCTTTATATGTTTTCCGTCGGTTCCACTTACGCGAGGGAGACTCTAAGTTCCACCTCTTTCCAAAGCCAAAGGCAACTTCTTTCCATCCATCAGGTATTGAGGGGGTCACCAACACTCGTCAGAGATCGCATCGCACACCCGAGGCCTAGCATCGATGTGATTCTCATCACGGACGGATGGATGGTGCACGGCGGACGTACGGGGGCATTACCTTGCAAAACCACCGTACAGGCACCGTAGAGCCTAACGGCGCCCGTGGAAATAGGTCAAATGGAAACCATAAGAATTTTGGGCAACCGCGCGGCAAACGCACGGCCACCGTACGATCCACGTGAATCGTTCTACGGTGTATCGAATTGCGACGGCGACCGTAGAAATAAAAAAAAAAAATGTTATGACTCCGCGTTTAAATTCTACTGCGACCCCTACGGCCTGCAAAATATAGGAACACGCCCTAGGGAGACTGTACGGTCACCACAGGTATTTCTCGATGTAGAGAGCGTACGGTCACCGTATCCTCGCCGTAGAGCAAATTTGACTGAGGTAAAGTTTTCTTCTAATGCATATATATATATATATATATATGTATAATTCGATGGGTGAGAGCGAAATTAGGCTAAGTGCTTATATGTATATTTATATGTATATATGCACTTAGCCTAATTTTGCTCTCACCCCTTGATATTCACTTTCGGGTTTCTCAGTTTATAGCTCCAAGTTCCCATGGGGAAATATTCTGGATTTAAAGATAGTTCTGAACTGGACAGCTTATTCTGAAGTGGAAAGATTTTGGTCACCAGAAATGGTAAAGAATAATTTTAAAGTTCATGATCAGATGTGGAAAGTTACTCTCTCAGAAAAAGTTCAAATTAAAATTTTTGATTATTAAAAAATTTAAAATTTATCACTTGATGAATATTAATAAACAGTACTTAAAATTTATCACTTGATGAATATTAATAAACAGATAAATGAAACCCTGTTTTGCCGTGCGGACTGTTTAGAATCTCAGCTATTATATCTTATGCACAATCAGAAGAGGCGCTGATGAGGGTCTTCCCTGTCTACCAAAGTGTTAAAACACGTGTATGTAGAGAAAAGTTAACCTGTTTCTTAAGAATTTCTCCGTATCTCTGTTTAATCAAATCCATTCCTTGTTGGCATCGTCATTAAAGATCGGAAACGCCCGACCTGATATCCATAGCAATATGCAAGGTATTGTACATATATAAATTTCACATATAAGCAATGTTATGATTGTAAAAACCTCCTACTTATTAGTATGTCATACAATTTATAGAGCGTTTCAGTCCTTTTCTTCATACGACTTATTTTGACCTATTCACAAACATAGTATACCCTGATCAGACCGCTTAAATTTCAACTCGGTCTTATCAGGGTCTACAATGTTTACTTATCCAATATTGTTGCTCAGGCCATGTATGTACATCGTATCTTAATTAAAGATCATGCAAGAAAAATTGCAAGATCATTAAAAAAGCGTATAATATAATGAGACGTGTAAAATTGAAGTTCGTGTATCATACATGTAAAGATTGTTTTTATTTTTGAATCATTTTCACTCACTAAAAACTCATCTGTATAATTGTTGTTCTTATAAAACCAGTCATCAACCTATAACGCACCTCATACATGATTTATAAAAATCCAGCATTTATATTTATATATATATATATCCAAAAAATAATGTTTATTTGTGGATTTTATTTTTCAATACCCCTGCCTTAATATCATTTGGTAGTTGGCGGATTTCTTTATTTGGGAATATGAAAAAAAAATTCTGTATAGATAGAAAATTTAGGAAAAACTGAATAAATTTAAAGAAATGACAACGTCCCTGACATCTTTGTTGCTAGATCAGTTTTGCTTGTTTATTTAGTACCCCATTTCCATGCATCATCATTACATACTCTAGGAGTATATAAATGCACATATAAGGAAATATAAAGATATAGCGCAGTTTTAAGATTCATAGTTAACCTTTCTTACAGGTATTGCCAGAGTCCTTTACTTTGCGCCGTAATTTGATCCATGTTACGTATTCATGAATTACTTCCTGTCGCCATTGGTGAAGGTATAGTTTGAAGTCATATGATCGTAGTGTCAGGGTATTTTGCCAATCTGAAGGTATGTTTATAAATGTGTGTATGTATGTATGTTTCTCTCTTTTTATATATGTGTGTATGTATGTAAAATACATGTATGCATGACAAAAAAATGTATCGTTTGAGAGTCATAATCTTGATAACAAAGATAGATTGGCGATGATTCACAAAGTTTAAGCCGATATGAATATCAAAATAATATGGTCCTAGGTCGTTAATATGACTGTCTCTGCTTATACGCGGATAATCTAAATTGTTGTTTTAAAAATGCATAACGCTTTTGAAGCCTATACACGGACATTAAAAACAACAGCAACAACAAAACAAACAAACAAACAAACAACAAACAAACAAACAAACAAACAAACAAACAAACAAACAACAACAACAACAATCGCTATTCATTCCTTTTACGTTTCTTTACTAACATAAGCGAATGAGGTAATCGGGGAAGAAGTTTTCTATTGGCCAATTATGGCCTTAACAAAAATATTAAGTAGGAAATTTAAAAAGTGATTCGTTGACCGTTATGTGTGTGTGTGTGTGTGTGTACAAAATTATTGAATCAGAAAGTTACCCTGTATTAAGCTAATCACTTGTTTTAGTTTATTTTTGACAGAAACATATCTATTTCCCTTTATTTATTTTTTTATTTACCGTCCATTTCGCTTTCCTTCGTTCCATCTTAACCCTTTCCCTCATAGAGGACACCATGAAAAGACCTATGCGAACAGCATAAAACCAGATCAGCCTGCGAGTAACTCGCAGGCTGATCAGGTTTTATGCTGTTCGCTGCTTCTCAGTGGTCTGGAAATGAGGACTTTATAATTAAATTTGGTAAGGTTTAACTGTGGTTTTCTGCAGATCAGGCTTTATGAGGTACTTATTGAATGCGTAAAAATGAGTCTATATGAGGGAAAGGGTTAATTGCCTAATTTAAATGAATAGGTGTATATATGTTTACCTACCTGTATTTGTCAAGCAGTTTCCGTACTGCCATCTATGATTCATGATATATATTGCCTTTGAGGGTAACTCTGTAAGATTACAAACATAGCTCCTTTAGAGTGCTGTCTGATCGGGGTCTTTTCTGTTTGCTCATATATCTTTGTAGCTCAAGAAGCCCTCACAGTACATATAGCATTTAACAGTTATCGCTTAATTACTGTTTATTTGTTCATGAATATGCAAAATGATTTCTATGAGATAAGGGGTTAAGAACTTAAGACTATTTTCATCACATACATTATACATTACTTTATTAGTATTATTCAAATAAAACATAACGTATCTTTCAACTAATCGTTTACATTAAGATTATGTTCAGAGTTAGCATGTTGTATCAAAATTATATCAATCTATTTGACATAATAATAAGAAAGTTGACCAACCAGTGAGTTGTACTAGGGACATTCACTATATAAACACACGCTAAACAGTATTTTGATGTCGCAAATGTCAATTCGTCAGCAGTCAGAATCCAGATTTTTTTTTTGATATTGCGTTGTTTACAACGCAACCTATTAGGATCGGTCGTGGGAACCTGAATACCGGATATCCAAAACCAATGCCCTCTAGCGAGCAAACAATACGAGCACCTGTTTTTGCTCGTATGCCACCTTTATATAATAGATACATATGCTTGCATGACGATTTCCAGTTCAGACATTTTTACATATCTTACATGAAGAAAATATACTACAATAATGTTTGTATGAGTTTTATCATTTTATTACAGAAGTTGTCACGGCACATAACGAACGATAACTTTGCAACGATGTCTAAAGCCGGAAAAAATATCAATGAAAATACTATGAATGAAATTGTGTGACGTAAGCCTGTGGCTGACGCGCTGTTCCAAAATATTATTCCACTGAAAGTATTACATACGGTCTTTTTTTCCAGATGTAAAACATAATGGATGTTCAAGGATTCCACGCATTTCTGTTCGTCCTTTGCAAATACAGCTTAGCAGCAACAAGTTGTAAGTGTAATGTATACCAAATGTGTCTTATGTTTAAAACGGGTAATGAGATATATTTCAGTTGTGTTAAAAAGGCAATTGAAACGATGACATCTAATCTAAACTCTAATCGCCATAGATTGACAGACGGTTGAATGAAAGCGTCGGATACCCATGGCTGCCTATTACATCTGTCTGCTATATAAGGAGTAACGGAATTAGCGCTCGTGGGTTTCCGACGCTGGTTGGATGGATGAGATTGAGCGTATAATTATGTGAACATTATTCTGCTTCTAAGATGTCACATTTTTTGAGACGAGAATTTTCCTTATAACTCTTTATTACTTACACTTCAGCTATCAATCTAGCCCTCCATAAGCCCGTTAGCAAGAGCCATGGTACTAGATCAGCAAACCTGACTGTGGACGGGGACGTGCGGAGATCTAGCCCATATTGTTATTTTTCTGATTATTCCAACTACCCTTGGTTGAGGGTAGATCTTGGACAGACTTACAGTGTGTCCCGAGTAGCGATATATGGCCATTCCGGCGGATTGCAGTATCCTTCTCGTAGGTTTTACCCATCTTGTGACTTGTGATGCAATCATCTTATATAATTGAAATATTCAGAACAGGGAAATGTGTGAATCTCGCATTTAATATGCGCAATTCTTATTTTAACAACGTATCTTATTGTCTGATATGGAATATGCTATGGTACGCCGCAATGATTTTGCATAATTTAGTTTGGAAATACATTTATTTGCATATGACAAGATCTATATACTTATGTGCTGAACCTTTAACTTAAACTCTATATATTGTTTTTTTTTAAGTATTTACTATGAATGGAATTAGTTTCTGTAATAAAGCACCGCATTAAAAAAGACTATCGAAACTAACGGATTTAAGGCTTGAGATATGATGGCATATCAAATAATTAATAGGGCACAAATTAATTGATTTGGATACATCGATTGAACGATGATGAATTAACTGCGCTAATAGATATTATGATTGAGCTAAGAGAATCATAATACTGAATATATTTTCGAAAGCATACATGTATGTGATATTTTTCTTATTTGTATAAATCACTTACTGGACAAAAAAGTAAGTTTAGTTTTGTAATGTATTAGAAACCGCGTGTAGTTTTAAAGTGAACTAAGACAAAAATGCAAATTTTATCGGTAAGATGTGTAGAGGCTTCAGCGGTTTTATAAATTTAATATAATCAATATAATCAATGTCTTTGGAAAAATTGTTAAGAATTCCATTTGCTTGTAATCTTTAACATTGTGATTATTGAAATTCTGAATCTACCGGTATGAATTGGTACAGAATCGGAGTTAGAGGTGGAAATACAACCTTACTGAAAGGTATACAATTTTACACAGATAACCTAAATGGAGTTAAGATCTACATGCACAACGATGAACAATCCAAGGGTACATACCAGCACCAAATACCTGCCAGTCCCCAGATCCGCATGTACAACTTCACGCTGATCTCTCCTGTAGACGCCCGGTACATCACACTTCAACACGGCGAAAAGAAGAATCTGGCTGTCTGTGAACTTGAAATTTACAAGGAAGGTGCGGCACATTTCATTTTTGCCACTGTTCTCGGAAACTTAAATATTTGCAAATTAAAATTTTGCTAGATTGACGTATAAAAATCAAAATAAGAATGTACATGTAGTTCAATATTTTCCAATGAGACTGTGATAATAATGATGGATTTTTTTTCCAACTCGCACACATGGAACCTCGTGGATAGAAATTAGTATGCCAAATACAATCGTTACACAGCTTTAAGTCATAGTTTGAAGTTTGAATTGTATTTTGCTAATTAATGGTCACAAAAAAGGAAAAACTTGTAGACTGTGAAATATGTGCAAGATCTATATAAGTCCGTATAGCCAAAACTTTTTTTTTTCAAGTGGAGCATATATCAAAATGACACAATTATGTAAACACGTAAACAGATCAGTTCATAAGCCGATCAATTAATCAGTTAGATAAGCAGTTTTTTTTTATTTCAACGCTTACTCGGGCAAATCGTTTAATTTATCGTTTTATATATTGATACTTTATTTCTTTTTTAAAATTTAGCTCAATATTATTAAAAAAACTAAAACAAACATATGCATATTGTGTAGCATTATTGGTGATAATGTTCTGGATGATACTGGAATGTAATATTTTGAATATTGATATGTTTGATTTTTGAGATGTCATTCAATAACATTTAAAAACACATGTAGCTATGTACATATTCAAATAGCTCTCTGACAATGTATTCCCCTCAAATATAAGCTGTGTCTTATTTAAAGGAATGACTCCCAATTTCGTTTTTTAAACTTATTTACAATTTTTCCACATTTAGAATTAACGAGAAATTTCATCCCAATTTTCTTCCAAAAGCGGTGTATAGAAAACAGAAAAACTAAAGGTGTGTTTCAGATTTGTTAAGAGATGCAGTCTCTACATACAAGTTGACGATAACATATATACACTGCATGAATAAGATAGAATCTTGTAGTACAGATCATTACGTTGTTTACAAAAATACCTGATTTGCATATTCCGCATATCTTCGTGAAGTTTTCTGACGTTTTCCAGTGAATAAATTGATGACGCAGCAGATACTTATAGCAAACAAATTACGATACGGCAGATATTTGCAAATTATGTACCATTTGCGTTAGTCTGCAATATGTCAATGTTATTTTATCTTTTCTTTTTCATGAACATTGAATCATTGTGAAATATAACGGACCTTTAAAAGCAAAACATTTAACCAGTCGACAAATGTAAATGATCATTATCATACTATGTAACTTGTCGTCTGCAGGCCAAACCTTACAGGTATCCATTTTCATCATAACAGACTCTTTCTGATTTGATAGATAAAAAGATTGCACCTTATTTTATGAATTAAAGTACTTAAATTGCATATTCAAAACAAAATATGTTCTTACTCTGTGACCAATATGCTTTCTTGAATAAATACACATTATATGAGAGAAGCTGTTAAATTTCGTGATATCGCAAGATTGTGAAAAGTGTGTTTTTAACATGGATAGATGTGATAAGGCAATGTTTGATAATATTATAAATTATAAACGGCAAAATGTTTAAGGTAATCTAAATACTTTTGAAAACTCATTAGTAATAAGTAATTTTAAAGAACGTATTACCCCATACACATATTACATCATTCGACGACGTTAAAGACGAACGACATTCAAGTGATGGTTTATGGAAGAAGCATTTAAAAATAAGACACAAAATATACCCCCTCCACCCAACCCCCACCAAAAAAAAAAAAAAAAAAAAAAAAAAAATACTTATATAAAAAAAATCGGTTCTTGCAATTTTTCAAAGCACTTTAAGTGGAATATTACAGAGTGTGACCATGGTCAGTTCGGTCCTATCTGTACTGAAGCATGCCATTGTATGGATAATGAAACATGCGACCACGTGACAGGTGTATGTTCGAATGGTTTGTGCGATTTTGGCTGGACTGGAGACAGCTGTGATGTCAGTAAGTGTTATATTACTTGGCTTTTAAAATATGTAAGCGATTAATACCACATAAGTTTGCATCCAAACAAAAATAACAATCATTCAAAACTCATGGCTTGAAGATTCTCTCGAAAATTTCCCACCAATAAGGTGTAAAATGTACAATCTTACAAAAAAATACTGGTCCATGTAGATATTGTCGACGCATACTCCAGTCTGCTTTACAAACATTTCATACCTTTGCAGACGAAATTATAAATAAAATTTCCTTTTAAAAGCAATACTAGCCCAGTTAATAATAGCTGGTCTATCCAACTTACCTGTTGCTTAACTATCAACTTTTTTTTCTTTTTTTTTAAGTCTTGGCCCCAGTATATAATAAACAAGTACCCCAGTAAAGTTTCAATTTAGCTTTCAAGAATTGTTGGCATATGCTTGCAAGTGTTGTTTAATGTTGTGTGTCATATAGAACAGATAGCATTTAAATAGTTTTATACAGATTTTTTCCAAAGTGTCATGTGTTGATTGCTGCATATGCTTTTTCAAGCCGAACTGTGAAGGCCATTATAATAATTGTTCTAATAATAATAAATGGTTTCCGGTATTTTTATTCCCCTACCGGCATCGCCGCGAGGGACTATAGGTGTTTTTTTTTCTAAACGATTGCAGATATTGATTAATATTTGTTATGTGAGATTACCACTAGAGTTACAGATCAAGTTCGAGTGTTTCGATCCCTTTTTTTTAAAAATTTTAGTATAGAGGCGGGGTTCTTAGTTTTCTATTTGCCGGTAGGGGACTTAGTTTTGCCTGAGCAATACTTTCAGAATGCTTGTGTTAAAAATCAAAGCAGTGAACTAGAACAAGTTGTAAATTGCAATTACAGGGGCTAGAAGTTGCATGGGGCGATGGTTGTTTGTTCCTTCCCACAATTCATTACAACCCTGGGAAGATCGCATATGACGTGTACACAAACGGATAATCTCGGCTATCTGCCAAATGCAACATGTCCGAAATGTTACGAAAACGATGATAAGAGAATCATAAAATGAAGTAATGTAATAGCTTGCGGCCAAAAACATTCATCATATATTTTTATTGATTTACATGTATGTTTATATATATAATTATATGCAGTTGTATTGTACGTAGCAACGGGGGATGGCCTCGACCGCATTTGTGTCTGTGACGAGGAAAATAAAGTGGTAACAAAAAAAAAAGAAGAAAAATATATATATATATATATATATATATATATATATATATATATATATATATGACGGTATGACCACATTTGTTGTCAAATTATAATTGCTATTATATCCGTTTCAGCTAATACAAATTTCTTTTCTCTATAGAATGCCCTTCCGGAACGTACGGCCAAAACTGTAGTGAGGCATGCGGTAACTGTTATAACAATGAGGTCTGTGATTACATAAACGGCTCGTGTTCGAAGTGTGCGCCTGGGAACACGGGCATTACGTGCAAAGAAAGTAAGTAGTAAAAAAAAATATCTGAGTAGAACACAGTGATCTGAGCATTAAGACATGCATTATGAACAATTTAAATTTTATAAAATATGCATTGATTATGAACAGTTTTAACATTTCTGCTCCGATATGCCTTTAATTGCTTTTATACTTTAATCATATATTTTGATACAAACAAGGACATATACAACTGTACTTTCACAATATGATTTCCATAAAAAGAAAACGTAGCAGTGATCTTAATATGAAACCTTAAGGATTAACGAAATATGCCCGAGGCGAAACGCAAACACAAATATTTTTAACGTGTTTTGTTGTCTGGTTCCCGGTCGTTATCCAGAAGGCGCAGTGTAAGAGGAAGGCACTCCGAACAAGAACAAGACAATGAAACTTTTTGGAACTCATTGTGTGAGGAATTCGCCAAACCTCTTTTTTTTTGGTACCAAAATATCGAAAGTTGGCCATGTGGGAACACCCTCTGAAAATGATAGCACCGATAAATTGCGATTGACTCGACTCACGCATTACTTTGTTATCATAGGCTACTTCATTTAAGTTCTCCACCATCAACACATTTCAGTACCAGTACCAGTATGCAATCGCATTTAATAAATACAAAAGCAAATTTAAAAAAGTCATGAATTGTCACACAAAGCTGTCTTTAACGTGCCGAGAATACCGAGCGGACAAAAATCAAGAACAACAAACAAACAAAAACAACAAAACAAAAAACGAACAAATAAGCTCCAACGTATGTTTGAGACTGTCAAATACAAACCTTCCAAGGGACTTCCATAGTCTATTATTGGAACTGAACTACTTAAATAGATTGTGTATTGAAAAATGTTTGACTCTTACAATTATTGTTACAACCAACGTGCTTCATACTCAAAAATCACTAAATAAATCAGTTTTGATTCCTGAAACAATCTAAAATGAACGAAAATATGAACCCTATGTAAAACATTGTAGCATTTGTCCCGAGTGAAATATCCCAGACAATTTCCAAGCAAATATGATTGAAACCACATAAACCCTTAATAAACGAAACACTGTTAAGAGCTTTCTTCAAACCAAAGTAAAACTTATCCCAAACTCTTCTCAAACAGTGCTTGAAATATGATAGAAAGAATATAGTATACACTTTATTAAAGATGTATTCGGCTCAAATTTCAAATCAATATTGGATGTGAAAAAATTTCACCTATTGAAACATTAATGGTATTAAACGATATCTGCGTACCGGTGACGCAATTACGGCAATGCGTCCGCCTTTTTTCCGGAAAGGCTCGCTGGTATGGTCTCCTCGCGCGTTTCGCAGTATAGCGTGAAATATTTGTCTGGTGGTCCATGCATCGCAAAATGTTATCGTGCGTGCAATAGGTATTAGGTAGTGCAATGTGTAGGAACGATCATTTCACTAGACGGCTTCGCACTGACAAGTCTGACTTTACTCGCATATATAATATTTCGTATGTTAGTCTATCATCATGAGTTACAAATTAAGTTCGAGTGTTCATTCCGATCCCCTGAATTTTTTTTTACGAATTACGGGTTTTGGACTTTGAAAAGTTCTTTTTTTAAATAGCAGTTTTCCTGTTTATATATATATATATATATATATATATATATATATATATATATATATTGTCGTTTTCACTTTCATCAAAAGTATTCATCAAACAATTGACTTGTTTGCAGCATGAAGAGAGGCGGGGTTCTTAGATTTCTATTTGCCGGTAGGGGACTTAGTTTTGCCTAAGCAATACTTTCAGAATGCTTGTGTTAAAAATCAAAGCAGTGAACTAGAACAAGATGCAAATTGCAATTACAGGGTCTAGAAGTTGCATGGGGCGATGGTTGTTTGTTCCTTCCCACAATTCATTACAACCCTGGGAAGATCGCATATGACGTGTACACAAACGGATAATCTCGGCTATCTGCCAAATGCAACATGTCCGAAATGTTACGAAAACGATGATACGGGAATTATAAAATGAAGTAATATAATAGCTTGCGGCCAAAAACAATTCATCATATATTTTTATCGATTAACATGTATGTTTATATATATAATTATATGCAGTTGTATTGTACGGAGCAACAGGGATGGCCTCGACCCCATTTGTGTCTATGACGAGGAAAATAAAGTGGAAACAAAAAAAAAAAAAAAAAAAAAAAAAAAAAAAAAAGATATA
Source organism: Solen grandis (assembly GCA_021229015.1). Lineage (NCBI taxonomy): Eukaryota > Metazoa > Mollusca > Bivalvia > Adapedonta > Solenidae > Solen > Solen grandis. Next base: position 2,878,373 of record CM037787.1, read on the forward strand.
TATATATATATGACGGTATGACCACATTTGTTGTCAAATTATAATTGCTATTATATCCGTTTCAGCTAATACAAATTTCTTTTCTCTATAGAATGCCCTTCCGGAACGTACGGCCAAAACTGTAGTGAGGCATGCGGTAACTGTTATAACAATGAGGTCTGTGATTACATAAACGGCTCGTGTTCGAAGTGTGCGCCTGGGAACACGGGCATTACGTGCAAAGAAAGTAAGTAGTAAAAAAAAAATATCTGAGTAGAACACAGTGATCTGAGCATTAAGACATGCATTATGAACAATTTAAATTTTATAAAATATGCATTGATTATGAATAGTTTTAACATTTCTGCTCCGATATGCCTTTAATTGCTTTTATACTTTAATCATATATTTTGATACAAACAAGGACATATACAACTGTACTTTCACAATATGATTTCCATAAAAAGAAAACGTAGCAGTGATCTTAATATGAAACCTTAAGGATTAACGAAATATGCCCGAGGCGAAACGCAAACACAAATATTTTTAACGTGTTTTGTTGTCTGGTTCCCGGTCGTTATCCAGAAGGCGCAGTGTAAGAGGAAGGCACTCCGAACAAGAACAAGACAATGAAACTTTTTGGAACTCATTGTGTGAGGAATTCGCCAAACCTCTTTTTTTTTGGTACCAAAATATCGAAAGTTGGCCATTGTGGGAACACCCTCTGAAAATGATAGCACCGATAAATTGCGATTGACTCGACTCACGCATTACTTTGTTATCATAGGCTACTTCATTTAAGTTCTCCACCATCAACACATTTCAGTACCAGTACCAGTATGCAATCGCATTTAATAAATACAAAAGCAAATTTAAAAAAGTCATGAATTGTCACACAAAGCTGTCTTTAACGTGCCGAGAATACCGAGCGGACAAAAATCAAGAACAACAAACAAACAAAAACAACAAAACAAAAAACGAACAAATAAGCTCCAACGTATGTTTGAGACTGTCAAATACAAACCTTCCAAGGGACTTCCATAGTCTATTATTGGAACTGAACTACTTAAATAGATTGTGTATTGAAAAATGTTTGACTCTTACAATTATTGTTACAACCAACGTGCTTCATACTCAAAAATCACTAAATAAATCAGTTTTGATTCCTGAAACAATCTAAAATGAACGAAAATATGAACCCTATGTAAAACATTGTAGCATTTGTCCCCAGTGAAATATCCCAGACAATTTCCAAGCAAATATGATTGAAACCACATAAACCCTTAATAAACGAAACACTGTTAAGAGCTTTCTTCAAACCAAAGTAAAACTTATCCCAAACTCTTCTCAAACAGTGCTTGAAATATGATAGAAAGAATATAGTATACACTTTATTAAAAATGTATTCGGCTCAAATTTCAAATCAATATTGGATGTGAAAAAATTTCACCTATTGAAACATTAATGGTATTAAACGATATCTGCGTACCGGTGACGCAATTACGGCAATGCGTCCGCCTTTTTTCCGGAAAGGCTCGCTGGTATGGTCTCCTCGCGCGTTTCGCAGTATAGCGTGAAATATTTGTCTGGTCGTCCATGCATCGCAAAATGTTATCGTGCGTGCAATAGGTATTAGGTAGTGCAATGTGTAGGAACGATCATTTCACTAGACGGCTTCGCACTGACAAGTCTGACTTTACTCGCATATATAATATTTCGTATGTTAGTCTATCATCATGAGTTACAAATTAAGTTCGAGTGTTCATTCCGATCCCCTGAATTTTTTTTTACGAATTACGGGTTTTGGACTTTGAAAAGTTCTTTTTTTAAATAGCAGTTTTCCTGTTTATATATATATATATATATATATATATATATATATATATATATATATTGTCGTTTTCACTTTCATCAAAAGTATTCATCAAACAATTGACTTGTTTGCAGCATGAAGAGAGGCGGGGTTCTTAGATTTCTATTTGCCGGTAGGGGACTTAGTTTTGCCTAAGCAATACTTTCAGAATGCTTGTGTTAAAAATCAAAGCAGTGAACTAGAACAAGATGCAAATTGCAATTACAGGGTCTAGAAGTTGCATGGGGCGATGGTTGTTTGTTCCTTCCCACAATTCATTACAACCCTGGGAAGATCGCATATGACGTGTACACAAACGGATAATCTCGGCTATCTGCCAAATGCAACATGTCCGAAATGTTACGAAAACGATGATACGGGAATTATAAAATGAAGTAATATAATAGCTTGCGGCCAAAAACAATTCATCATATATTTTTATCGATTAACATGTATGTTTATATATATAATTATATGCAGTTGTATTGTACGGAGCAACAGGGATGGCCTCGACCCCATTTGTGTCTATGACGAGGAAAATAAAGTGGAAACAAAAAAAAAAAAAAAAAAAAAAAGATATATATATATGACGGTATGACCACATTTGTTGTCAAATTATAATTCTATTATATCCGTTTCAGCTAATACAAATTTCTTTTCTCTATAGAATGCCCTTCCGGAACGTACGGCCAAAACTGTAGTGAGGCATGCGGTAACTGTTATAACAATGAGGTCTGTGATTACATAAACGGCTCGTGTTCGAAGTGTGCGCCTGGGAACACGGGCATTACGTGCAAAGAAAGTAAGTAGTAAAAAAAAATATCTGAGTAGAACACAGTGATCTGAGCATTAAGACATGCATTATGAACAATTTAAATTTTATAAAATATGCATTGATTATGAATAGTTTTAACATTTCTGCTCCGATATGCCTTTAATTGCTTTTATACTTTAATCATATATTTTGATACAAACAAGGACATATACAACTGTACTTTCACAATATGATTTCCATAAAAAGAAAACGTAGCAGTGATCTTAATATGAAACCTTAAGGATTAACGAAATATGCCCGAGGCGAAACGCAAACACAAATATTTTTAACGTGTTTTGTTGTCTGGTTTCCGGTCGTTCTCCAGAAGGCGCAGTGTAAGAGGAAGGCACTCCGAACAAGAACAAGACAATGAAACTTTTTGGAACTCATTGTGTGAGGAATTCGCCAAACCTCTTTTTTTTTGGTACCAAAATATCGAAAGTTGGCCATGTGGGAACACCCTCTGAAAATGATAGCACCGATAAATTGCGATTGACTCGACTCACGCATTACTTTGTTATCATAGGCTACTTCATTTAAGTTCTCCACCATCAACACATTTCAGTACCAGTACCAGTATGCAATCACATTTAATAAATACAAAAGCAAGTTTAAAAAGTCATGAATTGTCACACAAAGCTGTCTTTAACGTGCCGAGAATATCGAGCGGACAAAAATCAAGAACAACAAAAAACAAAAACAACAACAAAAACAACAAAACAAAAAACGAACAAATAAGCTCCAACGTATGTTTGAGACTGTCAAATACAAACCTTCCAAGGGACTTCCATAGTCTATTATTGGAATTGAACTACTTAAATAGATTGTGTATTGAAAAATGTTTGACTATTACAATTATTGTTACAACCAACGTGCTTCATACTCAAAAATCACTAAATAAATCAGTTTTGATTCCTGGAACAATCTAAAATGAACGAAAATATGAACCCTATGTAAAACATTGTAGCATTTGTCCCGAGTGAAATATCCCAGACAATTTCCAAGCAAATATGATTGAAACCACATAAACCCTTAATAAACGAAACACTGTTAAGAGCTTTCTTCAAACCAAAGTAAAACTTATCCCAAACTCTTCTCAAACAGTGCTTGAAATATGATAGAAAGAATATAGTATACACTTTATCAAAGATGTATTCGGCTCAAATTTCAAATCAATATTGGATGTGAAAAAATTTCACCTTTTGAAACATTAATGGTATTAAACGATATCTGCGTACCGGTGACGCAATTACTGCAATGCGTCCGCCTTTTTCCGGAAAGGCTCGCTGGTATGGTCTCCTCGCGCGTTTCGCAGTATAGCGTGAAATATTTGTCTGGTGGTCCATGCATCGCAAAATGTTATCGTGCGTGCAATAGGTATTAGGTAGTGCAATGTGTAGGAACGATCATTTCACTAGACGGCTTCGCACTGACAAGTCTGACTTTACTCATGATGATAGACTAACAAACGAAATATTATATATGCGAGTAAAGTCAGACTTGTCAGTGCGAAGCCGTCTAGTGAAATGATCGTTCCTACACATTGCACTACCTAAGTTCGAGTGTTCATTCCGATCCCCTGAATTTTTTTTTACGAATTACGGGTTTTGGACTTTGAAAAGTTCTTTTTTTAAATAGCAGTTTTCCTGTTTATATATATATATATATATATATATATATATATATATATATATATATATATATATTGTCGTTTTCACTTTCATCAAAAGTATTCATCAAACAATTGACTTGTTTGCAGCACGAAGAGAGGCGGGGGTTCTTAGATTTCTGTTTGCCGGTAGGGGACTTAGTTTTGCCTAAGCAATACTTTCAGAATGCTTGTGTTAAAAATCAAAGCAGTGAACTAGAACAAGATGCAAATTGCAATTACAGGGTCTAGAAGTTGCATGGGGCGATGGTTGTTTGTTCCTTCCCACAATTCATTACAACCCTGGGAAGATCGCATATGACGTGTACACAAACGGATAATCTCGGCTATCTGCCAAATGCAACATGTCCGAAATGTTACGAAAACGATGATACGGGAATTATAAAATGAAGTAATATAATAGCTTGCGGCCAAAAACAATTCATCATATATTTTTATCGATTAACATGTATGTTTATATATATAATTATATGCAGTTGTATTGTACGGAGCAACAGGGATGGCCTCGACCCCATTTGTGTCTATGACGAGGAAAATAAAGTGGAAACAAAAAAAAAAAAAAAAAAAAAAAAAAAAAAAAAAAGATATATATATATATATGACGGTATGACCACATTTGTTGTCAAATTATAATTGCTATTATATCCGTTTCAGCTAATACAAATTTCTTTTCTCTATAGAATGCCCTTCCGGAACGTACGACCAAAACTGTAGTGAGGCATGCGGTAACTGTTATAACAATGAGGTCTGTGATTACATAAACGGCTCGTGTTCGAAGTGTGCGCCTGGGAACACGGGCATTACGTGCAAAGAAAGTAAGTAGTAAAAAAAAATATCTGAGTAGAACACAGTGATCTGAGCATTAAGACATGCATTATGAACAATTTAAATTTTATAAAATATGCATTGATTATGAATAGTTTTAACATTTCTGCTCCGATATGCCTTTAATTGCTTTTATACTTTAATCATATATTTTGATACAAACAAGGACATATACAACTGTACTTTCACAATATGATTTCCATAAAAAGAAAACGTAGCAGTGATCTTAATATGAAACCTTAAGGATTAACGAAATATGCCCGAGGCGAAACGCAAACACAAATATTTTTAACGTGTTTTGTTGTCTGGTTCCCGGTCGTTATCCAGAAGGCGCAGTGTAAGAGGAAGGCACTCCGAACAAGAACAAGACAATGAAACTTTTTGGAACTCATTGTGTGAGGAATTCGCCAAACCTCTTTTTTTTTGGTACCAAAATATCGAAAGTTGGCCATGTGGGAACACCCTCTGAAAATGATAGCACCGATAAATTGCGATTGACTCGACTCACGCATTACTTTGTTATCATAGGCTACTTCATTTAAGTTCTCCACCATCAACACATTTCAGTACCAGTACCAGTATGCAATCGCATTTAATAAATACAAAAGCAAATTTAAAAAAGTCATGAATTGTCACACAAAGCTGTCTTTAACGTGCCGAGAATACCGAGCGGACAAAAATCAAGAACAACAAACAAACAAAAACAACAAAACAAAAAACGAACAAATAAGCTCCAACGTATGTTTGAGACTGTCAAATACAAACCTTCCAAGGGACTTCCATAGTCTATTATTGGAACTGAACTACTTAAATAGATTGTGTATTGAAAAATGTTTGACTCTTACAATTATTGTTACAACCAACGTGCTTCATACTCAAAAATCACTAAATAAATCAGTTTTGATTCCTGAAACAATCTAAAATGAACGAAAATATGAACCCTATGTAAAACATTGTAGCATTTGTCCCCAGTGAAATATCCCAGACAATTTCCAAGCAAATATGATTGAAACCACATAAACCCTTAATAAACGAAACACTGTTAAGAGCTTTCTTCAAACCAAAGTAAAACTTATCCCAAACTCTTCTCAAACAGTGCTTGAAATATGATAGAAAGAATATAGTATACACTTTATTAAAGATGTATTCGGCTCAAATTTCAAATCAATATTGGATGTGAAAAAATTTCACCTATTGAAACATTAATGGTATTAAACGATATCTGCGTACCGGTGACGCAATTACGGCAATGCGTCCGCCTTTTTTCCGGAAAGGCTCGCTGGTATGGTCTCCTCGCGCGTTTCGCAGTATAGCGTGAAATATTTGTCTGGTGGTCCATGCATCGCAAAATGTTATCGTGCGTGCAATAGGTATTAGGTAGTGCAATGTGTAGGAACGATCATTTCACTAGACGGCTTCGCACTGACAAGTCTGACTTTACTCGCATATATAATATTTCGTATGTTAGTCTATCATCATGAGTTACAAATTAAGTTCGAGTGTTCATTCCGATCCCCTGATTTTTTTTTTACGAATTACGGGTTTTGGACTTTGAAAAGTTCTTTTTTTAAATAGCAGTTTTCCTGTTTATATATATATATATATATATATATATATATATATATATATATATATATATATATATATATTGTCGTTTTCACTTTCATCAAAAATATTCATCAAACAATTGACTTGTTTGCAGCATGAAGAGAGGCGGGGTTCTTAGATTTCTATTTGCCGGTAGGGGACTTAGTTTTGCCTAAGCAATACTTTCAGAATGCTTGTGTTAAAAATCAAAGCAGTGAACTAGAACAAGATGCAAATTGCAATTACAGGGTCTAGAAGTTGCATGGGGCGATGGTTGTTTGTTCCTTCCCACAATTCATTACAACCCTGGGAAGATCGCATATGACGTGTACACAAACGGATAATCTCGGCTATCTGCCAAATGCAACATGTCCGAAATGTTACGAAAACGATGATACGGGAATTATAAAATGAAGTAATATAATAGCTTGCGGCCAAAAACAATTCATCATATATTTTTATCGATTAACATGTATGTTTATATATATAATTATATGCAGTTGTATTGTACGGAGCAACAGGGATGGCCTCGACCCCATTTGTGTCTATGACGAGGAAAATAAAGTGGAAACAAAAAAAAAAAAAAAAAAAAAAAAAAAAGATATATATATATATATATATGACGGTATGACCACATTTGTTGTCAAATTATAATTGCTATAATATCCGTTTCAGCTAATACAAATTTCTTTTCTCTATAGAATGCCCTTCCGGAACGTACGGCCAAAACTGTAGTGAGGCATGCGGTAACTGTTATAACAATGAGGTCTGTGATTACATAAACGGCTCGTGTTCGAAGTGTGCGCCTGGGAACACGGGCATTACGTGCAAAGAAAGTAAGTAGTAAAAAAAAAATATCTGAGTAGAACACAGTGATCTGAGCATTAAGACATGCATTATGAACAATTTAAATTTTATAAAATATGCATTGATTATGAATAGTTTTAACATTTCTGCTCCGATATGCCTTTAATTGCTTTTATACTTTAATCATATATTTTGATACAAACAAGGACATATACAACTGTACTTTCACAATATGATTTCCATAAAAAGAAAACGTAGCAGTGATCTTAATATGAAACCTTAAGGATTAACGAAATATGCCCGAGGCGAAACGCAAACACAAATATTTTTAACGTGTTTTGTTGTCTGGTTCCCGGTCGTTATCCAGAAGGCGCAGTGTAAGAGGAAGGCACTCCGAACAAGAACAAGACAATGAAACTTTTTGGAACTCATTGTGTGAGGAATTCGCCAAACCTCTTTTTTTTGGTACCAAAATATCGAAAGTTGGCCATGTGGGAACACCCTCTGAAAATGATAGCACCGATAAATTGCGATTGACTCGACTCACGCATTACTTTGTTATCATAGGCTACTTCATTTAAGTTCTCCACCATCAACACATTTCAGTACCAGTACCAGTATGCAATCGCATTTAATAAATACAAAAGCAAATTTAAAAAAGTCATGAATTGTCACACAAAGCTGTCTTTATCGTGCCGAGAATACCGAGCGGACAAAAATCAAGAACAACAAACAAACAAAAACAACAAAACAAAAAACGAACAAATAAGCTCCAACGTATGTTTGAGACTGTCAAATACAAACCTTCCAAGGGACTTCCATAGTCTATTATTGGAACTGAACTACTTAAATAGATTGTGTATTGAAAAATGTTTGACTCTTACAATTATTGTTACAACCAACGTGCTTCATACTCAAAAATCACTAAATAAATCAGTTTTGATTCCTGAAACAATCTAAAATGAACGAAAATATGAACCCTATGTAAAACATTGTAGCATTTGTCCCGAGTGAAATATCCCAGACAATTTCCAAGCAAATATGATTGAAACCACATAAACCCTTAATAAACGAAACACTGTTAAGAGCTTTCTTCAAACCAAAGTAAAACTTATCCCAAACTCTTCTCAAACAGTGCTTGAAATATGATAGAAAGAATATAGTATACACTTTATTAAAGATGTATTCGGCTCAAATTTCAAATCAATATTGGATGTGAAAAAATTTCACCTATTGAAACATTAATGGTATTAAACGATATCTGCGTACCGGTGACGCAATTACGGCAATGCGTCCGCCTTTTTTCCGGAAAGGCTCGCTGGTATGGTCTCCTCGCGCGTTTCGCAGTATAGCGTGAAATATTTGTCTGGTGGTCCATGCATCGCAAAATGTTATCGTGCGTGCAATAGGTATTAGGTAGTGCAATGTGTAGGAACGATCATTTCACTAGACGGCTTCGCACTGACAAGTCTGACTTTACTCGCATATATAATATTTCGTATGTTAGTCTATCATCATGAGTTACAAATTAAGTTCGAGTGTTCATTCCGATCCCCTGAATTTTTTTTTACGAATTACGGGTTTTGGACTTTGAAAAGTTCTTTTTTTAAATAGCAGTTTTCCTGTTTATATATATATATATATATATATATATATATATATATATATATATATATATATATATATATATTGTGTCGTTTTCACTTTCATCAAAAGTATTCATCAAACAATTGACTTGTTTGCAGCATGAAGAGAGGCGGGGTTCTTAGATTTCTATTTGCCGGTAGGGGACTTAGTTTTGCCTAAGCAATACTTTCAGAATGCTTGTGTTAAAAATCAAAGCAGTGAACTAGAACAAGATGCAAATTGCAATTACAGGGTCTAGAAGTTGCATGGGGCGATGGTTGTTTGTTCCTTCCCACAATTCATTACAACCCTGGGAAGATCGCATATGACGTGTACACAAACGGATAATCTCGGCTATCTGCCAAATGCAACATGTCCGAAATGTTACGAAAACGATGATACGGGAATTATAAAATGAAGTAATATAATAGCTTGCGGCCAAAAACAATTCATCATATATTTTTATCGATTAACATGTATGTTTATATATATAATTATATGCAGTTGTATTGTACGGAGCAACAGGGATGGCCTCGACCCCATTTGTGTCTATGACGAGGAAAATAAAGTGGAAACAAAAAAAAAAAAAAAAAAAAAAAAAAGATATATATATATGACGGTATGACCACATTTGTTGTCAAATTATAATTCTATTATATCCGTTTCAGCTAATACAAATTTCTTTTCTCTATAGAATGCCCTTCCGGAACGTACGGCCAAAACTGTAGTGAGGCATGCGGTAACTGTTATAACAATGAGGTCTGTGATTACATAAACGGCTCGTGTTCGAAGTGTGCGCCTGGGAACACGGGCATTACGTGCAAAGAAAGTAAGTAGTAAAAAAAAATATCTGAGTAGAACACAGTGATCTGAGCATTAAGACATGCATTATGAACAATTTAAATTTTATAAAATATGCATTGATTATGAATAGTTTTAACATTTCTGCTCCGATATGCCTTTAATTGCTTTTATACTTTAATCATATATTTTGATACAAACAAGGACATATACAACTGTACTTTCACAATATGATTTCCATAAAAAGAAAACGTAGCAGTGATCTTAATATGAAACCTTAAGGATTAACGAAATATGCCCGAGGCGAAACGCAAACACAAATATTTTTAACGTGTTTTGTTGTCTGGTTCCCGGTCGTTATCCAGAAGGCGCAGTGTAAGAGGAAGGCACTCCGAACAAGAACAAGACAATGAAACTTTTTGGAACTCATTGTGTGAGGAATTCGCCAAACCTCTTTTTTTTGGTACCAAAATATCGAAAGTTGGCCATGTGGGAACACCTCTGAAAATGATAGCACCGATAAATTGCGATTGACTCGACTCACGCATTACTTTGTTATCATAGGCTACTTCATTTAAGTTCTCCACCATCAACACATTTCAGTACCAGTACCAGTATGCAATCGCATTTAATAAATACAAAAGCAAATTTAAAAAAGTCATGAATTGTCACACAAAGCTGTCTTTATCGTGCCGAGAATACCGAGCGGACAAAAATCAAGAACAACAAACAAACAAAAACAACAAAACAAAAAACGAACAAATAAGCTCCAACGTATGTTTGAGACTGTCAAATACAAACCTTCCAAGGGACTTCCATAGTCTATTATTGGAACTGAACTACTTAAATAGATTGTGTATTGAAAAATGTTTGACTCTTACAATTATTGTTACAACCAACGTGCTTCATACTCAAAAATCACTAAATAAATCAGTTTTGATTCCTGAAACAATCTAAAATGAACGAAAATATGAACCCTATGTAAAACATTGTAGCATTTGTCCCGAGTGAAATATCCCAGACAATTTCCAAGCAAATATGATTGAAACCACATAAACCCTTAATAAACGAAACACTGTTAAGAGCTTTCTTCAAACCAAAGTAAAACTTATCCCAAACTCTTCTCAAACAGTGCTTGAAATATGATAGAAAGAATATAGTATACACTTTATTAAAGATGTATTCGGCTCAAATTTCAAATCAATATTGGATGTGAAAAAATTTCACCTATTGAAACATTAATGGTATTAAACGATATCTGCGTACCGGTGACGCAATTACGGCAATGCGTCCGCCTTTTTTCCGGAAAGGCTCGCTGGTATGGTCTCCTCGCGCGTTTCGCAGTATAGCGTGAAATATTTGTCTGGTGGTCCATGCATCGCAAAATGTTATCGTGCGTGCAATAGGTATTAGGTAGTGCAATGTGTAGGAACGATCATTTCACTAGACGGCTTCGCACTGACAAGTCTGACTTTACTCGCATATATAATATTTCGTATGTTAGTCTATCATCATGAGTTACAAATTAAGTTCGAGTGTTCATTCCGATCCCCTGAATTTATTTTTACGAATTACGGGTTTTGGACTTTGAAAAGTTCTTTTTTTAAATAGCAGTTTTCCTGTTTATATATATATATATATATATATATATATATATATATATATATATATATATATTGTCGTTTTCACTTTCATCAAAAGTATTCATCAAACAATTGACTTGTTTGCAGCATGAAGAGAGGCGGGGTTCTTAGATTTCTATTTGCCGGTAGGGGACTTAGTTTTGCCTAAGCAATACTTTCAGAATGCTTGTGTTAAAAATCAAAGCAGTGAACTAGAACAAGATGCAAATTGCAATTACAGGGTCTAGAAGTTGCATGGGGCGATGGTTGTTTGTTCCTTCCCACAATTCATTACAACCCTGGGAAGATCGCATATGACGTGTACACAAACGGATAATCTCGGCTATCTGCCAAATGCAACATGTCCGAAATGTTACGAAAACGATGATACGGGAATTATAAAATGAAGTAATATAATAGCTTGCGGCCAAAAACAATTCATCATATATTTTTATCGATTAACATGTATGTTTATATATATAATTATATGCAGTTGTATTGTACGGAGCAACAGGGATGGCCTCGACCCCATTTGTGTCTATGACGAGGAAAATAAAGTGGAAACAAAAAAAAAAAAAAAAAAAAAAAAAAGATATATATATATGACGGTATGACCACATTTGTTGTCAAATTATAATTCTATTATATCCGTTTCAGCTAATACAAATTTCTTTTCTCTATAGAATGCCCTTCCGGAACGTACGGCCAAAACTGTAGTGAGGCATGCGGTAACTGTTATAACAATGAGGTCTGTGATTACATAAACGGCTCGTGTTCGAAGTGTGCGCCTGGGAACACGGGCATTACGTGCAAAGAAAGTAAGTAGTAAAAAAAAATATCTGAGTAGAACACAGTGATCTGAGCATTAAGACATGCATTATGAACAATTTAAATTTTATAAAATATGCATTGATTATGAATAGTTTTAACATTTCTGCTCCGATATGCCTTTAATTGCTTTTATACTTTAATCATATATTTTGATACAAACAAGGACATATACAACTGTACTTTCACAATATGATTTCCATAAAAAGAAAACGTAGCAGTGATCTTAATATGAAACCTTAAGGATTAACGAAATATGCCCGAGGCGAAACGCAAACACAAATATTTTTAACGTGTTTTGTTGTCTGGTTCCCGGTCGTTATCCAGAAGGCGCAGTGTAAGAGGAAGGCACTCCGAACAAGAACAAGACAATGAAACTTTTTGGAACTCATTGTGTGAGGAATTCGCCAAACCTCTTTTTTTTGGTACCAAAATATCGAAAGTTGGCCATGTGGGAACACCCTCTGAAAATGATAGCACCGATAAATTGCGATTGACTCGACTCACGCATTACTTTGTTATCATAGGCTACTTCATTTAAGTTCTCCACCATCAACACATTTCAGTACCAGTACCAGTATGCAATCGCATTTAATAAATACAAAAGCAAATTTAAAAAAGTCATGAATTGTCACACAAAGCTGTCTTTATCGTGCCGAGAATACCGAGCGGACAAAAATCAAGAACAACAAACAAACAAAAACAACAAAACAAAAAACGAACAAATAAGCTCCAACGTATGTTTGAGACTGTCAAATACAAACCTTCCAAGGGACTTCCATAGTCTATTATTGGAACTGAACTACTTAAATAGATTGTGTATTGAAAAATGTTTGACTCTTACAATTATTGTTACAACCAACGTGCTTCATACTCAAAAATCACTAAATAAATCAGTTTTGATTCCTGAAACAATCTAAAATGAACGAAAATATGAACCCTATGTAAAACATTGTAGCATTTGTCCCGAGTGAAATATCCCAGACAATTTCCAAGCAAATATGATTGAAACCACATAAACCCTTAATAAACGAAACACTGTTAAGAGCTTTCTTCAAACCAAAGTAAAACTTATCCCAAACTCTTCTCAAACAGTGCTTGAAATATGATAGAAAGAATATAGTATACACTTTATTAAAGATGTATTCGGCTCAAATTTCAAATCAATATTGGATGTGAAAAAATTTCACCTATTGAAACATTAATGGTATTAAACGATATCTGCGTACCGGTGACGCAATTACGGCAATGCGTCCGCCTTTTTTCCGGAAAGGCTCGCTGGTATGGTCTCCTCGCGCGTTTCGCAGTATAGCGTGAAATATTTGTCTGGTGGTCCATGCATCGCAAAATGTTATCGTGCGTGCAATAGGTATTAGGTAGTGCAATGTGTAGGAACGATCATTTCACTAGACGGCTTCGCACTGACAAGTCTGACTTTACTCGCATATATAATATTTCGTATGTTAGTCTATCATCATGAGTTACAAATTAAGTTCGAGTGTTCATTCCGATCCCCTGAATTTTTTTTTACGAATTACGGGTTTTGGACTTTGAAAAGTTCTTTTTTTAAATAGCAGTTTTCCTGTTTATATATATATATATATATATTATATATATATATATATATATATATATATATATATTATATATTGTCGTTTTCACTTTCATCAAAAGTATTCATCAAACAATTGACTTGTTTGCAGCATGAAGAGAGGCGGGGTTCTTAGATTTCTATTTGCCGGTAGGGGACTTAGTTTTGCCTAAGCAATACTTTCAGAATGCTTGTGTTAAAAATCAAAGCAGTGAACTAGAACAAGATGCAAATTGCAATTACAGGGTCTAGAAGTTGCATGGGGCGATGGTTGTTTGTTCCTTCCCACAATTCATTACAACCCTGGGAAGATCGCATATGACGTGTACACAAACGGATAATCTCGGCTATCTGCCAAATGCAACATGTCCGAAATGTTACGAAAACGATGATACGGGAATTATAAAATGAAGTAATATAATAGCTTGCGGCCAAAAACAATTCATCATATATTTTTATCGATTAACATGTATGTTTATATATATAATTATATGCAGTTGTATTGTACGGAGCAACAGGGATGGCCTCGACCCCATTTGTGTCTATGACGAGGAAAATAAAGTGGAAACAAAAAAAAAAAAAAAAAAAAAAAAAAAGATATATATATATGACGGTATGACCACATTTGTTGTCAAATTATAATTCTATTATATCCGTTTCAGCTAATACAAATTTCTTTTCTTATAGAATGCCCTTCCGGAACGTACGGCCAAAACTGTAGTGAGGCATGCGGTAACTGTTATAACAATGAGGTCTGTGATTACATAAACGGCTCGTGTTCGAAGTGTGCGCCTGGGAACACGGGCATTACGTGCAAAGAAAGTAAGTAGTAAAAAAAAATATCTGAGTAGAACACAGTGATCTGAGCATTAAGACATGCATTATGAACAATTTAAATTTTATAAAATATGCATTGATTATGAATAGTTTTAACATTTCTGCTCCGATATGCCTTTAATTGCTTTTATACTTTAATCATATATTTTGATACAAACAAGGACATATACAACTGTACTTTCACAATATGATTTCCATAAAAAGAAAACGTAGCAGTGATCTTAATATGAAACCTTAAGGATTAACGAAATATGCCCGAGGCGAAACGCAAACACAAATATTTTTAACGTGTTTTGTTGTCTGGTTCCCGGTCGTTATCCAGAAGGCGCAGTGTAAGAGGAAGGCACTCCGAACAAGAACAAGACAATGAAACTTTTTGGAACTCATTGTGTGAGGAATTCGCCAAACCTCTTTTTTTTTGGTACCAAAATATCGAAAGTTGGCCATGTGGGAACACCCTCTGAAAATGATAGCACCGATAAATTGCGATTGACTCGACTCACGCATTACTTTGTTATCATAGGCTACTTCATTTAAGTTCTCCACCATCAACACATTTCAGTACCAGTACCAGTATGCAATCACATTTAATAAATACAAAAGCAAGTTTAAAAAAGTCATGAATTGTCACACAAAGCTGTCTTTAACGTGCCGAGAATATCGAGCGGACAAAAATCAAGAACAACAAAAAAACAAAAACAACAACAAAAACAACAAAACAAAAAACGAACAAATAAGCTCCAACGTATGTTTGAGACTGTCAAATACAAACCTTCCAAGGGACTTCCATAGTCTATTATTGGAATTGAACTACTTAAATAGATTGTGTATTGAAAAATGTTTGACTATTACAATTATTGTTACAACCAACGTGCTTCATACTCAAAAATCACTAAATAAATCAGTTTTGATTCCTGGAACAATCTAAAATGAACGAAAATATGAACCCTATGTAAAACATTGTAGCATTTGTCCCGAGTGAAATATCCCAGACAATTTCCAAGCAAATATGATTGAAACCACATAAACCCTTAATAAACGAAACACTGTTAAGAGCTTTCTTCAAACCAAAGTAAAATCCCAAACTCTTCTCAAACAGTGCTTGAAATATGATAGAAAGAATATAGTATACACTTTATCAAAGATGTATTCGGCTCAAATTTCAAATCAATATTGGATGTGAAAAAATTTCACCTTTTGAAACATTAATGGTATTAAACGATATCTGCGTACCGGTGACGCAATTACTGCAATGCGTCCGCCTTTTTCCGGAAAGGCTCGCTGGTATGGTCTCCTCGCGCGTTTCGCAGTATAGCGTGAAATATTTGTCTGGTGGTCCATGCATCGCAAAATGTTATCGTGCGTGCAATAGGTATTAGGTAGTGCAATGTGTAGGAACGATCATTTCACTAGACGGCTTCGCACTGACAAGTCTGACTTTACTCGCATATATAATATTTCGTATGTTAGTCTATCATCATGAGTTACAAATTAAGTTCGAGTGTTCATTCCGATCCCCTGAATTTTTTTTTACGAATTACGGGTTTTTGACTTTGAAAAGTTCTTTTTTTAAAAAGCAGTTTTCATGTTTATATATATATATATATATATATATATATATATATATATATATATATATATATATATATATTGTCGTTTTCACTTTCATCAAAAGTATTCATCAAACAATTGACTTGTTTGCAGCACGAAGAGAGGCGGGGGTTCTTAGCTTTCTATTTGCCGGTAGGGGACTTAGTTTTGCCTAAGCAATACTTTCAGAATGCTTGTGTTAAAAATCAAAGCAGTGAACTAGAACAAGATGCAAATTGCAATTACAGGGTCTAGAAGTTGCATGGGGCGATGGTTGTTTGTTCCTTCCCACAATTCATTACAACCCTGGGAAGATCGCATATGACGTGTACACAAACGGATAATCTCGGCTATCTGCCAAATGCAACATGTCCGAAATGTTACGAAAACGATGATACGGGAATTATAAAATGAAGTAATATAATAGCTTGCGGCCAAAAACAATTCATCATATATTTTTATCGATTAACATGTATGTTTATATATATAATTATATGCAGTTGTATTGTACGGAGCAACAGGGATGGCCTCGACCCCATTTGTGTCTATGACGAGTAAAATAAAGTGGAAACAAAAAAAAAAAAAACAAAAAAAGATATATATATATATGACGGTATGACCACATTTGTTGTCAAATTATAATTCTATTATATCCGTTTCAGCTAATACAAATTTCTTTTCTCTATAGAATGCCCTTCCGGAACGTACGGCCAAAACTGTAGTGAGGCATGCGGTAACTGTTATAACAATGAGGTCTGTGATTACATAAACGGCTCGTGTTCGAAGTGTGCGCCTGGGTACACGGGCATTACGTGCAAAGAAAGTAAGTAGTAAAAAAAAATATCTGAGTAGAACACAGTGATCTGAGCATTAAGACATGCATTATGAACAATTTAAATTTTATAAAATATGCATTGATTATGAATAGTTTTAACATTTCTGCTCCGATATGCCTTTAATTGCTTTTATACTTTAATCATATATTTTGATACAAACAAGGACATATACAACTGTACTTTCACAATATGATTTCCATAAAAAGAAAACGTAGCAGTGATCTTAATATGAAACCTTAAGGATTAACGAAATATGCCCGAGGCGAAACGCAAACACAAATATTTTTAACGTGTTTTGTTGTCTGGTTCCCGGTCGTTATCCAGAAGGCGCAGTGTAAGAGGAAGGCACTCCGAACAAGAACAAGACAATGAAACTTTTTGGAACTCATTGTGTGAGGAATTCGCCAAACCTCTTTTTTTTTGGTACCAAAATATCGAAAGTTGGCCATGTGGGAACACCCTCTGAAAATGATAGCACCGATAAATTGCGATTGACTCGACTCACGCATTACTTTGTTATCATAGGCTACTTCATTTAAGTTCTCCACCATCAACACATTTCAGTACCAGTACCAGTATGCAATCACATTTAATAAATACAAAAGCAAGTTTAAAAAAGTCATGAATTGTCACACAAAGCTGTCTTTAACGTGCCGAGAATATCGAGCGGACAAAAATCAAGAACAACAAAAAAACAAAAACAACAACAAAAACAACAAAACAAAAAACGAACAAATAAGCTCCAACGTATGTTTGAGACTGTCAAATACAAACCTTCCAAGGGACTTCCATAGTCTATTATTGGAACTGAACTACTTAAATAGATTGTGTATTGAAAAATGTTTGACTATTACAATTATTGTTACAACCAACGTGCTTCATACTCAAAAATCACTAAATAAATCAGTTTTGATTCCTGGAACAATCTAAAATGAACGAAAATATGAACCCTATGTAAAACATTGTAGCATTTGTCCCGAGTGAAATATCCCAGACAATTTCCAAGCAAATATGATTGAAACCACATAAACCCTTAATAAACGAAACACTGTTAAGAGCTTTCTTCAAACCAAAGTAAAACTTATCCCAAACTCTTCTCAAACAGTGCTTGAAATATGATAGAAAGAATATAGTATACACTTTATCAAAGATGTATTCGGCTCAAATTTCAAATCAATATTGGATGTAAATTAATGGTATTAAACGATATCTGCGTACCGGTGACGCAATTACTGCAATGCGTCCGCCTTTTTCCGGAAAGGCTCGCTGGTATGGTC
Source organism: Solen grandis (assembly GCA_021229015.1). Lineage (NCBI taxonomy): Eukaryota > Metazoa > Mollusca > Bivalvia > Adapedonta > Solenidae > Solen > Solen grandis. The sequence continues at coordinate 2,896,914 of CM037787.1, forward strand.
TCCTCGCGCGTTTCGCAGTATAGCGTGAAATATTTGTCTGGTGGTCCATGCATCGCAAAATGTTATCGTGCGTGCAATAGGTATTAGGTAGTGCAATGTGTAGGAACGATCATTTCACTAGACGGCTTCGCACTGACAAGTCTGACTTTACTCGCATATATAATATTTCGTATGTTAGTCTATCATCATGAGTTACAAATTAAGTTCGAGTGTTCATTCCGATCCCCTGAATTTTTTTTTACGAATTACGGGTTTTGGACTTTGAAAAGTTCTTTTTTTAAAAAGCAGTTTTCATGTTTATATATATATATATATATATATATATATATATATATTGTCGTTTTCACTTTCATCAAAAGTATTCATCAAACAATTGACTTGTTTGCAGCACGAAGAGAGGCGGGGGTTCTTAGCTTTCTATTTGCCGGTAGGGGACTTAGTTTTGCCTAAGCAATACTTTCAGAATGCTTGTGTTAAAAATCAAAGCAGTGAACTAGAACAAGATGCAAATTGCAATTACAGGGTCTAGAAGTTGCATGGGGCGATGGTTGTTTGTTCCTTCCCACAATTCATTACAACCCTGGGAAGATCGCATATGACGTGTACACAAACGGATAATCTCGGCTATCTGCCAAATGCAACATGTCCGAAATGTTACGAAAACGATGATACGGGAATTATAAAATGAAGTAATATAATAGCTTGCGGCCAAAAACAATTCATCATATATTTTTATCGATTAACATGTATGTTTATATATATAATTATATGCAGTTGTATTGTACGGAGCAACAGGGATGGATGGCCTCGACCCCATTTGTGTCTATGACGAAGAAAATAAAGTGGAAACAAAAAAAAAAGAAAAAAAAAAGATATATATATATATGACGGTATGACCACATTTGTTGTCAAATTATAATTGCTATTACAATGTATATCCGTTTCAGCTAATACAAATTTCTTTTCTCTATAGAATGCCCTTCCGGAACGTACGGCCAAAACTGTAGTGAGGCATGCGGTAACTGTTATAACAATGAGGTCTGTGATTACATAAACGGCTCGTGTTCGAAGTGTGCGCCTGGGAACACGGGCATTACGTGCAAAGAAAGTAAGTAGTAAAAAAAAATATCTGAGTAGAACACAGTGATCTGAGCATTAAGACATGCATTATGAACAATTTAAATTTTATAAAATATGCATTGATTATGAATAGTTTTAACATTTCTGCTCCGATATGCCTTTAATTGCTTTTATACTTTAATCATATATTTTGATACAAACAAGGACATATACAACTGTACTTTCACAATATGATTTCCATAAAAAGAAAACGTAGCAGTGATCTTAATATGAAACCTTAAGGATTAACGAAATATGCCCGAGGCGAAACGCAAACACAAATATTTTTAACGTGTTTTGTTGTCTGGTTCCCGGTCGTTCTCCAGAAGGCGCAGTGTAAGAGGAAAGAACAAGACAATGAAACTATTTGGAACTCTTTATGTGATCAACTCGTTTAACCTCATCTTTTTTTGGTACCAAAATATCGAAAGTTGGCCATGTGGGAACACCCTCTGAAAATGATAGCACCGATAACTTGCGATTGACTCGACTCGCGCATTACTTTGTTATCATAGGCTACTTCATTTAAGTTCTCCACCATCGAAAATACCGAGCGGACAAAAAACATCAACAACAAACAAACAAACAAAAACAACAACAACAACAAAAACAACAAAACAAAAAACGAACAAATAAATTCCAACGTATGTTTGAGACTGTCAATACAAACCCTCCAAGGGACTTCCATAGTCTATTATTGGAACTGAACTACTATAATGGATTGTGTATTGAAAAATGTTTGACTATTACAATTATTGTTACAACCAACGTGCTTCATACTCAAAAATCACTAAATAAATCAGTTTTGATTTCTGGAACAATCTAAAATGAACGAAAATATGAACCCTATATAAAACATTGTAGCATCTGTCCCGAGTGAAATATCCCAGACAATTTCCAAGCAAATATGTTTGAAACCACATAAACCCTTAATAAACGAAACAATTGTGAGAGCTTTCTTCAAACCAAAGTAAAACTTATCCCAAACTCTTCTCAAACAGTGCTTGAACTATGATAGAAAGAATATAGTATACACTTTATTAAAGATGTATTCGGTTCAAACTTCAAATCAATATTGGATGTGAAAAAATTTCACCTTTTGAAACATTAATGGTATTAAACGATATCTGCGTACCGGTGACGGAATTACGGAAATGCGTCCGCCATTTTTCCGGAAAGGCTCACTGGTATGTTGTTGTTGTATTGGGGTTTACCGTCGCTGCGATTGTATTTCAATCATATAGCGACGTCCAGCTAATTACAGGTGGAGGAAGACCCCGAGTACACAGAGGTACCCGGGTAGAACCACCGACCTACCGCAAGCCAGCTGGAAGGCTTCATCACATGAAAAATCCGAAGTCCCTACCGGGATTCGAACCCACAGCGGTGAGGGGCTGAGAGTCTCGCTGGTATGGCCTCCTCGCGCGTTTCGCAGTATAGCGTGAAATATTTGTCTGGTGGTACATGTATCGCACGATATTATCGTGCGTGCAATAGGTATTAGGTAGTGCAATGTATAGGAGCGTTCATTCTACCAGACGGCTTCGCACTGACAAGTCTGACTTTACTCGCTTATTGATATATTATGCACATGAATATATATTATATATTTAGGATATTTACATGATGTAAATTGTAACAAGTTGCTCAGGTTGTTCAAATGTATAGCTCAGAATTAGGCCACACATTCCGCGATAGAAAAGTGACGAATTTGGCACAGGCTTCCAAAGGAACATTCTCCGGATTTTATCTCAGTCGAGTTATATCTACGTTGTTCAAATTTTGAGTGTAAATGTATCATTTAAGATATATATTTTCATTCAATTTTAAACATACAACTTTCTGTCAAGATAAATGTGGGACCGAATACATCATTAAATACATTTGCTTCAGACACAGTGTTCAATATTTGCAATATTTGAAAATCAGAATAGCATGTTTTTAAAATGCGTTCATAGCAACTAATGTGTCTGCATGTTATAGAGTGTGTAAGCAATAGATTTGGTCATAATTGCCACGGTACCTGTTATTGTCTGGACAACGTTCCGTGTGACCATGTGACAGGAGTGTGCCCACGAGGTCTGTGTTCCAGTGGATGGTTTGGAACCAGTTGCCATATCAGTGAGTATCTTTACACCCTTCTTTATCGCTTGACATTACGACCTGAGATCTTTACACTTTTATCATAAATATATCATGAATGTATATGTGTAGTAATACACGTATGCAAAGACCTATTAAACAAAGATTGGCAACTGCATGTTGTCTTAATCTTACAAAAGCTCGCAGCGTATTGTCCAATTCTCGGAAAGTCACGTTTTCAAATTGAAGACTAGTGGTAGTAAGTTATATCTTACAATACAGAACAAATTACATACCATCAAAATGCATACTAATTAAAAATGATACTATGATACCTTATTTATTAAGATAAATAGAGAATTAAAAGTTCTATGTAAAACAGAAAATTACATGAATGAAAAGAACAATGTAAATGTTGTTGTTTTGATGTTACACTGGTTGAATTTAAATCATGATTTAAAAGATTTTTTTATTGTAAATCAAACCGAAAATAATTACTTGCATTAGGAAAATGATTATTTCATAATATGGGTACATTTTACTATGTGATTTTTCGCTTTTTTTTGATAGTTCGTAAAATTCAATGATCTGCCGTGTGCCTAAAAAACTATTTTCCACTTTTTTTTCTTATCTCTGTTTACTAGGTACAAATGTATTTGACGTATGGCGAAGCGCATATTTACTTAAAATCTTTCCTAGAAATACACTAGTTAAGAGTCAAGCAAGAAATAAAAATAACGGTTATAGTTTTTTTTGTATGTAGAAACCGGGGATCGAACCAACGACCCCCGGAAGTCGGGGCGGGCGCATACTGGTCATCGGAAACTAATAAAACTGGTTTAAATGCAATTTTCAGTTGTAGGAATATACTTCGAATATAACATTTATTTCAATCTATACAAGATAATGTACGTACGACTTCTGTAGGTAAAAATCAAGCGCTTGGTAAATTGGTGCAGCTCAGCACGGAGACTGGATTTGAAGGTTGGGAAGCGGAGAAAGCTGTAGACGGTTTCCTCCCTACCCTAACCAACACCCACACCTGCCGCTGTTGTGCCTCTACTCAAACACAGCTGGATCCTTGGCTTCGTCTTGATCTCAACGGCACCTACCTTATATTCGAGGTCATCATACAGGGAAGATTGGACGGCGATGGGTAAACTTTTAGAATACTTTATAACATGTAATAACAAGAAATATCTTTAAAAAAGATATTCGGCGTAAGAGAAAAACACAAATATATGGAAGTTTAAAGAAAGTAAGTGTTACAATATATATGATACAATGGTGCAGGCAAGTTTTAAATGATAATGCTAAGAAACGTATATGTCGCTAAATTTAGGAAATGTTATATACTTGCCATTGTGAAAAAAGGACAAAAATGCGATATAAGCGAAACATGAAAAAATAACTTCGTCATTGAGATTCGATCTTGGGGCACTTAAAATAGCAGACGAGCACTTATCCAACTGCGCCACGGAGGCTGTCACTACAAACAGGTTATGTTAGCTAACTTATACATTGCGAGTTTTGCGACCTTGAGGGACGAATCCACTACCAAGGTTAATGCGTTTTCAAAAGACTCACAACTGTTAAGTTTTTTGTCTGGGTGGTTCTTATGTTTGAATTTTTCAAACCCCAAAAATGACTGTATGCATATTGACACACTATTACTTGAAACTGCATGCTTATGTTTTGCATATTCATATTGTGCTCACAAACATTCAACATTTGTGGTAGTGGCTTTGTGACAGTCATATTCGAAATGAGTTAAAAATGCAAACGATAAAAGAAAAAATAAGAGCAGATTTCCAATGCAAATTTGATTACATATTTCATTACTACTCGTCTTTCGTTTTGCTGGTCGCCAGACGTCAAGTCAAAACCTCGAGGCGAAGTTTTCGAGAAGGAAATATGCTTGATTTGTTTTGCGGAAATCGAAATTCTTTTTTGCTGTCTTTTCGTCACGTGTTTCTACGTTTCACACAATATTACCCAGCATTGTGGACGCAAAATAAACCGCCACGCTATCTGTTAGACGGGGAGCATGATTAGAAACTAGCGCAAAGTATGGTTGGTGGAATTCGAGTCTGGTCTGCTTTGCTATTTAAAGGCCTGTCTGGAAAACAAGATATATTTTGTTCAGATACATGTTGCGAAACACACGGTCCAGTGGTAACATAACCGACTGTGAATCCGAAGGTTGTGGGTTCGAACCCAGTAGGGGGCAAGGAATTTTCATGGTCTTTTCTGGCGCAAAGTCCTGGTTAGACCCAGAAACCGTCGAGAGGAATTAGTATAAATTATAAGAACTTGTTTCCCAATCGACATAAAATAAATAAGTTTAAACTAAACACATGTGGTTACAACATTTTCAGGCGACGGATTACGGGATATTGCCGTGTTTCTCCACAAGCTTGAAAACAACATCGGGGAAGAATTCAAACCAACACAAAGAAACATGACCTATATTGACGTCCGTCTGAACCGCCCAGTTTTTACCCACTATGTAACCCTTGTACAGCGTGGTTATAAAATGCTGATCGTGTGTGAGCTTGAAGTATTGACGGGAGGTAAGTCAATTGTTGCAAAATGATGACGGGAATGTACGAAATACGGACCTTCTTGTTGTTCACCGATATTTTTGTGTTACCTGCTGTAAGCAGAGGTGACACATATGGATCACTTTTTCGTCGTCTATCTGTCTACATTTTTCCGTCACGCTTCAACAGGTGACACATGTGTTCCAGAGACCATTAGATTGTTTTTGGTTTGAATTGCTCGTATTTGAATGAAATTTGGAAGGGTAACTAA
>CM037787.1:2903028-2953028 GCA_021229015.1 Solen grandis
TTCGCAATTTTTCACACGTCTTTATTTTTGTCTTCACTCAGGATGGGTGTTTCAAAACTGATAAGGTTTACGGAATAATTCATCATAGAAATTGAGTTAATCATTGCTTTGGCATCGCATGCACTTCATGAATTTTCAGCAAACAAAGACTTGTATTCCATTATTACTTCTGTATATACCATGGGATTTTCAGCTTTTCAATAATATCAATCAGCTACTTGCTGACTAATGAAATTTCGCATAGCATTTTGAATATTCTTTGTTGAAATTTACAAAGACGACTCATTGTTCCCACTAGATACATCACTATGCTTAGACAAGGAGTGTGACAACACCTCTACAAGGTTACTAGAGATGTGCTATCTGAAGCTATCTTTCAAATCCCATGCCATTTCATTGGCCAAATGATCCCTGCTGTTGCTATGCCATCTCTGCCATGGATCCAATGAAAAGCCTAATTATTAATTCATGAGTACGAAGATTTGCTAACCAAATATCTCATGGTCTATTAAGAAGCAAAGCTTATCGAGCCAATGTGGGTTTTCGAACGGTGCAATGAATGAGGAAGTTACAAGATCTATTATTAAGAAAATGAAGATATAAATGATGATAAAGAGAATAAGATATAATGTGATGATGAGGGCTCCATAATCATTATGGTGAACAGTAATTATCAATGTTTAGCAACCAGAGTTCATCGCAGACACTGGTAATGTCTGCTAAATCAATTCCTATTTGCAATACTGATAAAATGTAAGAACTGTGAGATGAGAAAAAAAATATCATTACAGTTGATATGCTGCAGACGTCACAAGAAAATCTCTGTTATGATATGCAATGTAATAATCTGATATGATTACCGTGGAAACTTGACAGCCTACCCGTGATTAGCCTGCATTGTGTGAGCAGGTCTACACAAACACATTTGTTTCTTGCTAACCATGTTTATTTTGAATCAAATACTGACATTAACAAGTGGCCTGAAGAGACTTCCCAGCCTTGGAATGAATGAAATGAAAATAAAATCTGCCTACATCAAATATTTGTCTGTATTATCGAGATATTGACATTTTTTCCAGATAACCGTAACTGATAGAATTGCACCTTCAGTGTCATTAGGGTTGTAACACACTGTCACTTATCCAATTGTGTGGCTTTCTTTCTCATATATTGTCTTTTTTCCATTAGGTCTAATCTTATATACAATCTTATAATCATCATTTTTTTTTAAGATGACATAACATCTCCATGACCTTCAAAGTCTGGTTTGTTTGCTGCTGTGTTGGCCCCAACTAGATCAGTATGTTTAGTGCAGAAAAGTTACAAGTAAAATCTTCAAATTGCCGAATGTAATCAGCTTAACAAATCACAAAATGTACAATTGGTATCCAAAACTTGAATGTTGTGAAGGTATGTACCTGATTACGGTTTAGAAGCTGTCATTTTGTAATGAACTTATTCATTTTTTATCTCAATTGGAAAACAAGTTCTAACATTCATAAAGTCCCACTGAACAGTTCCAATACTTTGTCAGTAAATCAAATACTATCATTCTTTACAAAATGTCATTCAACCTAAAACATTACTTCATAAACCATTTTAAATATAAAAATGAAATGAAGCATTTTCATTTTCTCATACTTCTAAAATCAATACCAATATATATATAATCTATATATATCACGGATTATGATTCATCACATCATGCAGTTCTCTCTCATATGTAAGTAGTATACGTACACACTGCAAAATGAATTGTAAAGCACCTACAACACAGCAAGCTTGTGCGATTTGTGTCTGGGACATGCGGTGCCAAATTGCAATGTCAATTTTTACTGCTCAATTACAAATCACACGAGCATGCAGACTTAAAAACTGAATAAAGTGATTTGAACTTCATGCACTATCTCCATGCAATTATGTAAATCGCATCAGGAAGGTCTTTAATCTAAGCTTAAAATACACATAAGTGATTTCATGTGAGCACCAGTATTTAATGTTAATTAACAAGTTATTGACCTTGGGAAATGTTGCAATGATGGTCAAGGTCATAGAAACATGACATTCTAGAGATATATTTTGTATGTTAACTGCATGTCTTTGGACATCCCTGAGACACATAAACCCTTTACCTCTTTGAGACATAGTTTGATACCTTGTCAAACACTTTGCAGACCCAGATCAGAAAGCTCCTAGAAGGAGCTTCTCTTCAACTCAGATTTCACATAGTCTGCAGAACAAAAAGATTCATTGTTTAATATACCAATTGAAGTTCCAGTAACTAATACATTATTTTCATCAAGTCATTAGTTTGTGCCTGAATATTCATGAGGTAAATGGTTCAGTCAAGTAATATGCATCAAGTCATAAAATTGTTTATGAATATTCATAAGGTAAATCAGTTGTGATTAAAGTTTGACACAGTCTGACATGTGTATATTTACTGCAAACATTCATGTATTGTGGGCACTCATGTATAGTGCGCATCCCGAGTTTGAGGTTCAAAACCTTGGTAAAAATCTATTTCCCTTCTATAATGTGCATTCATTTTTCATATATCGAGGAGGCCACCATTTTGTTTAGCCGCGGGTGTTTTGCTGATATTCGATTGAACTACAGGTAACAAAAGTTCTACTGCTTCTGAAAGTTAGTCATGCAATGATCATAATTCACACCTCTAGTATCAACATTCAGCTTGCATTGTTATGTTAATGTTCATTATGGCCAATAGTTTGAGTAATTGCCTTCAAATGTTCACACATTGTTGCTTGTTTGTCGCAAGTTCCTTTCCAACTGGAATTTGAAGTACACAATTATCTTTAACCGAACAGTTTTGTCCAAAATGGAACTAACTAGCTAGAATATCATCTGAATGTACTAAAAATAATCAGCTGATTGTATAATCATATCATAATGAGTCATGGTTTGTCTCAGTAATTAAGATGGGAATATCACATTTGGCTTCATGTCAATGAATTATTATGTAAAGTACAGTACAGTACTGAAGAAGTTCTGGGTGATTCACAGAGATATATAAACAAACGAGAACAATGGTTTCGTAAGCATTTCTTTCACAATTATATTGTAGAAATCACAAACAGACAACAATTTTCTGGCAAGTATATATGATAGAGCTTTAATACCAATTCAAAATATGAATACAAATCATATAGACTTTGCCGATCGCTGATATGGCTTCCTAGTGGGTGGGGTAAAGTTTGGAAACACGAAGGAAAAACTGGATTCTCATGTATTGTGTGCACCTCTTCTTGGAAATCGAAATTGAAGTCATAGAAATGCGCACAATACATGAGTGTTTACGGTATCAAGAAAGATTCTTTAGACAAAATGATTTGCTGACCCCAACACACAGTGTTAAAAACTAGTTCTTCAAATGAATTGTTTATTTGAATGGGTTTAACATCCCACCAACAGAATTTAAGTCAATAGTGGACTTTCTATCCACATGAAAAAGATATTGCAATGTTTTAATGCAATATCACACCATATACAAGTGGCATGAATGAATTCCACACCCAGTCACATTATCCGGGCACCTGGTAAACCTGCCCTTATGGAAAGGTTGTAATGTGCTAAGCCACTGGCAAGGTAGACATACCACTGCTATTTTAACAATGTTGGTATTCCTTTGCTGAGAATCAAATCCACAACCTCCAGGTTAAAAGATGAACATTCTTACTACTTAACCACAAGAACTGATTCCAACATGAGTAAATTAAGATATAACACTAATTTCATATTCAGTATACAAGAAATTAAAGTGAACAAGTCTTGTGAAACCACAAGTAATCTCAACGCTGGCAGTGTCGGTAACAAACAGATACATTTAGAAATCCAAATGCACCATCCTTATGTTAGATTTATAGATAAAAATGAATCAATCAAGACAAGACATGGCAATATTTTCCCACAGCATTTACATAGGCGATCGTTTATATCCGTATTTACAGCAATCGGCTGTAGACCTTAAGAGTGTCTAGCCGGAATAATTACGGCTGCCATGGTGTTAGTGAAAGAAGAGAAACCTAAATCACGCCTTGTCATGAAATATAACCCTGACTGAAAGGAAGCGCAGTCTTGAATGTGGACATTCTCTTCATCATAATGACCTCTTCTATTGAGATGCATTCCCGAATTCTGAAGTGTGAGTCTTGCATGATATTGCATGATATTTATTCTCTGTCGGGTTAGGTTTTATAATGTAATATTATGGTTAAATCATTGCAGTGTAGACAAAAGATCCCAAAGGACTTATACTACATTCTGTGGGACAATATATCTAAGCACACATGAACAGCTGTAGATGTGTTTTTAAATTCATTAATCTGCACTCCATTATAATGTCATTCATTACTACACACTCCATTATAATGATATATATATTAATCTGCACCCCATTATAATGTCATTCATTACTACACACTCCATTATAATAATATATATATTAATCTGCACTCCATTATAATGTCATTCATCACTACACACTCCATTATAATAATATATATATTAATCTGCACCCCATTATAATGTCATTCATTACTACACACTCCATTATAATGATATATATATTAATCTGCACTCCATTATAATGTCATTCATTACTACACACTCCATTATAATAATATATATATTAATCTGCACTCCATTATAATGTCATTCATTACTACACACTCCATTATAATAATATATATATTAATCTGCACTCCATTTAATGATTCATTACTACACACTCCATTATAATAATATATATTAATCTGCACTCCATTCTAATGAGATTCATTACTACACACTCCATTATAATAATATATATATTAATCTGCACTCCATTCTAATGAGATTCATTACTACACACTCCATTATAATAATATATATATTAATCTGCACCCCATTCTAATGAGATTCATTACTACACACTCCATTTTAATGAAATATATTAATCTGCACCCCATTCTAATGAGATTCATTACTACACGCTCCATTTTAATGAAATATATTAATCTGCACCCCATTCTAATGAGATTCATTACTACACACTCCATTATAATAATATATATTAATCTGCACCCCATTCTAATGAGATTTTTTACTATACACTCCATTTTAATGATATATATTAATCTGCACCCCATTCTAATGAGATTTTTTACTATACACCCCATTCTAATGAGATTTTTCCCCTTTTTTCATTACCACACACTCCATTTTAATGATATATATTAATCTGCACTCAATTCTAATAAGATTCATTACTACAGACTCCATTAAAATGAAATTCATTATAAATAAATCTGCACTCCATTCCAACTCTTTATAAAAAAATTGAATGCACAAAGCATTTTAAGTTTCATTTTTCACTAAAATAAAAAATAATTTATTTTTTAAGGAAAAAATGTCTAGGCAGAGATAGCTGTTCAGTTGGAGAATTTAATATTTAGAAATATATATATATATATAATATTACTTTTTTCAGGAAATAACTTCAGAAATTTTGCAAAACACAAACCCCAGGGTCTGTGTATCTGTACTTCAAACCATCTTTTAAACTTTCAAGTCATCACTCATGTGAAAAAAATAAACAGTACAGTTTCACCCATTACAAGTTGGAAATGTTTTTTTTTCTGTTTTATTTTTCAAAGTGCATTTGGAAAATCTTAAAATTTTAAGGGCCAGGATAATTAGAGAAAACAACTCCTGGGTCCCTGTTGGGTTGGGAAATCCAGTGAAAACCTTTGTATGTTTCTGGGAGGCTACCAATTGGAAAATTGAAAACCCATCAACGATGTACATCTTGATTCCATTTTAATTCTAGATAGTTTATAAACTTCCACCCATGGGACATGACAGAGCTGTGTATGAATCCGATATGAATCAAATTAAACACTGCACTAAGGTGCAGTAATCTGGAGCACATGGCAGTGTGTTTTACAAGGATAGGGACTACTTTATCCATTTCTCCCAGTCCAAAGCACGTATTGTTACAAAAAAGCAATAAAAATGTATGTAAATGTGACTATTACATCCCAGGGATTCTTGAACAATATTCAACAAAAGCTGTCCTTCCTTGAAACATATATTGCTCAATAACCTATGAATGCTTACAGATTTCTTGAGTTTGTTGCTGAAATGTTTATTTGTTTGTTTGCTTGATTTCAACGTCCTGTTGACAGTATTTCAGACATTTGGGGGACATTTGTGGCCTCATGCAGTAGAACACAACACAACAATTTGTGAGATGTTTGTGAGCATGGCTAACATTTTCACTGCTTAAAACTGGAAAGATGCTTTGTTGTCGGGATTCTTTTGTATTCATGCAAATTCAAATTGTACCAAAAAACTGCATGAGGAAGAGGCGTCTAAATAATCCAAAATAAATATATCCATTGAAAATGATGGAATATTCATAACTGCAAGCTACTGGTATCCGGATTAAGATTCATTCATTGTTCTGAAAAGGTATAAAAAGTTGACTCTTATATAAATAATAAAAAAAAAAAAATTTCAAAAGCGTTTTTACTAGGGCAAAAAAAAAAAAAAAAGTCTCTGGTCTCCAGCAAATAAAAAAGAAGGTTGGCTGGTTGATTTTTTTTTTTGATTTTTTTTTATATGAAACAAAAGGGGAAATATTTTTTTTAAAGGTAGAAAGGTAAAAAAAACTTCAGGGTCGGTTGTTCAAAAAGAACGTGGGTCGACAGACCAGAAACGGAACTATTTTTTGTTTTTGCCTAGTAAGTCAGCTGACCTCACTCTTTGTTTCATGATACATGTAACCCCACTTGTTATGACATTAACACTCCAATCGTATAGGTTAACAAAGAATCGCTTTGCATGGATATGTTACTAAGCACAGAGTGATACTCGTAATTCTGCTTACAGCAATCAACAATGCCTGTTTTTGATTTCAAGCAACATAAGAAAGGGGGCTTACAGCCACTAGTCGAAAAATTGGAGAGACCAAAGTGAGGGACTGCATGATGTTACATTGGCAACTTAACTATCTTGCCTTCAGTATGAAAACAACTCTAGCAATTTCAGAAATCTCCTACATTCTCATAGTCTCACCAAATGCAGCATCATTTCTTAGCACTGAATGGATTATAATCACAGCATATTAAGAATGATATAAATCACAAAGATTTGTATCTCTTTTGTTCAGACTCTGTTCCAAATCTTTCTCACAGGAAAGCTAAGAAAGACTTATGGAGAGAAAAAAGTTACAATTGGGGAGAATTCTATGAAACATTGTGGAACATTCTAATCTCAGGAAAGACAATATGGAAACATGATGTCGTCAAAAAATAATATTTTGGTCAAAATTCATATCTGATACTCAAATTTGTCTATCACTGAGTAATTTGTATGCATTGAAATAAAATAAAATATTTATTCAATATATGTTTACAGCGATGCTACAGTACACAGACAAAAAAGATAATATGATAAATTAATAATAAAAGAGATTCTGAGAATTTCAAGTTTATTGTGAAAATTCCATCTTTGTCTATATGTGATTATTCATGCATAATAAATAACTATTCAAAAGACGTTTTCAATGAATAATATATCAACCATAAACTTCATCTGTTTTATTTTGGCGTAAATGAAATAAATAGTCAATATAAAATCATTTAAATCACATCGAACAGTAGAACCAGATGTGTCCTCCGAAGTCTGGGATATCACGTTTTAACGAATAAAATTAAACTTACTTGATAAAGAAAATTAAGCACACTGGTGTGAACTTTAAGGATGTGAATCCAGAATATGGCGCAATAATTGAGATTTTTGAGAAACACATGTGTTTAGTGCATCTCAAACAAATGTTCAGCTTCAACAAAATGACAGAGCATAATTATCATAGCGTAGTGGGACCATGTAGAGTTTCAGTACTATGAAAAAAGTTCTTATCACATGACAGGCGTGCAGAAAATAAGATCTCATAATTTTAGCTTATCTCAGTACAGGCATTCAGAATATATAAAATGTGACATAATTTTAGCTTATCTCAGTACAGGCATGCAGAAAATATAAGGTGTCATAATTTTCACCTATCTCAGTACAGGCATTCAGAAAATATAAGATGTGTCATAATTTTCACCTATCTCAGTACAGGCATTCAGAAAATATAAGATGTGTCATAATTTTCACCTATCTCAGTACAGGCATTCAGAAATATGACGTGTCATAATTTTAGCCTATCTTAAATATGAGGAGAGAAATGCAATGGACAAATTGTTTAACAAAAGACAATAACTCAATTCTGATTTTTTTTGTTTTTTTACACATTGTCTTCAAGTCACTGATACATGTAACAAATGTCATCAGAATATCTTAAATGAGAAGAGATATAGAAATATGGCAACATTTTTTTTTTTAACAAAGGGCAATAACCCCTGAGCCAATCCTTAAACTTCTAGATATGAAGAGAGTATCTGTAATGCTCTGGAAACCAACTGTATAATGACCTTCACAAAACTATAATATCCAGAATATTCTTTGGGAAACCTGGTTAAAAATAATATTTCATAAAAACTCATGACCTTCATCCAATCCATCATTAATCATTCCTTTTTTTTATCTATTGCAATGCCTCTATTTCAGATAATCCTGCAGTCTACCAGTTTGTCTGGCTATCTGGCTGCTTTGATTTCTCTCTGCCTGTCTACAATATTGCATTTCATTAAATTGCACATTCTGAACCATGCATTTCAAATGTTCAAACTAGATTTTTACTCAATTCACCAATCTCTGTGGGATCAAGTCAGCAAATTTCTTCTATTTGAAGTCAATTTTATGCCCGTCTCTGACTCTATATTTGCCATGCCAAGCTTCCAAAATGAGGCGCTCAATGACAAAATTTGGATTTTTTCCCCTTTTCCAATAACTTGAAACCTAATTCTTCAGCTGGCATATTCATGACAACTTGCCGTGATTTCACTTTATGTATTTCCCTATATTTTCATTAATTTCGAAGGCTGCGGGGCCCTACATAAAGCACTTATCTGTAAATGTTCCGATCTTGTTAAGATCTCCCTTGAGCGTCACACATATTTCACAAACAATTTATAACCTTGCAGAATCAATAGAATCAATATTAATCACTTACAGCTAAAATGTTAACCTTTAATTTTTCAAATTTAAATAGTAAAAATCCATTCCAATTAGCCAAATTCATCAAAATATCTCAAATTTCTTAATTTTTTAATGATGATTATTTGTCTGTAAAATTGCTCTATACAGAAATAATTTCCCCACTTTTAAATCCAATCACAAGCATTATTGTCAGCCTTGTGTTTTCATTTGTCAACAAATCAAAGTGTATGCAGTTGCTTACAAGAAGTCATTAGAAGTTGACTGGAGTTGTTAGCACTAAGACGATAAAAAATAAGTTGTTTGTTTCCACTAACATTTCTGAAAAAATAGGGTCGGTAGGTCGTTTCTTTTTATGTTATTTAACTTTTTTCCATTTTTACCTTATTTTTTTAGAGGAACTGAGGAAAAACAGCGTTTAGAAGCCGTAATAGCCCAAATGCTACGGAAAAAAGTTTAGGGTTGGTACAAAAAAATAGGGTTGGTCAGGTTTGTGGAAACAAGGAACTTTTTTTATTACACATAGATGATGAGGGTTGGTGATGCCAAGGTGGCAGAGGTTGGACCTCATACAAGTTATTGAAAGAATGACTTTTACAACCAGAATAAAACCAGATCAGCATGCTGGTACAAGGGAGAAATACCATTTCTCTTGTTAACAACTTTACAAAGCCATTGCAAGTGGATCATGACCAAGGTCAACACTCTAACCACTAAGCTACAGGGATCAGTAATACATAAATTTAACTGTGGTCTTATGCCATTACTCTTTTCATCTTTTTATGTATGAAGAAGATAACCTTGAATTTGATGTTCACCAATGCCGATACTGCGGAAATTGCATTTCTGATTAAGTACATGGAATGAAGATATGCCTTGGGCTCAAGTAAAAGGATGGTAGCTATAAAGAAGATAAAATGTGTCAAAATTATATCTAGTACCTCTCAACCTTCGACTCAAAAGTTATAATATATTATAAGACATCTAATCCAATAATTTCTACGAGATCAATCACTCAGAAGGGTTCTCTCTGTAAACCATATATTACAACGGAAATATATGAAATTATGTTTAGAGAAATACATAAAACATAAAATACAAAAAAAATCTGACATAAATGTTCTTACAATATGTCTCAGTGTTGAAGCAGTAAAAATAATACATGTACATCATAAGTTTATGTCTGATGCATGTTTTAATGCCTGTCAAATTTCAGGAATATGTTCCCAAGATATTTAAGTATTATCTTGTTAAAAGTAAGGCTGGAGAAGTCCCATTGAAAGTATTTCAGTCAATTTGGGACTTTTGTCTACATGAGAAACAGATATAGTGCTTCCACACTGCAGTATCACCGTAGACATGTGGCATGATACCAAACATAATCAAGATACCAGGCCAACCAGTCCTGGAACTACCCTTATATGCTGAGCATCAAGCAAGGGAGCTATAACAGTACCATTTTTTAGCACTTTAGTCATATCCAGGGACTAATCCAAAGATTCTGGAATACCTCATGAATATTAATGTACGAACCATAAAATGAACTTTAAATGGTATAATTATAAAACAATGGAATTCCTTCATTGACTACCTAGAATCTAAGTTACACTTTTCAGGAGTTGTCATATCTCAGATTTCTGTATTTGTTTTCCAATGCAACAGAGAACATGTATATTGGGTAAAGGGTTAGAAACAAGAAGTATCTTTAAAAAAGAAACATGGCCGTGGTGTATTTTTTATATTTAGTTTTTATTTTGCTTCTTGATGAGAGGACATTTGACCCAAGTATTATGAATGTCTTTCAAGTGTTCAAAATAATTATAGAGCAGATATGAAATTGCTGACGATCGGATAAACAAACAACCAGTTCACAACATAATATGTCCCTTCAGGTTATACAACTATATAGGTATTCCTCGGAAAACTTGAGTCACCTGCATTCAAACAGTTGTCATAGAAAGGGTGAACATCAAATGATTAAAATTATACTTATCACTATACAAAACAAGCTTGGAGTGAATCCATGATATATATATATTCAAGTTATACTCTGATACAATGTGCTATTTCCAGGATACGGAGGGGTCTGAATATTTCAAATCTGCCTTATGTTTTTCATCCTTTAGATATGTTTTTGTGTAGCTGAATTCATTATTTTGAACATTAAGACATGTATTAATATATTTCTGTCGAAAAATTGAGTTTTTTTAAGAAATGTATGTACAAGGCCAACAAGATGACTTGTTTTCCAGAGGTATACGTTCAATTTTTAAGTTGACCGACCAAAACTTAGTGTTCATCAGCTGTTTAGTGACCTTCACCTTTAAGTTTAAACAGGAAGTTCAGGTGAAAACAAAACAGCCAACGGCCGAAAAATGATTTTGGATTCCATCAGTCCTGGACAATCTAATCTACATGCCCTTTTTTGTCCATTTTTTTCACTCACTTTTATACATGTATATACGCTCAAGTCAAAAAGAAAGTGTATGTTCACTTGTCTTTTCAATTAATATATTATTTCTTTCTGAAATATTCAATGTTTGATATAAAACAATAATGGAGAGTTTAGTGCTAATTCAAGCTTGTATAACAACTTCTTTATTTCTATCTATTTATTGCAGTTTTGCAGCAAGTCCCTAATTTTGAACACAATGACAAGGACCATGTAACATGTTTTTTTTAACTTACCGTACACATGGTCAGATTAGGCGCAGCTACGTATAAGCACATCCTAATTTTCAGGATAACTTATTTGAAAAAAAAAATCACTTATCATATCCTATACAGCGAAATATTGTTTTGAAATTCGTGCCGTCGTACATTTTGACAGACTGAAAGCTATCCTTACGTCACCGTCGCTAATCATTATGGTGAACCGTTTTATTTACACATAGCATAAGATTACTGTTAGACCGTTACGTTAAGGAGGGGTAGGATAAAGGTGACACATTTTCATAACATGACATTACTCAACAGTGTCCCCGCATTCTAAATAACACCGGGGACCAATGTCACCTGTCAAAATTCTCCCGACTAACAAACATTACGTACCAGTAGTCACCTGTCAAATTTCTCCTGTACATCATGAGGTCCCGTAAAATAAACTTATTTGTTTATATTGAAAATGGCTTCCATTAAGTTGTTTCAGTTTCTCACGATCATTTTACAAGAAATATTCCAGTAGGATAACTAATAAGAACTAAAGCAATAATCTGGTATTGTTTATTATGGTTTCATATAGACTAATTTATAGCATATTATCGTATTCATTGACTTTCAGAATATCCATTTTCTGAGATTGTATACCGGTAAATTTCACTTCTCAGTGATTGAAAAAAGAAACCTGTAAAGCTGTATATCATCATATAAGGCACACCCCCTCTATAAACCTGAATTATCTGGAAAAAAAGTGTGCCTAATCTGCCGGTGTATACGGTAAATTGACAATTAGCATGTATTAATATTAACTGTGCCTGGATTGTTTTATTCCTACATTTTAATTACAATGAAACCCTAAATACATAATCCATTTTCCTTAATAAACATTTTTCAAAAACTTTATCTTAAAATAGACCTGATGATAAGATTTGGAGTAAAAAATAACAATAACAACAACAACAACAAAAAGCAGCCTAGTCTTCCTTTTTACTCTAAGGAAACAAAGTGTCTTGAGAAATAGAATTTATTAAAATGGAAATTTTCCATCAGGACTGACTTAATATCCTTTTCAAAACAATACAATAGTGCAGCCCCTGCTCTAAGAAGCTATATATTATCACACGTCAATCATAATGACTACAGTGTCTGAATTTCCAACCGTCAGTGTTATTCTAAACCAGTAATACTTAAATATTAACTCCTGCCTAAAATCGCTTTAAACTGCATCAGTCTTCAGCACCCTTATCTTTCCAGATGAAAGTATTGTTTATTTGTTGGGTTTAACTTCCCATTAGCAATATTTTAATCATTTGGATATTTGAGAAAAATATAGTGCTGCCTCACTTCAATTATATATCATTCCATAGACAAGTGACATGATACCACACCCAGCCACATAATGGTCTTATAAAAGATATTCTCAAAATTTCAATAGTTTAGTATTACAAAAGGTATGTCACTGATTTTGAACAAAAACTCAGTTTTAAATATTTCAAAATGCAGATCTACTAATAAATATCATTACACGACATTTACAAGAACCCTCTTTTGGTACATAGTGGAGAGTGTTCTTGAATGGACAGAGAAAATGGATCCAAAATAATTAACAGTGTGGGAAAAATTAAGCTTATCAGAGATAAAGTCTATGGCCCTTAGATTCATAACACTATACCATCTCATGAAAACCACTGATGTCGCTGTTTTTTTTTTTTATCGGGGGGGGGGGGTGGAAACAGAGAAACTTTTCATGTGAGCCATTGTAAAAAATGGGCATCCAACAGGCTTGCAGTAGGTCAGTGTGTTTCTAACCTGGTACCTGGCACAACATCATCACAGCATGGACCAGCTAGTATTAAACAAGCACATCTGCTAACTAAACAAAATGGCGGCCTCCTCCATGTACAAAGAATGAAAGCAATTATATAAGGGAAATAAATAGAATTTTACAAAGGTTTTGAAAATCAAACTTGGGGTGTGCACTACACATGAGTGTGCACAATACATTTATGGTAATGCAATGCATCAAAGTTGTCGCAACTGGGATAATTCATAAAAGTTAAGGTCAAATGCACACTTACAGGGCCAGTCTCTTATGAAAATGAAACATGTGGCCTACAGGACAGTTTGGCAGCTATATCATATTTTATCATGCAAAAGATGGATGAATTTTGTTCAAATAAAAAAAATTGATTTTAGTCATTTGTTCAATTTTTAGCAAAAAGTGTTTCCCCTAAAATTTTAACAAATAAACTGTATAAACTACTTCAATGCTGCTCTTTGGAATTCTGTTCTTTAAAACTTAAAAATCAATTTATTAATCCACATATATCATAAAAGATAAAAGCAAAATGTAAGAATGCCTCTTTTGTATCAGTAATAGCAAATATATCAAATCTGTTGGGTCAAATGAAATTAACCCTTTCCCTCATATAGACTCATTTTGACGCACTCAATAGGTACCACATAAAGCCTGATCTGCAGAAAACCACAGTTAAACCTTACCAAATTTAATTATAAAGTCCTCCTTTCCAGACCACTGAGGAGCAGCGAACAGCATAAAACCTGATCAGCCTGTGAGAAATCATTCACGTTATTAGTACCATCAACAGTAAATAAATCCAGCATCTGTGTCCAGCACCACACATCTAAAATCAACAACCATATATTACATTACAGGTAATTTACTCTCTACTCCACAGCTCTATCCCATGACCTTTGTGATGCAAACAAGATATGCCGGTAAACAGGGTAATGAAGGTATCTGCATCATCAGGCGCATACACATCAGATAGGAGACAAACTGGTCAGAAAGTACTGGGAAGAAATGCCTAAACCATGTTCAAGTATTAGTTACCTTGCTACGTATTATAATTACTGCTGTATCACACAGATATGTTTGGAGATATTGCATCTTGGAAAAGGGCACAATCCACTTTTTTTTTTTGCATAACTTTCAGACTTCTGAAGTTAAGTTTGTCATTTTTATTTTGGAGTTTAAACCAGTACTAAATTTCGTCTTTATGTGAAGCCCAGCTGATCATAAGTGGAGAAATACCAAACATGCAAAGTACATGCTTCACTGTTGTACTCTGAAGTTATGTTTCCTCATGATATATGAAATCCAAGTGACCTAAAATGGATTTGAACCATCAGCAATAATTGCACGTGGATACTTGAGGTGTGAATAATAATTATCACATGACTGACTTGCAGAAACAGTAAAACATTTGTCATCTGTACTGCAATAAACATCAGCAAAACACCAGCGGCATTTCAACATGGCCGCCTCCTCAAGGTATGAATAAGGGGTGTGCAAATTTATAAAAAAGAAAAAGATTTTTCCATAATTTTGAACCTCAAACTCAGGATGCGCACTATACATGAGTGTTTACGGTAGTTGGTCCAGGTCACAACAAAGAAAATAAAAAAAAGTTGAGAATGTTTTCTTTGACAGAGCAGATCCTCTAAGTCTTTAAAACATGCATCCTGACCTTGTACATACAGAATGCATTTTCTAACAGTTTGAATGTTTCCCCCATTCAAGCTAATCATCAAAGTCTTCCATGGTGTTGTTCAATTTTCTATTACACATAATGGCTTAAAAATGAATCATGCAAAGTTTCTTTTTTTATTTACAAAAGGAAAGGACTCCTTTGATTTTTGTCCAATTTTGCTAGAAAAACTTTGAAAATAAGACAATTTTGAAAACTTATCTTTCCTAAACAGAATAACTGAGTTGAGCTTAACACTTTTCCTCAAGAGAATTTCTCATTTTATGATAGATCAGCAAAACTAAAACAGAAGTTAAGAGTACAGGCAAGAAGCTGACAGCTTTTTATCCTGCACTTTGGTACAAAGACTGACAATTAAAAATCAAATCTTTAACCATTGAGTTAAGAGATATTTAATCACTTCAGAAGGAAGAGAATGTTTTTTTAATAAAATTGGGAATAACAGGAAACAAATCAAAAAAGAGAGAAAGAGGGAGCCCATTTTGTTGAACTTTCTGTATGATTGTAGAGCATACTTTACTTTGTTCAGGCTTATCTCTTGACTTGTAGATACTTTACATCTACATTACTATACTAGACAGTGAGATTTGAGTATGGTCAAAAGTAGCAAAGACCTAAACCAACAGATTCGCTACTTAAATATGCATGTGAAGGAAATCTCGTCTACTCTCGGCAAAAACGCGACATTGTCAAAAAAAGCCAGTGCACTTGTATTTTCGAATAAGGGATGCACAGAGTTGTGTTCAGATGCCATTCGAAACTTATCAACAACTTTCTGGCTATTTTCATCCATAATGGTGTGTTAAAAAATGCGGCTCAGATTAGTTCAGTTGGTAGAGCATTCGCCATATAAGTAAAAGGCCCTAGGTCGAGTCAGGCTGCACATTTTTCTCAACCAGCTGTGACATTTATATTAAATATGTCTTGCTATCACTTTACACTGAACTCTCTGTCTGGTGGTGCACACCAGCTCCGAGAATTAGCGCTGAGAATGTACAATATTTTGCTGAGTATACCTTATTGCTTGGTTTATGTCTTTGATAGTGGTTTGAATGTTATTGATTTATTTATTTATTGTTTATTTTATAAATCGTATACTGCTGCAATGGTATGTGATTGAAATAAACTGAACTTTATGATCATATGTGAAAGGAAATATGATCTTACACATAAAATCTTTTTTTTTTCATTTATTTCTTTCAAGGGTTGACATAGACAAGTGAAAATATAGTTTTATGATACGCGATTCAATGCACTTTTCCCCATTTCATTTCTTTCTCTCATTTCTCTGAAATTCCCAATTGGGAGTCTCGTGATATGATATGAAGTCAATTTATCAATTAGACGTCATTTTAAAATGGGCTCTGTCAACGTTGCATTACTTAAAATCAAGAGAACCTGCAGACAGTGCTGTCGCACCTGCATGGTATTGCAATGTTATCCATAGAGAATGTGGTAAAATTGGATCCTTGAAAAGGAAAATAACTCATTCAGTAAAACATATTTTATAGATGAATTAATTTAATACTGTCAAAATGGGGCCATAACTGAGTAAAGGCTGAGTAAAACAAATTATGGATTATGCTGAAAGTTTAACCTGGCCTATATTTTATTGAGATGAATATGAAATGATGATAAATCCATTAAGCCTATGAAGAGTTATAAATAGGACAAGGTATTTTGGCAAATTCTATGATGTAAAAGGGCCATTAACTGTGTCAAAAAATTACAGATCTTGCTCAAGGTCAACCTAGGCCTCCATTTCATTGACAAAAACATGTGTTATAAATCTAACAAGTGTCAAAAATGTAGCAACAGATACTGTTCTTGAATATGACTGAACTTTTAGCCTTGCTCTACAGTCCCATAAAATTACATCAGCATGCCTGCAGTGGTTGACAAGTAAAAAAATTAAAGAACCTTAAAAAAAAAGGGGGGCACGCACACACAGACGGAAAACCAGATAGCTGTGTAGGAACTGCTTAAACAAAAAGACATACAGGAAAAATGATATTGTCTCATCTTCTATGATGAAAGATATCATTATCACTCATGGTTAATTCTGAAATATTTTCATTTAAAGCATGGAATCAAATAGGGTCTTACAAAACTATCAACGAAATTTATGTCCTGTTTCTGTATTTTGAAAGACTCTCAAAAAAAAGGGGGGGGGGGAGAAGCTTAAACTAAGAGAATACATTGATCTAGAGATTGAAATATAAAGCAAGTGTGCAAGTTATGAAATTTCATGGCCACCATCGGACCAATTTGGCTAAACTCTGAGTCTGCCTATTCAGTTTGCATCGCTTTTCCACTGAAGTGTTACTAACAGTATTTAAAACCATGATTGCAAGCTGATATGTGCATTGTTGTCATTTACTTGATATCTAGGTTGGTATTAATTAAGGGTGGATCAAGCATTATATCTGATAAAGCTCCAAACCTGCCTGTAGCCATCAGACAAGCAGAGATGTTTCTGGACTTCTAATGGGTAGTAATCAGTGCTTATCTGTAATCAGTGCTTACCTGTAAACAACTTAAAAGGAAACAGCTATCATAGTCAGGTGTGTTGTGTATCAGCGAATCACAAGATGTTGAGAAAAAGGGAACTGAATATCAACTTAATTTGTTTGACAGCTGAGATATGATAGGAATGTTATGACATAAATTCCTTTCTGACCCAAGGGTTATAATAAACAAAAATAAACAACTGATAGACCTTTCACTCCTGCACTTCAAAGCTTAGCTTGTAAAAAACAAAATATAGATAATTTTCTATTCTTTGTTTTGCTAAAGAAAAGAAGAAAAATAAAGGAGGATTTACTAATGTAATAGTTATTTACCGAAATACCTTGGACGTTTTTTTTCCCTTCTTTTTCAAGGGGTGCCCCTCTGAAATTTCTTTTTGCAGTTTTCCCCTATAACTGCTATTTACCCAAGGAATTTTCTTTCCCCAAACTAGCAAGTCAAACAGGTGCTTTCACATCCCAAATTACAGAGTCAAGGTTACTAAGTGTTATCTTACTTGTTTGTTTAATGCCCTGGAGACCACATTGAAGTATTAAATCAATGAACATGGTTGTTTTCTAAGATGTTTGTATCCTAGTAAATTGCAAGCGAAACTTTAAATTTCCTTACATGCAAACAACAAACTTTCGAAAGGGGCCATATTATACAATGATTAATCTACGGGATGGTTTGATGCCACTGAACATCAGATATGACCACATAAGGCGTAATAAAACTAGGAGTGCGTCAGGAGGACACAGATGCCCCCACCTGTCGCATTTTCCAAAACAAAGGCCAATACCCAGGAGCGCAAGTCATGTAGTGAGTAATATATCCATGAAGTTTAAATAACATGAAGCACAAATACTTTCAGAGGTACCTGTGTCAAAGTTTTGGGATGGATGGACGGACAAAGGCAAATCTATATTCCTCACTTTTTGGTGGGGGTGGGGGGAGAGAGGACATAAAAATACCCAGGTGCACAAGTTCATGTCCTGAATAATATATCCTTGAAGTATCAAGTCCGTAGTACAAATACTTTCAGAGTTATGTGCATAACAAGCATAAAATTCCATATTTTCAAAAACAAAGGCCCATAACTTTGTCAACTTCAAAGAAGGTTCGATGAAATACCTAGGTGCACAAGTTCATGTCCTGAATAATACATGGATGAAGCATCACGTCTGTAGTACAAATAGTTTTGGAGTTATGCGTGTCACAAAGTTTCGGGGCAGACCAAGGCAAATCTTTATGTCCCCCCCACTCCATATTTGGTGGGGGCATAAAAAGTTACTTGTTTCCACTAATCCGACCGATCCTATTTTTATGCACCAAACTTTTTTTCAAATCACTCAGGCTGCTACAGTTGCAAAACACTATTTTCTGTCATTTTTTCTTAAAAAAAATAGGGTAACAATGGAAGAAAGTTAAAAATAAAAGAGTTCAGCCTACCTATGGACCCTATTTTTTTTTCGGAGATGTTAGTAGAAACAAACTACTTATTCTTTTTGCCTGATTGCTGAGATATTATAAGCATGATAGTATACTGTATGCAAAAACTTTATCCAAAAAAGGACCAAAATTTGCATTAAAATTGGTACAAGTAAAGAAGTTAATCTAACTTGTTTATTTAATGCCCCTGAAGACCTTAAAGAAGTTTTAAATAAATAAGCATATAGCTAGTTACTAAGATATATGCATGATAATTAAAATTGCTTGAAAAACCTTTCAACCAAGGTGTGACGCCGATGCTAGGGTGAATTGAATAGCTGGACGTACTCTGTATTGTCGAGCAACTAATAACGACAGCCAGTTGGAAATGGATCCAGAATCACAGTTGTGAGCAACTATGACTGGGAGCTAAAGTCATTTTGAGCTGCAATCAAAGCCACTGTGATCCGGGATCAAAGTTCAATACTGTGAGCCTTGGCAATCAAAGCCACTGTGAATCAAAGCCACTGTGGGCGGAATCAAAACAACTGTGAACAATCACGAAATCAAAGCCACTGTGGCGGAATCAAACACTGTGACGAATCAAACACTGTGACCAGAATCAAGCTCTGTGAGCTGGAATCAAAGCCACTGTGGGCGGGAATCAAAACAACTATGAACCAGAATCAAAGCTACTGTGAGTGGAATCTAAAGGAATCAAACACTGTGGGCAGGAATCAAAACAACTGTGAACCTGAATCAAAGCTACTGTGAGCTGGAATCAAAGCCACTGTGGGCAGGAATCAAAACAACTGTGAACCAGAATCAAAGCTACTGTGAGTTGGAATCATTAAAGCCACTGTGGGCAGGAATCAAAACAACTGTGAACCAGAATCAAAGCTACTGTGAGCTGGAATCAAAGCCACTGTGGGCGGGAATCAAAACAACTGTGAACCAGAATCAAAGCTTCTGTGAGCTGGAATCAAAGCCACTGTGGGCGGGAATCAAAACAACTATGAACCAGAATCAAAGCTTCTGTGAGCTGGAATCAAAGCCACTGTGGGCAGGAATCAAAACAACTGTGAACCAGAATCAAAGCTACTGTGAGCTGGAATCAAAGCCACTGTGGGCAGGAATCAAAACAACTGTGAACCAGAATCAAAGCTACTGTGAGCTGGAATCATTAAAGCCAATGTGGGCGGGAATCAATACAACTATGAACCAGAATCAAAGCTTCTGTGAGCTGGAATCATTAAAGCAACTGTGAGCGGGAATCAATACAACTGTGAACCAGAATCAAAGCTTCTGTGAACTGGAATTAAAGCTGTGAGCAACTATGACCTAGCCCCATGTTCTTGAAAACAAAAATGGTACTTAAATATGATTTTCATACTTTTGGTCAAACTATACCCATAGGTTTCAATAGGCATTTGAATATGATACTCATATTTGAGCCTGACATCATACTTAAATATTTTCAAGAACACTGTGCCAGGAATCAAATTCACTGTGAGCCATAATAAAGGCTGTGAGCAACTGTATCCAGGCATCAAAGCCACTGTGAGCTGGAATCACAGCTGTAAACAACTATGACCTGGAAAATCAATGCCACTGTGAGCAGCAATGAATTATGACTTATATACACTCAAATGTGTACACGAAATACACGAAATATGCTCAATTTATGGACCTGGTGAGCTGTCCTATGCATCTGTTATTAGGTGGTGCAAGAAATTTGCAAGTGGAATAACGTCCTTGCAAGATGCACCAAGTGGCCATCGCAGAAAGACAGCAACCAGTCCCAAAATGGTAGAAAAAGTCAGAGAAATTGTATCGATAGATGCAAGATTAACTGTTAGGGAAATAGCCCGAAAGGTAGGCATCTCAATAGGGGCAGTTCATTCAATTCTAAGGAAGCACCTTAAAATGAATAAGATAACTGTGCGATGGATACCCCATTTGCTCACAGAGGAGCAGAAGCGCCTCCGCATGAAAATGGCAAAATCTTTGCTGAAAATGTACCCAAAATACAATAATCGCTCGTTTGCCAATATCGTCACAGGCGACGAGACATGGGTGCACTTCTATGAGCCCAAAAGAAAACATGAAAACAAGATATGGGCTACAAAAGACATGAAAAAGACATGTATAGCCAAACGCACAATGAGCATCAGAAAGGTTATGTATGCAGTTTTCTTCACAAATCAAGGGCCTGCTGTACAAATTGCTGTTCCGAAAGGTAAGTTGGTCAATAGAAAGTTCTACAGAGGGGCTGTTCTAAAAAAGTTGAAGAAATATTTCAATAGACGCAGCTAGCGACAGGTTGTTGGGGGTCAGGTTGCTGCATGACAACGCGTCTAGCCACAAAGCGGCTATTGTACACAATTTTTTTAAGGCAGGAAAAGGTTGTAGAGCTTCAGCAACTGCCGTATTCCCCAGACCTTGCCCCCATTGACTACTTCCTGTTCCCGAGGCTCAAAAAGTACCTCACTGGACAAAAATACAAAACACGAAAAGATCTTGGTTCAGCCATCTTCCAGTGTCTCAAGGGTATACCCAGAAACGACTATGAAACTGCCTTTAAAAATTGGATCAAAAGGTTGAAACTGTGCATAGCTCAGGGAGGTGAATACTTTGAAGGAATCCGATAGTTAATTGGTTTGTGAAAATAAACAAATCCTTTCTAGATATGCTAGGAATTGCATTTCAATTTGAACATCCCTTGTAGCAAGCAGATTTGGAAGATCTATTCTGGAGGGGTTTCTTTTTATGGTATATCATGGTAATTCAACCCACTTTTACTGCACTGGTCATGCCCAAAATTTCATATAATTAATGCATATTAAACATAAATCCATATGGAAATTATGAGTGAAATGTTTTTTTTTCTCTCTTAAAATGTTAATTTAATGCATAAAAAAAGCATCCTGACATAATCAAAAGTTATTCCAGTAGGACAGTCGCCCCCATGTAAAAGTAATCTAATATCTATGCAGAAATCATGCAAATCTTAGTCAAATGTAGAATTCTTGGGTTTTAATTGGAAATAAATGTAAAATATGAACAATGAATTTAAGAAAAGCAATAAGAATAGAACACTATTTAAAGGAAAAGAAACTGGTACAAAGATTGCTGAAAAAAGAGTCGACTTTTGTCATCAAATGCAATGTAATCTTTTTAGGAGGCCTTCAAAGACTTTTTTAAATATGCATCTATTTCAATGCAAGGAATGCATTTTTGTATACTCAGCAATTGTGTCTCATTCATCTGCTGTTTCCATGGTGATTAAGCAGAAGAATAGTGTGAGAGGAACTTTCTATTTTTGGGAAGGCAAGTGAGAATATGAAACATTTTAAAACACTGGGTATATGTAATAATATAATCCACATCTGCACATGAAAGTCATGCAAAAAAAGTTAATTTTTACTTCTAGACTGACCCTTATACCATTTCAACTATTCCTAGCCAAGATGACACCGCAATCTTGCTTGCAACTATAAAATACCTACAAAAACTGCCTCTACAGCATTTGTTTCTCCTACAGCCACTTGGACCACTCAACAATATGTGTTTGTCTGTATCCGACAGGAGACAATTTATGCAACAATGAGCATGTCTGCCTCCTGAAAATGGCTGACACTCTGCAGATAGAACGAAAATATGACAAGAACTCTCTTACATAGCAATGGTATTGGTCACACAAACCCGCAAACTGAATTACCGGTTCCCTGTTTCCTCGTGTCCAACAGTGGCAAAGTCAGTGATAGCTAAATTGATTGGGAATCCTTAATCTGCTAACAGACCTACGATACCACCTATCTCATCTATTTGTCTGACCTTGATAGCAGGAAATTTTTCACGTTGTCCATTCCTTCCTGACTCTCAGCGCAGTAAAATTCTCCTGGGGTCTTATGGCTTGCTGAATATAGTACTCCTAAACATTTTTTCTCCATTATATGATTCTCTAGTATGACAAGGGAGCAGAGTTTCATTATGGCTGACAGAATACAAAAATATAAATTAACTCATACATGAAACCATGCTCCTTGCCTACATTTCTTTTACATAAATTAATTAACAAAAAAAAACAAGAACAATCTCACTTATTTTGTATTTTTTCCTTGGACTTACTATCCTTTTGATTATAGAAGTGAGGTACAGGTGGGTGGAGTGAGACACTGACAGCATACAAGGGGCAAATTATGCCTCAGTCAAACAGAACAGGCACTGTTTATTTGGAATCTGACTGGCACAGCACAATATGCTGCTTTATTTTCTATAGTGTGGTCACCATCAAAGAAAACGAGCTGACATGGGGACCAAACAGCTTAAGGCACCTAGTTGCTGTTAACTTTTAAGTAGAACTGAAAGTTCAATATGCACTATAATTATGATATGCAAAATTATCAGCTGCTATATTTGGCCCAACAACTGAACAAGGCATGGCTTCACATAAAAAACCTGTGACTTAACTGGGACTCTAGCCCACAATCCTGAGAGGTTCAGTGATAGCAAGTCAGTAGCAGGCATAGAGCCCCCCATTATTTTACTAATCCCAAAAATAATCCTTATCTACACAGCCAGGGAGAACTAGAACTACCACTAACTGTGATAAATACCTCCTCATCCCACCTTGTCTTCATGTAATGTGAGTATAAGATGGGATGGGATGAACATAATTCCTATATTGCCCCCACAATTCTTATATTGCCCTCACATCTCCTATATTGCCCCATGTCCTATATGCTCCCTAATCTCCTATATTGTCCCCCCTATTCCCCCCATCTCCTATATTGCCCCTAAATTCTATATTGCCCCCAATCTCCTATATTTCCCCCATCTCCTATATTGCCCCATCTCCTATATTGCCCCACATCTCCTAATTGCCCCACATCTCCTATATTGTCCCTAATCTCCTATATTTCTCCCACATTTCCTTATTGCCCCATCTCCATATTGCCCTCACATCTCCTATATATCTAACACTCCTATATCCCCACATCTCCTATATTGCCCCATGTCTCCTATATTGCCCTCCACATCTCCAATATTGCCCTCCACCTCTCCTATATTGCCCCATGTCTCCTATATTGCCTCCACATCTCCTATATTGCCCCCACATCTCCTATATTGTCCCTAACATCTCCTATATTGTCTCCCACATTTCCTGTATTGCCCCCACATCCCCAATATTGCCCTCCACATCTCCTATATTGTCCCCACATCTCCTATATTGCCCCAACTTCACATAGCCTCCATTATTGTAAATTTGAAGAAAAATGTTACGACGTTACAATTTTTAATTTTGTATTTTAATTAATTCATGATCTTTTGTTTACACTATGAAATACAAACAGGGCAATCCTTTGTTTGGGCAAAAGAAATTCCTTTTAAGACCGTTACAGGTCTTTAACTTGGTGGCCAATTGGATCCAAAATTGCTATGACTTTTCTGGGAGGTTGTGGTTCATTTGCTGCAATGTACCAAAGTCATTAACATGGTACTGGTAAGGTTCCCCTAGTGCTTGCCACTCAGTACATTAGAATCGATCCTAGTCTGGATGACCCAGTGTTAGGATGTGGTCCAACTTGTCTAGGGCATGATAGGGCAGGATAGGGGCACTATATCCCCATAATCATATAGACAAAAGTCTCAAAATGACTGAAATATTCTTGGTCGGAAACTCAAATAAACAAAATTTCACATGCTTACAGTATCTATCCGGGAAGTTTCCTCACGACAGGCATTAAATGTTTGATTACAACGAAGTATTAGGGTATACTCCAGGATATGCTTGGAATAAAAGTTCATCAATGAATTAAACAGCTTGATTTGTTTCATTATAGAACTAAATTACTGGTTCTGCCTCAGTAATTCAAGATCCAATCTGCTAATGGCGTAATAGTATATGTTTAAATCGATTCAAGAACCAAAAATTGTTAAATAGCAGGCTGGAGAAAAAGGAAAAACTACATAACAAAATTAATGAAAAATGCATAGTGGCTTTAAAAGAAACTGTGTCATTAGAATGTCCAGGTGCAATTATCAAGATAATTACACAAATATGATGATGATGTTATTGCAGCTTAGAATTCTGGAAATAATGAGGTTAATGCTGAGATTGGTGATGATGATGATGATGATATTGCTGCTACTGCTGATGATGAGAGACTTGACTATTTGAGTTTACTAATGCTTGGACAGTCTAGCTAATTACAGGTGGAGGAAGACCTCAAATGCATGGAGACATCTGGGTAGAACCATCGACCTACCACAAGACAATTTGAAGACATTTTTATTTTAAACTTAAATATTTGTCTAGTAATCATGACCGAAATCACACCTGCACAGGCTCACATGATGACAAATCAGCATTATAAAGTTTAAAAAAGATGCATTGAAAAATGACAGAGGAATATATAATATTAAAGCTTGTCCAAAGACCAAAGTTATGGTAAAACAAGGTCTAATAAGATAATTCAAGAAATAAGAATAGGCCTTTTCAAAATGAATATACATACAAAAAAATTAAAGTTGTTTGTCAAATAGTAAAGAAGCTATGGCCGATGTTAAAGTTTTTTGTTAAACATTTCAAAAATAGGTCAAAATTCAAAGGTCAAGGCCAAAGTCCAAAAGTGTAAAATTGATGGAAAGGTCTTTCCACAAGGAATTCACATGTGAAAAATCAGTGCCCTGTTGGTTACGTTCTGAAATGACAGGCATTTTAAAGTTTTCAAATGTTACAGCAAAAATAGGTCAAAGGTCAAGGTCAAGCTCAATAGGTGAAATACATGCATATGTCTGGATAGACCCTGTCAAGATGAATATGTATACCAAAAATGAAAGTTGTATGTCAAATAGTAAAGAAGGCCACATTAAGATTCCGGATGACAACGACTAACAATGACAATGCAGACGCCGGAGTTCTGACAAAATGATGGTGATGAGGATGATAATGATGGTGATGCTGGGAGTTATAAAGCTGTTGATGATGATGATGATGATGATTAGTAACTCTAGACTTAATATTTTTTGTACCTAATACAATTAATTTAGAACCACAACAAGAACATTCATAATTATACCCATAAAACTGTTTTACTCGTTTTATTCTACTTTTTATAGAGAACTAATCAAACTTCCCCAAAATCGACCAACTTTTATAACTGAAGTTCAGATTATATCCTAAATACATATAAAGTTTACTTTCCAGTGGAAAGCAATAAGACCTGACATCAAGCCTTCATTATTCATTAAGTTTACTTCTCAATTATTTCCGTACAGATGTTATAAATACAGATATAAAACTTCACCATAGTCTCCTTATATGGATTTTCTGAAATTCTGATTTAAATTATTACACGCCTGAACAATAAAACTCTTCAGAATTTCATCATAAACATACAAAAATCACAGACGTTACCATGTCATGTTCTTTTATATCTAAGCTTAGAAGATGTTTAGCTAAGGAAAACATCAAATCTATATGAGATTGTAACACGTATAAATACTAAGAATTGTATAAGAACACACGGCAAACCACTTAAGGCAATAACATCGCAGACAATCGTAACCGTCACTCAAATATGCAATTCGGCTGTACAGACAGCCAATACAATGTTATTCATTCAGCAAGATAAATATTTATCACGAGTCCTAATTCACCTTTGGGTATATAAAATTTTCCATGATAAAGGATAATCAAAAGAAAGGTAATTAAAACAGTAGATAGCTGGACAGTATCTCTGTTACAGTGAGTGCAGCCTTTTACAGGGGTCTGTGAAGGTGTCTCAGATGCTCGTGTTAGAGACACAAAGGAATAAAAAGACAAGGATCTGGAGTCAGAACATGAGCTTAATGCATTTTAACTGTCAAAATAAAAGCCGGGATAAGAAAACCTCTCAAAATTAATGTGCTCTCATGACTTTCATGCTAAAGATCAATCAGTCAATATTTTCATTTCTTTTTCTCCCTTTATGAAGTTGTTAATGTCAGCCAAGATGGATGGTTCTAAATTAGTTTAAACATCTTAAATTGAGATTTTTCTCGTATTTGATTTTTTATAATTCTATGTGCATTTAGTTTTGAATTTTCTGAAATGAAAAAGATAAAATTCTACAATGAATTTAACTAGAAATATCAAATAAGGTGATTTATGCCCATGGATCCGACTTTGTCATCATGATTTGTAAATAATGTGAATTAGGACAGGATGTAAAATGCTGGGACAGGATGTGATGAACATGCTTCCTGTGTAGCCCCTCCACTTCTATGATGTTGGGGCTTAAAATTTACAGGCTAAATAACATATTTATATTTTATATGAATAGCGTTAAAAAAAAAAAAGATGAGATAATTTGTTGGTTGACTTTGGTTTTATGTTCCATCTATAACAATGTATTTCAGTCATTTGCAAGTTGATCTACATGGGTATTTAACTGGCGTCACTGCAATATTTGACATAGGCTATGGCGACATTACACCACACTGATATAATCCTGACAGGTAACTTAGATCTGCCCTTATGTTTTATGCCATGATAGGAAGACATACCAGTCTCATCATGAATGGAAGCAATCACAATAATCCTGAGGTTTTGGGAAGAAAACTAGAGTACTATGAATTGTTTCTTCCAATTCTGATACTATCTTGTCTAAGTTTTCTGACCTCCTACCATATAGCAGCCATGTATTAAGAAATTAAATAAAATAGTCTGCTTTAATACGTAAGAGGAAAAATATCCTAACACATTTTCCCTTTCTAGACTCAGATAATGTGTTTGTAATGACAATACATTCATCAATAATTTCTGTGTCTCAAATATCAAAGTTTTGAGATTATAAGCTATGTTTGCTTAAAGCAATGAAATTTTCAGTCCCAGATGAATCTTAACCCTTTCCCTCATAGAGGACACCATGAAAAGACCTATGCGAACAGCATAAAACCAAATCAGCCTGCGAGTTACCAGATCAGCCTGCGAGTAACTCGCAGGCTGATCAGGTTTTATGCTATTCGCTGCTCCTCAGTGGTCTGGAAATGAGGATTTTGTAATTAAATTTGGTAAGGTTTAACTGTGATTTTCTGCAGATCAGGCTTTATGTGATACCTATTGAGGGCGTCAAAATGAGTATATATGAGGGAAAGGGTTAAGAGCATTAGTAATTTTCTAGTAATGTGTCATCTTATTGATATACCAGTATTTACCTACATCAATTCCTACAATATTATAATATTCTTTTAAATGCTGTTTTACTGTATAATTTAAGGCAAAAAAAGAAACTGAAATGATTTAATTTTGCTTCAAATTGTTTATCTTTTAAGCAAAGTTTTAAAACAACGTCTGTTACAATAAGGATAAAAAATATTCCCTCTCTTTATTATAATTTCTGGTAAATTACTTTTATTTCAGCAAATATGTATGCATTTGCAAATAATCATATGGCAATATGTAATATATCTCATGGAATGATAATGTCACAATATCCTCATATGTGAATGCAGAACATCGCAATATCTATTTATTTCCACATAACATCCATCCCTAATTATTTCAACTCAGCTGATTATAGACCAATGCACCAATTTTACAAGCACCTTCTCAATAAAATCCCTGACAGTCTCCCCATGTAAATCCTTCCCTGTCCACATTTATTTACTCCAACGTAGAAATTAGCACTGATTGTGAAAACTAGCAGCCCACCACCTTGAATTTGCCAGCATGAACCAACAATTCTGATAAATACAGGAGAAAATTTAAAACAGGATATTAGCAGATAGAACATTTCCAAATGTATTATTAGTATTTTGGTAGACTTACAGCGCATCTCTGTTGAGTGTAACATCAACAGAAATGTACTTAGGAAGTGTATATTTTCTTCATTTCATTCAGATTTGAACCGACAGGGGGCTTTTCATTTGTTTTTGTGTAAAACATTGCAGAGGTACAATTTTGACAGCCCATATCTAGATGAAATGCAGATATATTAAATGAAGAGTGAATGGTTCAATTTAAAGCAACAATGCTGATGCTACCACTCAGCTTATATCAGATTTTCAATTTTTTTTTGGCTCTGACAGCACCATCAGTGAGTGCTTTGATTTTTTTTTTCTAACTGTACGTTTCTGTTTCTCATCAAATCAAGGGTGGGGAAAACAGACAGATATAGAGAAAAATGATCCTATTTAAACAATTGGAAAGAATGCTGATGCGGGTTTTATATATATATATATATACATTTTTTTTTTCTTTCATTATTATTAAAGTAACAAAAGAACCTGGACTTCATTAGTTAAAATCAAAAATACATTTTATACATCGACATATGTAACAAAGTCAGAACATGAAACACTCTGTTTAGCAGTTATCTCTTGATATACAGTCAATAACTCATACAAATAATTAAAGAATCTGAGAATGGAAACCAATTTTGCTGATTAACAATTTTAGTTTTCTGTATAACATAATTTGCAAAACTGATGATAGACAGAATAATATGCAGACAGGTTAATCAATACAAGTATATGATATGTTCATCAAAACAAGTATATGACATATATCCATTTTATTTCAAACATATTTTTGCACATTTGTATAGAACTCTTGTTGATTACTAATGGTACGGTCCCACTATCCCGATTGTGGGCCCGATCGACCCCGATTCGAGGGATCGGGAAACATCATAAAGACATCGCGATGAAACGTAACTCCATCGTGTACGATCGTTAGTCTTCCTTGGGCCATCGGTATTGGTCGGCATCAATCGGCTTACGGCCCCGACTTTAACAAACATGCTTCTTCTTCGATCGTGCTGCATCGGGCCCATTTTTAAATTGGGCCAGAATCGTAAAGCCATCGTAAATCCATCATATGACATCGTTAGTCTTCCATGGTCCATCGTGTTGTAATCGGGAAACATCAAACCACGGAAGACCCCCGATCTCTTAAAGAAAGCGTTACGATAGACCATGATGTCAATACGGAGTCGACACTAGTCTTACCGATGATGTTACGATAAACTGGTTGTAGCCGATAGAGATACGATCTACACCATTGAATGCCGATAGAGGCCCGATGGGAGCCCGATATCAGCACGGAATACTCTCGGTCTTGGCATTTTGGTATAAATAGGGACTGAAATATGGGATCAGCACCAGTTTATCTCAAGACTTGGTACAGGATGGACCTTTTGATAAACAAGAGAAGAAAAAGACTCCAGCTGCTCAACTGGCAATTACAGCTAAGCAATCAGGAAAATAATAATAATCTAGTGATGCTGAGAACACTACCAGAAAAGCATCGAAGAAAAAATCGTAAAAGAGCTGTTTGGGTGAAACCCTGGGTTCAAAGAATGCTAGAGTTAGGCCAGTATAGTCGTCTGATGGAAGAACTTCGCATGGAAGATATAACTGCTTTCAGAAACTTTACAAGGGTCGAACCTACCGGGGTCAATCGTGCGTGATCGGGAAGCAATCGTGGCTCTATCATTAAGCAATCCGGTATGAACGTGTATAATCGTTAGGCATTCGTTACTCTATCGAGTGCAATTGTGATACAATCGGCTATTCTACCCTCTATCGTTACCCTTCCTGGTGTCGAAGGTGTTTCGATCGGGACTCTATCGGCATACATCTTAACTCTGTCGGGTGACATCGTGCTCTAAAAAGTGTATCGTGTTGAATCGGGGGCAAGTTGTCATCTTGAATCGTACAGTAATCGTTATTAAAACGTGTATGTGGGACTAGAAATATGAAAATGTGTTTTGTTAGCCCGTTCGCACATGATCCATCCCGATGTCTGCTATCGGGGTCTATCGGCCTCCATCGTACTAGTACCGTGATAGTGGGACCGTAGTCTAAATGAGTTGTGAAAACCAGTGTGTCATGCTTTGGGCCCACAGACATCCAACATCATATCAAGATCTCCCTGATATACTGGTTTCACATTCACACACACACATTTCTGACTTGATGGATACTAATTTACATGATCTAAAATGGTACATGAAACAATGTGTCTTTTCTCTGCCATGCAGACTGTGTAGAATCTGAGCCACTTTAACCCTTTCCCTCATATAGACTCATTTTGACGCACTCAGTAGGTACCACATAAAGCCTGATCTGTAGAAAACCACAGTTAAACTTACCAAATTTAATTACAAAATCCTCATTTCCAGACCACTGAGGAACAGCGAACAGCATAAAACCTGATCAGCCTGCGAGTTACTCACAGGCTGATCTGGTTATATGCTGTTAGCATAGGTCTTTTCATGGTGTCCTCTATGAGGGAGGGTTAAGAAGAAATGATTGTAAAACATAATTTATATGCCCCCTCATTTGCCATAATATTTATATAGCTATATTATATGTATGATGTTTGACTTTATAACGTGGGCATGTCACAAAGTTCAGAACTTTTCTTGGCAAAGGTTTACTACTGATAATTATGAACACTGCTAAAAAGATGAAACTAAATCATCACTGAAATAAACGAATTGGAGATGATAAACATTTTAAGTAAAGTAAACATTTCAATAATATACAACCAAAAGATTGGAACTTACTGTAGAATCATTAATTTTCGTGGGGAACTAATTTTCGTTGATTTCGTGGATGACTTTATCCACGAATATTTATCCCCACGAAAACTGTTTATTTCATAGACCTCATGTTTTCTAGAACATTTTTCCACGAATATATGTACCAACGAAATTGATTTAATCACAGATTCCACGAAATTTAATGTCAACGAAAATAAATGATTTTACAGTATAACCTTGTGACTTTGACTTTTGATGTACAAATCCCAAAATCAATGACTTCTTCTAGTCATAAGCAACAACAATACCAAGTCAGAGATCTCAGGTTCAAATAGAACTATAGTTATCACTCGAACAAGACTTAAAAAAATATGTAAATGGGTAACCTTGACCTTTAAGGTATTGATAATAAACCAAAACCTATAGGGGTCTTCTGCTAGTCATACACAACAACCATATTAAGTTTGAGACTTAAAGGTCAACTAGAACTAAAGGTATCACTGAGACAAGGTACTGACAGATGGACCGACTGACAGATGGACCGACGGATGGAACTAATGACATGTGCAAAGTAATATGCCCCCTCTTCTTTGACAGAGGAGACTCTGATCAGTCAGCTCCTTCTATGTTTGGTAGTGGGAAAAAAGATCAAGGTCAATGTAAATTATTAATGTTAATTCAGAAGAAAAATAAAAGAAAGAAGAAAAGATAACTCCAACTGGCCACTCAGAACAATTAAATGTAAAGAACAATTCCAGCGCAACAAGATGACTGCAGACAAGACATTTAGTTTAGACGGAGACATTGCTAATGAACATAAAGACCTGTATGGAATCCTTAATCTATCCTTGGAACTGCCACAGTAAGTTAGATCAGTTAGCTTATAATTGTAACTGCAGGGTAGTCAGGAGTGATGAAAAAGATTTTCGCCACTGAGAGTCAATGTCTGATAAACCACCAAATATACAATGCAGCCTCAATATCGGGTTATTTTGGAGATCCATATCCAGACACTATGTTAATCTGGGCCACATCTAATATGCACTTGAAGTTAATCAAACTAATAAAAAAATTATAAAAAGATTTGAGATGAATGATGGATCACATTATATTGAATTTTATGATGTAATGGAGTATGCGTATAATGATGTTTTCTAGCACAATCAACAAAATATGCTGTACATGTTAAAACATAGAAGGAATGTGGGGTATTATTATTACTATTATACAAGGATCACACATTACATGATGTAAAGATGGAGATAATAATGCATGGTGTAGCATTCAGATGCTTTCTATTTATAAGAGTATGTTATAACTGACAAGAGGGCCAAGATGGCCCTAGATCGCTCACCTGAGAAAAGTATCATTCATTGCCTATACAAAACAGATTGCTTTAAAATTAAGATGATGAGGTGAAACAATGTTCAGGAATTTTCTGACCCCATCCACAAAAGATATCATCATGACAAACATTCTGCCAAAGTTTGAGGATGATTGGACCAAAAATGTTGCCCTCAGAGTATAAACAAGATTTTTCTAAGATTTGACCTACTGACCTACATTTCTATCCAGCCCCACCCATTTTCCATCATGACAAACAATCTGACCAAGTTTGAGGAAGATTGCATCAAAACTGTGGCCTTAGTATGTTAACAAGATTTTTCTAAGATTTGACCTATTGACCTACTTTTCGGTCCGGCCCCCATTTTCAAAGGGTTCAAGATATCATCAAGACAAACATTCTGACCAAGTTTGAGGAAGATTGGATTAAAATTATAGCCTCTAGTGTGTAAACAAGATTTTTCTAAGATTTTACCTACTGACCTACTTTTGGATCCAACCTGACCCATTTTCGAAAGGGTTCAAGATATCATCAAGACAAACATTCTGACCAAGTTTGAGGAAGATTGGATCAAAATTGTGGCCTCTAGTGTGTAAACAAGATTTTTCTAAGATTTACCTCTGACCTACTTTTTGGATCCAACCTGACCCATTTTCGAAAGGGTTCAAGATATCATCAAGACAAACATTCTGACCAAGTTTGAGGAAGATTGGATCAAAATTGTGGCCTCTAGTGTGTAAACATCAAATTGTTGACGGACGACGGCAGACGGACAATCAAGTATCCCAAAAGCTCACCCTGAGCATGCCCAGGTGAGCTAAAAATTTAATGATTGAAGTATACTGTAATTATGTATATTTGGATAGTGTTATAATGGAGTGTTTTTATGTGGTTTTTTTAATTTCAAAGTGTGCTATAATAGACTGTATTAAATTAGAATGTATTATAATAAAACAAATTATAAAGAAATGTGATATAATGTAGTGCATTATATTGAATGTGCTATATTGGATTGTGTTATAATGGAATATAATGTGTTATAATGGTATTTGTTATATTGGATTGTGTTAAAACACATTAAATTGAAATGTGTTATAAGGGAATGTGTTTTGTTGGAATGTGTTATAATGGAGTGTTTTCTAACATCAGAGTGTTACATGATGGAATGTATTTTCCTTCCTTTTTAGAATTAAAGCTTTAATAGCACAGGAATAGCAGGGTTTTTAATGTTATTATGTTGCATTTATTATTACATACTTAATAACATAAATTATTAATTTTCAAATGTATTGAACAAATATATGTTTACAGACATATTCGATATTGAAAAAAAAATAAAAATAGAAATTAAGAAATAAAACTGAGGTCAAGCTTTTTTGAATCTGCATCCAACCTTCCCTTGCAATGCACTTAATTGAATTTGCAAACTAGCCTAACAAATGAGTTATAAATATAAAACATGTAACAAAATGATTCAAATATAAAAATTTAAAAAAAAAAAAAAATTAAAAAAAAATTTTTAATCTATTTATATTTTGGGATTATACTAAAATTGTCCCATTAACTTTTTACTTAAGTTATAATATTTCCTTTGGTGACTTTGTTCCAAAAAGTAAAACATGCCAGTGGGTGGAACAAATTTTAACACTGTGTGTGAATTAGCAGTCAACAATGCTTCTTTCATTGAAATAAGATAAGAGGTGTAAAAAAATGCAGTCTAGAAAATAAATTAAGGGTTGGGGAGGTGGGGGTGCTACCCACACACCCAACTCCTTCCAATATTAAGATCTGAGGACAAGAAAACTTCTATTAAGTTGCACACCAGTAACATGCAATGGATAGTGGGATAATTTACTTTGATAGTACTTTCATGCAAAACTAACCAAGAAATTTAAGTTGAAAAAGGCCCACATGATATATCAAATAAGAGTTTTCAAACTTTTTTTTTTTTTTTTGAGGGTTGGAAAATGTTTGACGTTTCAATCAGTTACATGCAGTGGTTACTAAAATATGGCTTCATTAATTATGGAGAAAAGCTGACATAAACACAAAACTTCACAAAGAAATCTGACATGTTTATTTATGTAGAACAGAGCCAAACTTTTTTGCAAAAGGCAAGAAAAGAGTAATGGATCTTGCATCTCAGAGTTAGCTTAATTATGATGTTGCATAATTGTAAACATGTTTTAAAATTTATTCATTTTATAGGTAACTAATACTTGACTTAACCAGCAAACTTGATACCGGTATTTTCTAAGTGTAAAAGGGCCATAACTCTTACAATCAGAATGAATTGTGGTTTTTGCAGCACAGAAACATCTTATGATGGTGAATAAGTGTTACAAGTTTCAAAGCAATAGCTTAAAAGTTCATGTGGAAAAGTTACCTAAACATAAATCTTAACCAAGAAATAGAATATTTTTTAAGTGTAAAAGAGCCATAAATATTGCAAAAAGTAAAACTGAGTTATGGTTCTTGCAGCCTTAAGTCAACTTATGATGGTGAATATGTATTTCAAGTTTCAAAGCAATAAAGCTTTGAAAGTTCATGTAAAACAATTGACCTCAACATAAAACTTAACAAGGGTGAACACCAATGCCGCAATGCTGTGCCTAGCTGATAAAGCCAGGGTGATGACAACAGCTCATCACTTTTTTTTTTTCAAAATTCAGAATGATGAGCTAAAAACAATAAAGAAAAGTCAAGTACTTTTTTTTTTGTTGCCGAAATTGTTATCTTTTCTTAGTGCGTGTATAAAAATGGTCTCCTGCAAATGTAAATCAAAATTCTGGATATCATTTCCTATGTTAAAAACCTATTAATCATAGGCGAGACAAATTTCCTGCCCTCAAAGAATGATTACAAGCTTCTCTGTTATTTTGATTGAATTAACATCATCAACAGAACTAATTACTACTGAAATACAGTCTGTGATGAAAGCCATTTTGAAGTGTGTTTATTTTTTTTAACGAAATTCCAGTCTTGGAAATGATTGCTCGTCAGAAAGCCAATCACTGTTGTAGATCGGGTCAGTATTAAGTGGCAGATCTGTCCTACACTTCTGGAAGTTCACACGTTCAATTTCTGTCAAAGACATTCCAAGCCTCAAGGGACAGATGCAGGTC
This sequence comes from Solen grandis, assembly GCA_021229015.1. Classification (NCBI taxonomy): domain Eukaryota; kingdom Metazoa; phylum Mollusca; class Bivalvia; order Adapedonta; family Solenidae; genus Solen; species Solen grandis. The sequence continues at coordinate 2,939,252 of CM037787.1, forward strand.
ATTTACTGTAGGAAGTGTTAACCCTTTCCCTCATATAGACTCATTTTGATGCACTCAATAGGTACCACATAAAGCCTGATCTGCAGAAAGCCAAACTCAAACCTTACCAAATTTAATTGTAAAATCCTCATAACCAGACCACTGAGGAGCAGCAATCAGCATAAAACCTGATCAGCCTGCGAGTTACTCGCAGGCTGATCTGGTTTTATGCTGTTCGCATAGGTCTTTTCATGGTATCCTCTATGAGGGAAAGGGTTAAACAAGGGAATCCATGGTATAAGACTCTTTTACGAATCTTTAGGAAATTGCTGTGGTAAACTGGGCCATCAAAAATGTTCTAACCATGACATTAATGTAAGAAAAAACATAAAACTGAAATTTGTACATTGATTATTTTAGGCATTGTCAGAAGTGCAAAAATTCCTTCTTATATTGGCCTTGACTTTTTAAAGTGTTTTGGCAAAGCTTCAAGTAAAACTGGATACTTTACATTTGGTAGGCATTTGTTATGCAAGTTTGCTTTTTATCCTAAACATACCTTTGACCATGGAAGGGAGCTGAATGATCTAAGTTTCCTAAATTAATCTTGTAGCTCAGATTCTAAACAGTCTGTCTGGCAAAGAAAACTTCATCATTTTATATACAATATAAAGTTCAGTGACATAATATTCACGAAGTCATGAATATTCATGAGGTATAGAGCAACTTCCATGCAGATATTCTTTATTTAATATCTCATTATTTTTTGCTTGTCAGCACTTCTCAATACACTTTAATATCATCATTTAGAAATAAGTTGTTGTCCACCATTACACATATTTTGCATCTATAATACAAACAAGAGGGCCATGATGGCCCTGAATCGCTCACCTGATTATAAATGAGCAACATATGTTGGACTTTTTATATTCACCTACTTTTTGACCCCACATGACCAAAATTTGAACTTGTCCAAGATATTTTGGAAACAGACATTCCAACCAAGTTTCATGAAGATTTGGCCAAAAATGTGGCCTCTAGAGTGTTAACAAGGTTTTTATAAGATTTGACCTCATGACCTACTTTTTGAACCCACATGACCCAATTTCGAACTTGTCCAAGATTTCATGAGACAAACATTCTGACTAAGTTTCATGAAGATTGGCCTAAAAATATGGCTTCTAGAGTGTTAAATTGTTGAAGATGCACAATGCATGACGGACGACGAACGCGGGACGACGGACGAAGGGCCATCACAAAAGCTCACCTTGAGCTTGTTGTGCTCAGGTGAGCTTAAAAAGGTGAGACTTGTGTGACCATTTCTCATGAATAGGTGTCTGAAGGTTAGTGTATAAACAAGGCCGTGTCTTACATCTTTAGGCTCTCTCTTTGTATAATGGTTCTTTACATGCACAGTCATAAATTTAACACAGATGGATAATTTTGGGTAAGTGACGAAAACGTTGATCGGTCTGCAGATGCTGTAGGAAGTTATATCTTTCATTTGGATGATGGAAGTTATATCTTGCATCTATGGATGCAGAATTGACTGTTGTTAGCCATTTAAGATAATAACTATATTAGAGAAGGTATTTTGAGTGTTAGTTCTTCAGGAGAAAATAAAAATTGCTGTTTTAGCAAGGGAAATGTTGAGAATAATTGTTGATGGAGGGACCACTGTAAATGCATAATGTCAAGCCTTATTCAACTTCCTGTTTTCAGGGGTGAGAGTGAAACTAGTGTATATAAGTGCATGCTCAGTTTACAATTCTCATTACAGACATGTCAGCTATTTCAGTAAACATGGTCAGGTTAACCTGTATAGCCCGATTCTGAGTATTTCTCTTTAAAATCAGACCAGCCATGCATTAAGTTGCTGTAAAAAGTCCCTATTAATGCATATGCATCCCTGTTGTATTGTAGTAGAAATAGTGCAAACTGGGAACCAAATCCATAACAGTTGCAAGCATTATGGTTAACTGAACACAGCCCAGGTTGTTGCTGGTTTGCAGTTAAGCATTGTATCAATAACATTTCAGTCATACAGTTATGTCCAGGCAATTAAAATGACGCCAAAACAGGTATATTCCCGCCTAGGTTTAACATGCACTTGTTTGTCGGAGGTTTGTACAGCTTTCCACTGGTTAAAACAATATGCATATTCATCTCGAGGCAGTTTGGCGTCATGTTAATTTAAGGTGGAGGAAGGCCTGAATCAACAAAGTGCATTTGGATTAGAACCACTGCTCCACAAGCCAGTTGGCTCTGAGTCACCAAACCATGATGCAAACCAACACTGCCCAGAGTATGAGCCATTATTTTTCTTTAACATAAAATTTTCTTGAATTCCTATTTAAAACAATATCATGGGAACACATATATTCATGGATTTATGATCTTCAAATAACAAGTCTAACATTAATGGATACTATCTGTGGATTAAAGATTGACTAGAAAACCAACAAAAATAAGTCCCTCACAAACATTACAGTAGTAAGGCAGCCTTTATAACCACTCAGTCACGGGGGATCCTGAACGTTATCAGGTACCGAAATGAGCAGTTGGCTGTATGATCAGGCTTTGTAACACTAGTTCACCACGTCTGAACGTCATGAAAACGGTACCTGAAAAACTTTAACTAATCAACAAGAAACTATTGACCCAAGCATCAAAGCATTGGGCCACAGGACTATTATTGTTGACGTGATTCTACGTTATTTTGGAAAAATGATGTTATATCCATTTCGCTGCTCTACTGGTATTTGCTTCTGCACTTAATGCAGTAATACCATGCCAAACTCTGTAGCAATGGACTGGCTCCACATCAATCACTGCTTTACTGAGTTACCATGTGACCATGGTGTGTACCATTTGCCGAACAACAAAAATTGATACTGTTTACCGGTACTGCAATATAGCAGAAATACAGCTATTTTCAACTCACTGTGGCAGAGAGATCTGCATGAGATCTCCTGCATGTAGAATGATACCATACTTTTTGGTATGTTCCCCCTAAATGACATTCGCAACTTTTGGTTTTCGTGCTGGCTGGTGATCATGATTTCAGCATAATTACAATAGAACTAAATGAAAGATATGCATTTCTAGTTAGGTAACTGATAATAGAAGAAATTTAAATAAAAATGTGGTGTTATCTGTTTTACAACCTGTGTTCCCAAAGTCAAATATTGTTACTATTGTCAGCAGAAAAAGTGTAAGCACAAACACGGCAAGTACATGTGTACTTGAATTTGTGTACCGGTAAGTTTAATATAACATTCTGCATATAAAACCTAAAATTTAAATATCGGAAAACATAATGACATCTGCCATAATCATCATCATAGACAATTTCAAGTAAAAACAAGAAACATATCTTTATGTGTATATTTTTCCTTTAAAAAATTACATCATATAAAGACAGGCACGGAGAAATGCACAACACTGTTCAGCAATTAAAAACCGAATCAGCACTTGCCAGCCTGGAATGACTTTAAAAATTGATGTATTTCAAGATTAACAGCACACAGAAAACATTTACTCTTTTGCTGATGATGCAAGCTGCAGAACACTGTCGTATTATTACAACTTTCCTGGGTTTCATTCTCTCTAAACAGGGTATTTGATTTTCCCATGAAAACAATTATGGGATTATTTCCATATCTTGTCAGAAGTTATCAGCATGGATAGACCATAAACTAGCTTGGTAAACTTTTCAAAAACAATTTTTTGCTTCTCAGCTCTCCTACAATTGTAGCTAAATTTAAGCCTCAAACTGTTCCTTAAGAACACAGTCACCAATACAAAATCAAATAACCAACTTTACTTTGAAGTGTTCCGAGAAAGTCATTTGTTTTGAGATGAAAATGTGTTTTTATGACGGAGCATGCTTGCAGCATCCACTGTACAACTTTTGACGAGCTGTTATTTCTGCAGCATTGTCGCTATAGAAGTGGAAAAGTCATCATACGATTCAACATGGCTGATTATATCAGGGAATTCTGCACCTATCGTCTGACCGTAAATGCCTTAGTTGCAGTGAAACAGGAATATAAAATGTTTATTGTGCTTTAGTCATAATAAAGATTTCCAGTGAAGCGATTGCAACGGAGAAATTACATTGTACGCATCTAATTCTTCGCGTACAATTGCTCTTTTTTCATGTGTAAAGTGTCTCCTTTTATCTGTGTTTGCATTTTAATCTGTGGACAAAGGCTACCATTTGTCCCTATAATGTTTGTTTGCTTGGGTTAATTGTCCCAATGACAGTATTTTAGACATTTGGTTTTTTTTTTGTCTGTATGGAGACAGATATAGTGCAGTCTTAGTGTAATATATCACTGTAGACAAGTGACATGCATCCCATTATCCAGGGCTAATCAGTCCTGGAACTTACTGTACCCTTACATGCTGTGTGCCAAGCAAGAGAGATAGCAACAACTTCATAACAAATTAACTCTGATATTTTACAGATGGGTAAAGAACCCATAACCTCCCAATAACATAACTGATATGCCTACAGTAACCCCTGGGACTGTCTTTATAATTATAAGTGACTATCAGAGGTCATCTTTCATATCCCTTTTTCTGATGATGAAGTGGGGACATTGATACCATCTTGAGACTGGAAGTGTAAATAGCTATTTTTGGGAAACTGCATGAATTTATAAATATTTTCAGAGGGGGTCATGCCTTTTAATAGCCCGTGATAAAAAAGGAAAAAAATCCCTGTCTTAAAATTTAGTGAATTAATCAACTCAAGTTCTGCCTTTGGCCATTGAACACAGACTGAAGGTTATATAAGATATAAAACATACAAGTCTAAATCTGGATTAATTCTCACTTTTAAATCAGGGATGGAAGGTCACTCTGGTCAAGTGGTAGAGTAAACAATTACAGATATGAAGGTTGTGGGTACAAGCCTCATTATGATCAAAAATATTAAATGACTCTACTAGACACAAAGTACTGGTCCAACACAGAAACTGTCAAGACCAATTAGTATAAGTTGTAAGAAATTGTGTTGCCAGGTTCGTAGAAATAAAGTTTTAAATACTATTAGAGATGGGCTACATTTTCCCCGTTACATTTTAAGTTGCTTTAATGATTAATAAAAACATTTTAAATTACTATGAGGTACAATAAATCTGTTTTCAAATTCATTATTTCCAAAAAAAAAAAATTTCATTTATCCTTCATCATTTTGTTTCCCTGGATTATATGCAGCAAATTTGTGATTCATCTATGCTAATTTGATAAGGCTTTCAAACCAACTGATTGCGGTAGGTCGGTGGTTCTACCTGGATGCCTCCGTGCATTCGGGGTCTTCCTCCACCTGTAATTAGCTGGACGTCGCTATGACTGAAATACTGTCGAAGTGACGGTAAACTCAAATAGTCAAGTCAAGTCAAATCAACTGGCTGGCACTTTAAACAAACACTTAGCCAGCAAAGTGAGAAAATTTAACCCTTTACCTCATGAATATTCATATACAAATCTATGATTTAATGAATATCAATTTATCGATTTAGTACATAATATATGAAACAATGGCGTTTTCTTTACCATGCAGACAGTGTAGAAGCTTAGCAAAAAAATATTGTATGAGCAAACAGATGAGACCCTGATCCGACAGTTCCTTGAAACAGCCTGTCTGATGTAGATCTGATCATGTCAATAAGAGGTACAGGGTTGTTGTACCACATATGACTGAAACAGTATTTCAGTCATTTTGCGAGAGCCTGCTAAATGACCCTAGTGCACTGAGGCACAAGGGTAGAACAAATGACCTACCGAAAATGCTTCCATTCATGAATCAAAGGGCACAATGCACTGAAAGACTGTCAATAGGGTTTGCATGATGAAATAGCTAAACATGTAAATTCTAATTCCAGCTATAAAACAGGGTTGAACTTCATAAAGGCAAAGGTCATATCACATAAAAAACTACACTTATTTTCCTGCCAGCTGAAAGCAGCTGAACTTACTCTTTGTTTCATGAATCCCCACTGACAGTCTTTTAGTGCCTTCGTTGAGAGTTTTGTTTCATAATGATCCGGAGAGAAGATTCATTTATGAACTGCACACACAACGAGGTCATGACCTTACTTCAGTAATAGTGAACCTTATGTACATTATTGCATTGCATTGAGCTACTGAGCGTGGAGTGATACAGTGCAGTGAAAATGACTGCAATAATTATGCAAATCAGCAATGCCAATGTGTTTTTTTATTAGTGATCAGACCTGGACTCAAACCCACAGCAGTGACAGACCATGACTCAGGCCAGTGGCTATAACTACACAGACCCTGATCAGACACTGCTAGACTGGAAAGAGATGACTGACCTAGGTCTGGACATCAAAATAGGTCTACATGAGGTAATGGGTTCAGATATAGATTTGGACTAGTACAACGTCCAGACAATATTACATATCAAGGATTTTTGGAAATGTTACTTAGTTTTATATTTAAGTATATGTTTTAACTGTCTTTGAATAGTCATGGAAACATGTGTCATAGAGCACTCGGGGACTGATTGTGAAACTATCTTAAATGCAAAGTTATACGAATAAAGGGAGATGGAACAGATTCACAGTCATGCATATAATTATGAGTTTTGTCTTTGGGGTTACACAGTGACACTAGTCCTATTTATCAAAATTGAGAAAAAAAATGTTCCTTAAGTTAAATATGTATGATTTACATGAAAGTCACATTGTCACTAACACAAATTATATTAATAGTGTTTGAATAGTGTTTGTGAAATTTAACATTGTGACTTTTTGACCTTGACCTTAGAGGTACTGACCCTAAAATCATTAGGGTTTTTCTGCTAGTCATAAGCAACAATCATACCAGGACTGAGACCCAAGGGTTAATTAGAACTGAAGTGGACAAGAAAGCTGAATTTGTGTTTGTGGGAATTTAACATGTGACCTTGAAATAGTGACCCAAAATCAAAAGGTTTTTTGTTCTATTTATAGGCAACAACCATACCAAGTTTGAGACTCAAGTGTTACTTAGAACTTGAGTTATCATGCGGACAAGGTTTGGTGTACAGACAGATAAACCGACAGACCGACCAACATGTACAAAGCATTATACACTCTCTTCCTAGAAGGGGGGCATAATTAGATTTGTGGTTATTTTGTGACCAGTGGAGCAGTAGTCTCCCACAACACAATCTATTAACCAAACCAATATCTTGACCGATGTTTATATGCCTACCCTGGACAGGACAGCAGATACACTTAATTGCAAGCCTTCCTTAATCAAGACTACGACATACTTCATTATTTACCGTCTCTGTTAATAGTAATAAACTGCTTGCAAGCATGAAATTCTACCCAACAGCAGGACGTAAAACCTCGCAAACATTTATTGTATTTCTGAAAACAAATAAAACAAGAGAGACAGCTGGACAATGAAGCAAGGATGAAGATGTGACCAACGCAGAAACACCAATTGTAGTCCTATATGAACAAGAAAATAGGATAGACATATATTGGTTAAACACAAAGGATGCCATTCAAGCAGATTAACAAGACTGTCATGAGGATAAAAAGCTAGTCTGAAAGGCCATGTACCTAAACATATTAAGATATTAGCTTCCCTTCCGTTTTATGGACCCATAATGCTCTGTGAATGACATTTATTGCTAGTTATGTCAATTGCCACTTGCCCCAAACCTTTGTTTACTACTTCTGATGTTAACTGAGGACATGTAAATACATCCAAATTACGACAAAATTCCTCGTTAAATATATCTGGGAAATTGTATCATGTTTGTTTCAATAAAATCAATGATTGTACAGATCCTCACTAGCTATGTCCAGTCTTTCAAGAGGTACATGACGTACAGGACAGATTGTCACAAGTTCAGTGAAATACTAAATAATTCTTTTGACTGTTACCTCAAATAATGTGAACCTCAACCTGATCCACAACTGATAAGCCATAACATCTCTGTTTGATTATTATTTAATAATATTATTGCTCTAATATTTCTATTTGAGTCACTTTTATTATTATCGCCATGACATCTCTGTTTGAGTCACTATTATTATTATTGCCATAACATTCTGTTTGAGTCACTATTGTTATTATTGCCATAATGTCTCTGTTTGAGTCACTATTATTATTATTGCAATAATGTCTCTGAGTCACTATTAATATTATTGCCATAATGTCTCTGTTTGAGTCACTATTATTATTGTTGCCATAACATTCCCTGTTTGAGTCACTATTATTATTATTGCCATAATTGTTCTGTTTGAGTCACTATTATTATTATTGCCATAATTGTTCTGTTTGAGTCACTATTATTATTATTGCCATAACATTCTGTTTGAGTCACTATTATTATTATTGCCATAATTGTTGTTTGAGTCACTATTATTATTATTGCCATAACATTCTGTTTGAGTCACTATTATTATTATTGCCATAATGTCTGTTTGAGTCACTATTATTATTATTGCCATAATGTCTCTGAGTCACTATTATTATTATTGCCATAATGTCTCTGTTTGAGTCACTATTATTATTGTTGCCATAACATTCCCTGTTTGAGTCACTATTATTATTATTGCCATAATTGCTCTGTTTGAGTCACTATTATTATTATTGCCATAATTGTTGTTTGAGTCACTATTATTATTATTGCCATAATGTCTCTGGTTGAGTTACTATGATTATTATTGCCATAATGGCTCTGTTTGAGTTACTATGATTATTATTGCCATAATGTCTCTGTTTGAGTCACTATTATTATTGTTGCCATAACATTCTCTGTTTGAGTCACTATTATTATTATTGCCATAATTGTTCTGTTTGAGTCACTATTATTATTATTGCCATAATTGCTCTGTTTGAGTTACTATGATTATTATTGCCATAATGTCTCTGTTTGAGTCACTATTATTATTGTTGCCATAACATTCCCTGTTTGAGTCACTATTATTATTGTTGCCATAACATTCTCTGTTTGAGTCACTATTATTATTATTGCCATAATGGCTCTGTTTGAGTTACTATGATTATTATTGCCATAATGTCTCTGTTTGAGTCACTATTATCATTGTTGCCATAACATTCCCTGTTTGAGTCACTATTATTATTGTTGCCATAACATTGCTCTGTTTGAGTCACTATTATTATTGTTGCCATAACATTCCCTGTTTGAGTCACTATTATTATTATTGCCATAATTGCTCTATTTGAGTCGCTATTATTATTATTGCCATAAGTGCTCTGTTTGAGTCACTATTATTATTGTTGCCATAACATTCTCTGTTTGAGTCACTATTATTATTATTGCCATAATTGCTCTGTTTGAGTCACTATTGTAATTATTGCCATAAAAGCTCTGTCTTGAGTCACTATTATTATTGTTGCCATAACATTTCTATTTGAGTCACTTTTATTATTATTGCCATAAAAGCTCTGAGTCACTATTAAAAGTATTTGCCATAACATCTCTATTTAAGTCACTATTGTAATTATTGCCATAAAAGCTCTGTCTGAGTCACTATTATTATTAAGGCCATAAAAGCTCTGAGTCACTACTATTATTATTTGCCATTACATCTCTGTCTGAGTCACTATTATTATTATTTTTTATTATTTACAAAATATGCCGTTAGCCATTTAAATTATTTGTATAACATTTGTAAACACTTGTTGAGTAGAACATTGTAAGCATTTGAGTGATTGATGTCATTTAACATTCAATTAAAGAATAAGTTTAAACAGATACTGTTTCGTAAATTTGCAGATTCATACTTTAACTCTATAATATGAATAAAGCAAATGAAATAAACAATAGGCTTATTATAGCAAATGATACATGTATAATCAGTCTCTTATAGTAAATTACGAACATTTTTTAAAAACAGGCCTTAAAACAAACTTTCCAGAGTAACTTGACTCTCAAAATAAAGCAGTTAAGTTAATGAAATACATGTTTTTTTTTTAATTTAAAATATGAAATTACATAATATACTGTAGTCTTATATAAGCCATACAAAGTCAATAAAATAGATGAGTTGACAAATTTGTAAATGAATTAATACATACTAGATTGATATGCCTTGACTAAAATTCCTTTTAATATTTAATGGTGTATATTGCAACAAAATGAACGATGAAATAAAAAAAATGTTCCAAGATTTTCTTGTGAATCAACTTTTATCTCTGTTTTATGTAAATGATTGATGTAATGCTTGCAAGCAGAAATAGTTAATATCTGCTTTATCAATTCACAATAAAAAGTATAAAATCGGTCAATACCAGATTCCGCTCTGTAAAAACGTGAGAAATATGATTGATTTGAGCTCTAATGCAGCAACCTTGAGAGACAAAAACCTTCCCTTTAAAGTAGTCATTATTCATTAGATCAATGAAAATAACAATTAATTCATATTTCTTTTCATTTCAGACTATTAAGTCAGAACATTCAGTGACTAGAATTAATCCAATAAAAATATTCACTGATGACCTCAATCAACAACAACAAAAAAAAGGTGCAATAGAGAAGCAAATTTTCCCAGCAGATCCATTTTTTGTACATGTAATCTATCCAGTCAATGAAATTGACGAGTATTTCTGTGACGCCATGCTACTTTTTAATTAGGAATTTATTGATTGCTATTCCCAGTTCAACTCCAGAAAGTAAAAGTAACACTTCAAATTACTGTTCATTTTTCCCTAAGATCTGATCAACTATTTTTTGCACCATCATAAATTCAAGTACAGTTTGGAAAGCTCTAAATTAGGACTCTTTGACTGGGAGTATTGAAATTCTTGACTTTCTGCGCATTCATTTGTATATGATAGTACTTTCTCTGCAAGAATGTTAAAACTGACATTTCTAAACACTTTATTACCATCCCTGGGGTGACGGAATGGTGACAGTGCTAACCATTGGAGCAAGAGGTCACAGATTTCTAGCTGCATTAAACCAAAGTTATTAAAAGTGGTACTCAAGCAGTCCTAAATGAATGATGGGTAGTTCCAGGACAGTAGTTTGCACAGTGTCAGGTTAGATCCCTGACTGCTTATATACAAAAGTCTTAGATAATGTTGTAGGAAATGGTAGTCATGTAACTCCATGCTTGGCACGACAGCATAATTACGTGTGGTTCTTGAGGACTGGTTTGCATAGTGTCAGAATGTGACTAGGTGTGCTAGTATAACACAAGTCTCTGGTGTTATACCAGTGAGGCACCTGAGCAATAAATACTAGCAGAACTGGATAAACCTTGACTAGATAATTTTTAAGTTTTTCCAAATGACTTTAATACTATTGGTGGGACAACCCACAAATCACAAACAAGAGCCATAAACATCTAATATTTAAAACAAGACAGAAGAAAACACACCTTATAAAACCTAAATAATTATAACTATAAGAATAACATTATTATTGTAAATTGGCAAAGGTACAAACAACAACAAACATATGCTCAAAGGGAACTTTTAAACTGACCACACAAATGGTAAACATCATATTGGTTTTACTGTGGTTGATGAAGCCAGGGAAAACACACTTGTTCAATCTGGTGACAATCAACTATTTCACACACTACCCAGTACTGGTCGACATAAAGAAAAAGGTCATTCACAAATATCTTTTATTTAATGGCCTTCAATGGGTACATGAAAAACCTTAAAAAACTGCATCCAACAGTTTATAATAAACTAGAGCTATCCTTGAAGGAGATGAATTCCCTCACTACAACATCTCTATTCAACAAACTAATAAAATTTCTTATTTTAGATGGATCACTGTAATATAAATAAAAAAAATATTTGATAATTCCAAATTGTAAATTTACAAAAAAAAATTCACTTTTTCTAACATAAAGTATTTTTTAATGGAAAATGCAATACAGTCGAACTTCGTTGACTCGAACACTGAAAACTGGAACACCATACTTGACTCGAACACATTTCACGGTCCCGGCATAAACTGTTCTTCATTCTATATTGTTCGACCTGGGATAAGTCGAACACTGATGGCTGGAACTCTCTAACTAAATTTCCGGCCCCAGATCAAAGGTGCTATGTATTTCACACCTATCGGTGAACCTCCCTACCTGTGATGTTCGCTGGGAGACTTATTGCAACCTGTGAGGCAGCGCGTTTTTCACACATTGTGGGACTGGCACAATCAGCGGTTCAATAATTAACACATCAAAGTGTAGTAAGATGATATAAGTTAACGCTGATCATGTTGCAAATTAAAAGAGGAATTTGTTTAAATGATTTAATGGAATATTAATTGATTTTTTTTCAGTTATATTTTTGGATTTAATTTACACTACATATTTCTTTTTTCATTTTTAATGCAAAATAAAACTTATGCAGGAAACGTTATGACTTGCAAGTAGGCCGATATATGTGTACATGTACATGTATGAATTGTATGTCGTCATTGATGTTTGTGATTTGATCTTGACAGATGCTGTTTTATTGATTTATATGTTTTAAAAGAATAACAAGGATAAGGTTTTTTCATTTAATGTTACTTCTATTATTTTTTGGCGACATTATTTTTTCTAAGGGATGGCCTAATAATTATCAAATTTTTGAATTCATATACATATGTATATCATCAAAGCCAAGGTTGGGTCAAACCACTGAAGTTTGACTGTATTTTATTTTATCTTTTGAACTTGAAAAATAGTATTGCACTCATGGCTATACCACTTGTGAATTTTCAAGATCGTCAAAATTTCTTATATTTATGCACCCAAGGCAAGCAAAATCATTTTTACTAACAGTGACCTTGACCCTACTGACCGGAAAATCGATCCCAATCTTTCTTTTTTCATAGGGTATCTACCTACCAAGAATGAAAACTATCTCTATTTAAATAGGAGATATTTGATGGAAACAAAATGACGCCCAACCATATGCCCACCCACCTAGTGACATACCCCATTCTAATAACCAGGATGTTAACAAAGTACCTTGGATTGGACTTAAAAGTTTGAATTAGTTTCCATGAATTGTTGGCACATGTTTGTAAGTGTTTTTAATATTCAACATTGTACATTGTTATAATATGAATAGATTCAGCTGATAGTTTTATACAGATTTTTTCAAAAAGTTATGATATATGTTAACTGCTGCATCTGCTTTGCATCTGCAAACCAAACTGTGAAGGTCAAGATATAATTAGGCTAGTTATAATAAATTGTTTCCGGTTATGTATTTTGTAAACAATCAAAGCGGAGTGCCATTTTTCTGATGGGTTGTTTGTTCCCAGCCACAATTCAAATTAACTTTGGAAAACCCAAATATGATGTGTACAGTAATGGATATTTATATGACAACTGCAACATGTCCTAAACGTAACGAGAAAGAGAATTGAATTACAAATCCAAGTGAATATTAAATATTTTGTAAAACAGAACATGACAGGTTGGAATAAGAACACACGTGATTTGCGTATAGCCCCAACATCATTTTGAAAAGCAAGAATTTAATAAATATTGTTAAGGCTTTAAACTAATATGTAAAATTTTGAGAGGTAATTGTCCAATAAAGGAATTTTAAGGTTAAAAAAATCTTTTCTAATAGTTAAGTCTAGCAGTTTTGCACAAATATTACCACTTTCTTCAGCCTGTTAAAAGCTTAAGTCAATATCGCATGTGAAGAAATTATTTCAATTTGAGGAAAATCTGAACCGCTTCCATTTACGAAGATGCCTTTGTAATTAAATATTGTCATTTGCAGATTCTGACATTTGCATAGGCATCTCATGCCATGTAACTAACAATTAAAGCAT
>CM037787.1:2953128-3003128 GCA_021229015.1 Solen grandis
TAACCAATATTCTTGCTTTGTCACAGCAGGTAGAAGTGCTTATATCGTCTCTTTTTGAGTGCAAATCTAAAGCTCTCCACATTTGATGCGCACACTGTTGATTCTTCCAGGTGGTTCCTTGCTAATACATTGATAGCGCCTCCCAGTTTTAATCTTCATTGATTGTTCGGGAATAACAAGTAGAAATAGAAGTGTATCCTTTGCATAAAACCCATCAACAACATATGCAATAAATTCATATTCAGATCTCAAAATATGTAACATTGTAATGAATAATATGTTAGACAAACTGAAGAACCCATTTCGAAAGGCATGAACAGCCATTGATATGCTGCTAACAATTTTACTGACCCCTTGTTCTCCTCCTTTGTTGCCTCACATTTTAACAAGATTGATCATACAGTAGCTGATGCTCCCTCTCATGCATCCTTCAAGTGGTAGTTATTCTCTTGGCCCTTTTAAGGGCTTGATTAAGGGCACCGTGGTCTAGTGGTAACATATTAGACTGTGGATCAAAAGGTTGTGGGTTTGAACCCCAATGGGGGCCATGATTTTTCGTGACCTTTCATGCACAAAATACTGGTCCAGCCCAAGAACCATCAAGAGAGATTAGTATAAGTTGTAAGGACTTGTTTTCCTATCAACATAAAATATATTAGTTCAACAAAGAGATTGGAGCTATGTGAGCTGGGCCTAGGCTCCGTTAGTGCCATGCAAGATGAATTGGTTACAAGTTCATCTCAGATAGTGATAACTGGGCCAAACTCTTACCTCCGTTCTGTCTTTATATGCACTGACCTGACCATTAATCTATTTTCTAACTTTTCTAGCTTTCCTTTTATTTATTTATTATTGTCATTTTCTTATTCTTTGTGTCAAGCAAGTTTTGAGTATCACAGGTTAACAACCAAATAATAGATACCTTATAACTAATTTAAAAGTCCTTATCCTGATGGTCTCAAATAAAAGTTGATATTTGATATCAACTGATTTCTGTTATAGTATATTTTGACTTTTTTTTCCTATTTACATATTTATGCCCCTAAAGGGAGGCATATAGTAATCACATTGTCTGTCCATCTGTCCCACTTCGCCTCAACTCTCTTTTACCCCTACATGCTTAGTGGACTTTGAAGTAACCAGGTAGAAATGTTCACCACATTTGTGACGATGTGTCATGATTAAGACCCAGGTATGTATTACAAAGGCTCTAACTTCATCAGATAGATATTTTAGATATTTATTAGATATTTTAACTGAATTCAATAAAATCTTAAATCACTATGGGATTAAGAATCATAAGTGCATTCAATGAAATAGTTATATCTACTTACAAAATACCAAATGGTTTCATTCCATCAAGAATATGAAGAAAAAAAAAATCTGAAAAATATAGGTTGAGCTTCAATATGATTTTTTGCTGTTAGTAAAATCAATTGAGGAAGTCATTTATGTTTTGCATGTTATATTGAATAAGAATTTTATATTTGACATGTTACATTTTCAGCAATTTTTGTTGAGCCTGTGTGCAGCAGTGTACAATGGCTGCTTGCTATATGTGCATGCATCTAATTGTCTGGATATCTGCTTGTCTGGGATATGCAAATAAGTTGGCAGTTAGGTTTGCCTCAATAAAACAATGTGTTGAGCATAAAAGTTGGTTCCCAAATTCCAAGGTCAAGGTTACACAAAGAGGTGAAAGGTACTGGTACTGGATTTGCTTGTTCTGGCTATACCTTAGACATGGATCACAATACATGTATTTTCAATTAACTTGGCAGTCATCTTAGCCACATATGATATGAAGTGTTGCACACCAGAGTCACTAGCTCCAAGGTCAAGGTCACATTGACTTAAAAGTAAAAAGTCATGATGATGTCCAATCTCTAGATCAAAGAATTCTCAAATGATTTGGCAGCAAGATTTGCCTTATTGAGACGATATGCAACGCTCAAGAATTGGATCCCTAGCTTCATGGACAAAGTTTCACTTTAGAGGCGAAAGGTTCACATTAGGCTGTTGGCAAGACATGTTGCCCTTTGGGCGTTTAGTTTGTTATTTTCTTGTTGTTGTTGTTTCTTTTTCCAGATAAAGAACCCATACACAGCTACATTTTTCACCAACAGAGCTTTATGTTATCTACGCCTCAAGTCTTATGATAATGCTGTCCAGGATTGCAGACGAGCTTTGGAGCTGAACAACAGCCTCGTGAAAGGCCACTACTTTATGGGCATGGCCCTCATGGAACAAAACCATCTGGATGAAGCCATTGCCTGTTTAAAGAGAGGTACTTATCAACTGGTAACTAGACAGACATATGAAAACTTATTTATGCTGGAATTAAACAAAATATTGTTTACACTTAAACTGTAGATTTTGTTCTTATCTATGCATCCTACGAGTCAGATAGTCCGCCCCTTTCCCAATACCATATCAGGAAATTCTTCCCTATTTTCCGTAAACACTACCAATCAACTAAGATATATTTCCAATACTCACAGAAAAAAGTGCCATCTGATTTAGGCATGATACTCTAGTAATGGTATTGTTAGAATTCTTTATTTTTGGATTTTTATACCCCCATAAAATACCCTGGTTTGTGGTATACAGCATATGGCCTAGTCTGTGGTATATAGAATTTTGTATCTAGAGCATATGACTTGTAGTCAGTGGTATCCGGTGTATAGAATTCTGTACTTACAGCATATGACCTTTAGTCCGTGGTTACTGGTATATAGAATACTGTACTTACAGCATATGATCTGTAGACAGTAGTTTATACAGCATATATGACCTACAGTATGTGATATATAGCACCCTGTACTTACAATTTCCACCTTAGCGTGGTATATAGGCCTGTACCTTCTGTACTGTGGTTATGGCCTGTACAGAAGTATATAGAATCCTGTACTTACAGCATATGGCCTGTAGTTTGTGATATATAGCATCCTGTACTTACAGCATAAATATGACCTGTAGTCAGTTGTTTATAGAATTCTGTACTTACAGAATATGACCTCTGGTGTTTGGTATATAGTATCCTGCACTTCTGTGCTTATAGCATAGTCTGGGGTATATAAAATCCTGTACTTGCAGCATATGCAGGGGTTAACTTAAGGATTTGACTTTCACTTGTCCAGGGGGCAAGTTACTTTGAACATCTACTAGCCCCCAGTGAAAACAGGTTGCCCAATCTTGAAGTTAGTTAGTGTTTGTTAATGTTTAAAACTAAATATGTGCAATATTAAGGTGGATTTTAGTTAATATGTATCAAACACAATTTGCAAGCATTTCACCCCTGATATACTGTAGAAAATAAAAAAAAAAATGAAAGATTTCATTTACATAAATAAACTTGCCCGCCGGGCTATCTTCTTTGAAAGATCACTTGCCCGCAGTGATTTTAACCCGGCGTGGGCAAGTGGGCGTCCACTTAAGAAAACCCCTGATATGACCTGTAGTCTGTGTTATATGGAATCATGTACTTTCGGCCTAATCTTGGGTATATAGAATCCTGTACTTACAGTATATGGCATATAGTCTGTGGTATAAAATCATTACAGCATATGACCTTGCTAAGGATTCCAAGAAAAATTTTGGTGATGACATAACTAGTACACTGAGACAGGCCAAACGTAAGCGCTGGAATCAGCAGGAGGAGAAACGGATACAGCAGGAAATAGAATTACAGACGTACCTCAACCGTCTCATTAAGGAGGATGCAGAAAGGTGACCATGGCAGCTTTTTTTGTTTGCAATTAAAGTTTAATACTGAACACTCTAGGAGATATACAACATCTCAGTCTAATTTATTGATAAGAATCCATTACTTTCACTTACCCAACTCCAGAAAAGGGCTAAAGGGCAAGGGTACAGTGGTCCCCTGTCCAGACAGGTGGGTTTTCTCCACGTTCTTCAGTTTCCTTCCACAATAATGACCACATATGCTGCCACCAGTGCCATTGAGAGTTTCTGCATTACATTCTGTCCTGATTATTGATTTTTTTTTATTGTATAATTGAAATCACACTCTTACTTAAAAGAATTAATATGATTAATGTTTAAAAGTTCTTTTACTCAAGGAGTGATACATTTCACTGTTGATATTTAAGGCGGAAAGAAAAGTTCCTGACAGAGGCAGAACAAGAAATCCAATCTGAAGAAGTAGCTGAGAAACACATGAAAGACCTTGATGTAGAACAGGTAATAATTACATGCACACAGGCAAAGTGATGGTGTGGGGTGGGGGGTTGTACCAGAATCACCTTTTCAATCAATATGTCCATCTGTTTGTAGATGCTATTTTGTCTGTACTTCATCTCCATTAATATGGGCTTCAATCATAGGATTGATAGATACTAAGTCTGATTGTGCATATCTTGGCACATTTGGCCATTTGATTACATTTTTAGTAATACAATGTATATACATAATTGTCTTTACAATTGGATGAATCTCCAAAGGGTGGATCAGTATCAATCAAGTCCTGTTAGGCATATTGTCAGCATTTGTGCATCAGGCTATCTATCACAGAGTTTTGGCTCTTTGTTGTTTTTTTAGCTGCATAAGTCCTCCCTTTATCTTTAAAATCACAATAGCTTGCATTGGAAGAAAAGTCCAAGAATTATAAGGTACCAAGTGCATATCATCAGCATGTTTAATTGGAATGTTTTATGTTTTATCTCAGAGTTATGGCCATTTGTTTATTTAGTGACAATGAATTTTGTCTGAGGCATAACATGAAAACTGCCAAAGAGATTCACTTAAAACTTTAAATATAGGTCAAATTAACTGCAAGGACTCTTTGATGATATTGCCATCAAAAAAATTATTTGAAATATCTAGCCATGTGAGCGGGCGGGCATCAAACATGCTGTTTCCATTAAATATCTCCTGAATTAAGATACAGTTTTCAAACTTGGTAGGTAGGTACCTCCTTGGAAGAGGAAGGTTGAGATGATTTTCTGGTTCAAAGTCCAGGTCACCTTTACAAAAAAAATAAAAAATTCCCCAATAAAATAAGTTCTTTTAGGAGTGAGGTATTATGATCATATTTAGTTTATAGTTACCTTATGAAAAGAGGAAGATTAGGATTGATTACTAGGTCAATAGGGTCAAGGTCAAGATGTCGAATATCTCCAGTTATGTTGTGATACAGTTTTTATACTTGGTAGGTATACGTATGCCCTATGGGATGAGGATTTCAGGTTGATAGGGTCAAGGTCACTGTTACTAAAGCAGATTGTTTGCTTGTGTGTCAAATAACTACTTATAGAATGAGGTATGATGATCAGATTTTGTAGCTAGATACCTCAAGGGAAGAGGAAGATTGGGATCAATAGGGTCAAAGTCAAGGCCACTGTTACGTAGTTTTTGTTTCAATAAAATAATTTCCTTTGTCAAGGGACATAACTACTCACCAACCTATATAAAATTGCATTGCTGGACTTATTCCCCTGTACTGATAATGTCATTTAAGCATATAATGACTCTTCAGTGAAGTATGTCATCAACTTTCTAGAATCCTATTCATTCTTGAATAAAATATGTATTAAATTAATATTCTAGAAGGAAATATGTATGTTCCTTAAGGTTTATGGAAATTCACTTACGGTTTTAGTATATGCCCCATAATAACCATCAAAGCCATGCATATAAATTCACAATTAAATGTTAAACCATGGAAATCTTAAAGACAAATTGACAGGTTGACATTTGACAGAATTTATTTTATTACCTCCCCTTAATTTGCTCACCTGAGCACAATGTGCTCAAGGTGAGCTTTTGTGATCGCCTGTCGTCCATCGTGTGTCGTCAACAATTTGGCTTGTTAACACTCTAGAGGCCATATTTTTAGGCCAATCTTCATGAAATTTGGTCAGAATGTTTGTCTGTATAAAATCTTGGACAAGTTCGAAGTTGGGTCATGTGGGGTCAAAAAGTAGGTCTATATGAAAAATCCAACATATGTTGCTCATTTATAATCAGGTGAGCGATTCAGGGCCATCATGGCCCTCTTGTATTTTTTGTCATGAATTATCTCCCCTGAAAACAACAAAAAAGTGATTTTCTCCAGTTTCCTATGGTAAAGTTCAGATGTGTTTATGAAATTTGAATCAGAAATATATAATGCATCTTCCTACCGTGAGTTTTCCTCGAAAATCAAATTCAGTTTTTCATATTCACAGAAATTGTATATTTCCCATCTAATTAAACCTGGAAAAACACTTGGTGAAACATTTTTTTTGGATGTCTTTCAAGTGACAAAGTTTCATAGAAATTTCCATCCAATGGCAAGATATGGGTACTAGGAGGGTTATACCTTAAACATGCATGGCTCAAAAAACAAAAAAAAAGACTTGTACATATAAGCATTTGGGTGACATGGATCTTTTATGATGTCAATGTATGTGATATCAAATGTCTGCTTCTATGGCAGGGCTGGAAATAAATGGCAGTATGGTTGCCTTGGGTGAAAAACTGATTTTGTGTCATTTGAAGTGTTTGTTTTCTTTTCAAAATTACAGATATGCTGTAAATGCTTGTGATTAGTTGACCCAGTCATAAAAATTAAAAACCGTCTTATTATTTCAGGATCAGAGAATAGCAGAAGTGAATGACTTGTTTGGACAGTTAGATGACAGGCGTAAGGTTTGTATCAACATACATGAATTGTTTCCTATATTAGTTGTTGTTGTGTTGGAGTTACTCTCACTGCAACAAAAATCAGTCATATTGTGACAACCAGCTAATTACAGGTGGACAAAGATCCTGAGTGCACATAGACATCCGGGTAGAACCACCGACCAACCACAAGTACACATAGGCATCTGGGTAGAACCACCGACCAACCACAAGTACACATAGGCATCCGGGTAGAACCACCGACCAACCACAAGTACACATAGGCATCCGGGTAGAACCACCGACCAACCACAAGTACACATAGGCATCCGGGTAGAACCACCGACCAACCACAAGTACACATAGGCATCTGGGTAGAACCACCGACCAACCACAAGTACACATAGGCATTTGTAAGACTTCCTGACATGAAAAAAATTGAACAACCATACCGAGATTTATACACACACATTATTAGTATAAATTTTTACATCAAAATTCAAAATTTCGCTGTCAGTATGTTTTTGAAGACATTTATTTTCTATTTCAATCTATAGAACTGTAGATATTATACTGATGGTATATATGTGTCTGTTTTTGTAATGTTTGATAACCAGTTACTCTTGCCTGTAACCAGAAGCGTGACGTGCCCGACTGCCTGTGTGGGAGGATCAGCTTTGAGCTGATGAGGGATCCTGTGATAACACCCAGTGGCATTACATATGATAAAAAAGACATCCTGGAACACTTGCAGGTAAGGTTCAGTACATGTAGAATCTCACCAATACAAATCTGACACCTTCAATGTTGGACCATATATTATGGACACTGTTGTTAAATCATGTCAAGAAGAGGCTGTGGTTTTTAGCTCAACTACACAAAGTATGTCAAGCTATTCTATTCACTCTGGTGTCAATTTTGACATCACACCTTGCTTGATTATGGTTTTACATGCAATTCACTATCATGTACTACACGTATAGGTTTGCACACATCTTTCTGTCCATCCGTCTGTCTGTGCAGCCAGATTGGAGTATGGGGCCGTCCATCCTGCTTTCATGTCCACTCCATAACTTGGATGAATTTCAATAAAACTTAATAGAAGTATTCCACATAACCCAAGAGTGTCACACGCATCAACTATATGCACCCTTGGAAGGTCAAGGTCACAGGAGATGTTAAAAATTGTCTTTGGTGTTCATAGGTTACATCTTTGTGTCTGCTCAATTTCCATATTAATGGATGGATTTTTTTATAAAACTTCAAAAAAGTGTTTGTCATACATGTATTACTAAGGTGTGTCGCGCATCAACCATATGCACACTTGAAAGATCAAGGTCACTGGAGTTGTTAGAAATTATCTTTGGTATTCATAGGCTTCATTTTCATGTCCACTCTTTAACTTCCATATCTATGTTTGGATTTTCATGAAACTTTACAGAAATGTCTTCATAACACAAAGGTGTGTCGCGAGCATCTACAAGCAGGTCAGAGCAGTTCTGGGATCATAACCCATTTCAATTATTTCCTTGTTTTTATCTGGCTCAAATTCTTCAGGGGGTGGGGCAGGGTATCACTGGTGGGGACTCCTGACAGTATTGCTTGCTATACTGTAAAAGTCTTGTTGATTAATACTTCACTAAAGTCTTCCGGGGAATTTAACAAGTTAGATAACTTTTGAACAAATAAAATCCAAATAATGGCCCTTTTTTGGTCAACGTTTTGCTCAAGAAATCTGAGAGTAAGCATGTGAACACCCAACAAGCCACATTTATGGCCCAAACTTCAGCATGAAATTTGGTTGGATTTCTCCATGAAATCTTGAATGGGTTTGAAAGACAAAGTCACCAGAACAAATCTTAAAGAAATATTGTGAACATTCTTGAGGACACATTTTATGCTCAGACTTATTAACTTTGTCAGAATGTTTGTCTATATTAAATCTTGCAAGCAAATCTCAGAAAACTTTGTTAACTCTAAATGCCACATTATTTTGCCCAATCTTTATGTTATTGAGTCAGAATGTTTGTCTGCATGGTAACTCAGATGAGCTAAAATATGGGTCATGTGGGTCACCATGGCAAATCTTAGAAAAGAAAAGCATAGACCTTAGTCAGAATACATCAGCTTAAGATCTTTATTTGTGTTTTAACATTGTTCACTCTTTATCAGGCAGGTTTCAAAAGCATTATGAATTATAGTTTTCAAGTATGTATGTACAATTTAATACAAAATCATTAATACATATCATAGCTTGTAACATGGCAGTCTGGTCAACACATTTAGGTCAAACGACAGTATTTTTTTATTACTTCATTCATTTTTATATTATTTATGTTCATTATTATAAAATGTATATCAACAAATATAATATTGGAGATGGCTTATAAGTAATTTTGTTGGACTAGCTAATAAAAAAAAAAAAAGGGACAGATTGGAAAGGAAATATAATACATCAGGCTTTTAAAAGATAACTAACAATGTCATATGGTTAAACTTTCGAAAAATAGTTTCCAAATGCAAGTGTGGAGGACGTGTATTATTGAAATGTTTTCTTTAAACATTATGTAGAAAAATAAGTGAAGTCAAACATTATTACATATTCTGTCATTCCTTACATCAAAAGCATAATGTACAAATAGGCCAAGTTTTTTAATCACAACTGTGTCTTCACTATTAAAAAGACATATCAACTTAAACATATTTGGTCTCATCCAGTAGTACTATATATACGTATAGATTATATATATATATATATATTATTTTTTTTCCTTAAATCTGAATTTGACATTCTAAAACAAAATGAAACCCATCCTCTAATATATTGCAAAATATACATGTTCTATCAACTATAGGCAAAGCAACAGGTTTATTCCACCTTCGCATTTTATATTATAATATCTGTCAGTCATACAAGAAACTCTTCCAAGTTCACCATATATAAAATTATTTTGCAAAGTACATGTAACATTTAAAATCTTTTTACAGAAACGTAAATGTAAGCGCTCAATAGTATTTGCATGTGCGAATCCCCATACTTGACTAGCATAACTTATAATAGGTGTGACCAGTTTATCGATTAACTCAAATCTATGTTAACCCTTTCCCTCATATATACTCATTTTGACGCCCTCAATAGGTATCACATAAAACCTGATCTGCAGAAAACCACAGTTAAACCTTACCAAATTTAATTATAAAATCCTCATTTCAAGACCACTGAGGAGCAGCGAACAGCATAAAACCTGATCAGCCTGCGAGTTACTCGCAGGCTGATCTGGTTTTATGCTGTTCGCATAGGTCTTTTCATGGTGTCCTCTATGAGGGAAAGGGTTAAGCTGAAACATACCTAACCTTATAATTTTAAAAATAGCTTTCATACCCTGCCCAGACAAAGTGTCATGTTCCTCTGCGGAAGAGCCACCAGTAGTAAAAAATATCCCTAGATATGTAAATCTACTCACAATATCAATAGTTATGCCAACATAAGTGAAAGAAAGATTTCACGGTAAAGTACCCCCCTTCCTAAATATCATTATTTTTGTCTTTTTAACATTTATTTTCAGTTTAAACGATTGCAATAATCTTTTAAGATATCTAATGATTTCTGTAACTCTTCTGCTGTGTTTGCAAAGAGAACAATATCACCAGCATACAAAAGCATTAACAATTTACACATTCCAATATCTATACCCTCAAGTCCTTTATCAATAATATAACTTTCTAAATCATTAATGTACATTGCAAACAAAAATGGCGATAAACACTCTCCCTGTCTCGCACCAAGCATACATGGATATTTGCTGCTTAATTGATTACAATATTTTACTTTATTTTTAACACCTTCATACATAGATTTAATAATATTTGTAATCTTTCCATTAATTCAAAATTTCAACAATTTGTACCATAAATTTTCCCTCACAATATAGTCAAACGCCTAAGTAAAATCAATAAATGCACAAATTCAAAATAATTGTTTACTTGAATTGATAACATGCATTATTAAATTATGTAATGCATAAATATTATCAGTTGTTCCCATTTTTGCTCTAAACCCTGCCTGAGCCTCAATATAAACATTATAGTCTTCAACCCATTTGGTAAGTCTATTATTTAAGATCATTGTAAACAGTTTACTGAGTGTGCTTCATTATGTAATACCTCTTTAATTTTCAACATCTAACAAACTACCTTTTTTATGTAGTATAATTTTCAAACTATTGTAAAATTAAAAAGGGAAAACCAATCTCACCAGCTATTATATTTTAAGTTGTAATTCAATACCATTTATAGTTAAGAGTAACACTCTGACAAAATATGAAAAAAAAAATTAAAAAAGGGAGATAATTAAAATTTGGCCAGACAGTTATCGTTCTTAGTCACTGCACTTTTTCTAGTTGCATTCTATGCATACAAGAAGATTCAAGTCATTATAGTGTATAGTTTTCAAGTTATTGCCAATGTTTAAGTTGCTGACAAAAAACCAACAGACATGGTAAAAACAATATGCAGGCCTTCAACTGGCCTCAATCAAAAAATAGGAAAAAAGTAGGAGGGTGTCTGGGAAAAAAGTAGGAAAAAGTAGGAAGTTTTTAAATAAAAAAAGTAGGAATAATAGGAATTGTTTGATATAAATGTTACAAGATAACCTATGGATTTATCATGTTTAGAGAGATTAAAACAAACTCTTACCTTGACTGGTGGTTATTCTCACCATTGAAAGATAAGTCTTTATAAATGTCTTAATTACTTGCTTGCTGTTACTTGCCAAGTTTCTGCGGTTGAAATATGTGGCCATCTGCTGCAGTCAGCCTGAAATGTTTTTTATTATTATTATTTATCAATTCACAATGGACAAAACATATTTGATGTACTGATATTACCATTCTTAATTCTAACAATGGCATGGTTACAGGTTTCAAAATAGTGACAAGCAACATATGTTATGCTAAAAGAAATTACAAAGAAGAAATTAACAATTAAAAGGTTAATAGTGTTATTACAATCAATCTAGCAATATGGTCATATATTAGCAGTTGGGTTGATTACAACAAAGCATATAACTGGCTTATGACCCATATCATTAACCTTTAAACTTCAAACATTATGCCAAATGAAACACAATCCATCTATCAAATGAATTATATTCTAGCAGTTAGGGTGATTAAAGTAAAGAATACATTTTATACTCATCCAAATTAGTTGGTTAATCAATATTTTATTCTTTTACTGTCACAAATTAAAACTTAAGCTGATTAAAAAAAATGTTTTATATAGATTTTGGCCGTTCAAACATAATATGCAATTATTTATATTGTCACCAGCCACAATAACGTAACATAACAAAGTAGCACAGAAGTTTGAAATTCTTTCAATAAAAAATAATTATGTGACTTTTTTTATTGATAGAATTTCAAATTCCTGGGAAATTTGTGACAGCAAAAAAAATAAAAATGCAAAGCTGCAGCAATATTAATGAACTTTGTTCTTTAGCTGGTCATAGCTTTGCAAATGAGATGGATTACTTTCAAATGATAAAACACACATATAGCATCAATCTTTTGGAAAAACTAATATGGAAATATGAGAAGAAATAAAGACTTATTTCAGCACATTATTTTTAAAAGTTTTAAAAAGGCACATTTGAAACAGCAGCGCATCATTGGGTATATTAACTTTCAAAATGACATGCATGCTTCTGGATTTCTACCCAACATCTACTAGACTAATCAATACATGTAGATACTGACCTTCAAAATGAAGACTGCCATCAGAGGAGTAGCATGCCACACCTTTCATCAACAGAAACTTGCCAGTTTGACAGCACTTCCATTTTATCTGCAAATATACTTAACACAAAAATTGTTCAGTGATTTATTATTATTATTATTTATTTTTTTTTAATGCAAAAAGTAGGAATAGTAGGAGGTTTTAGTAGAAAAATAGGAAAAAGTAGGAAGGTGATGAAAAAGTAGGAAAAAGTAGGAAAAGTAGGAAAAAGTAGGAACGGTTGAAGGCCTGAATATGCCCCAGATCCAAGATCTCGGGCATCCTTGCATTGATAAAAAAATAAACATTTTGCAGATTAAAAAGAAGTACTTTATATTTAGCTAGTCTTAATAATAACCCAGTTTTGAAGAAAGGTTATGAAGACTTTACCAAATTTTAAATTAGCCAAAGCTTATATTTAAGATTTCAGATTACTGAAGATAGCCCATTGTTGCCATTGTGTTCAATCCGTGTTTCTTACAATATTGCAGCGTGTTGGTCACTTTGACCCCGTCACAAGGACAGACCTGAATCAGTCACAGTTGATTCCAAACCTGGCCATGAAGGAGGTCATTGACAACTACCTTGAGGAGAACCCCTGGGCAGAGGAGTTTTGATCAACCATTTGTGGCTCCTGATGGACACAGCTTAGAACATGTTCTAGCCAGTGTAGTACCTGATAAGCCAATCATCAGGTCATAATAGGGGGTCCTGCATAGAACTGGATCAGCCAGTCATGTGTGTGATCGTCAGTACCTTGTGGCTCAGTCCCTGGGTCAGCTTGCCAGATACTTTCATACTGATTGGGTGTCATGTTGTTGGCTTGTGGCCAGTAAATCCCAACCAGCAGGAAGGAAATAAATTGCTGATCTTGTTGATGGGTTGTATGTCATTTTAAATACCCCTTTCATGGTACAGTATTATGTATTATGTAAAAACATCTGGACAGGACTTAAGATTTCCATTGTTAATATTAAATGTAACGGAGTAATATTAAAATGTAAACACTTGGCAACTGTTTAACTACTTTTTGTCTTTGTTCATCATGAATCACATTGTAAGTAAGAGTTGGCTGACGATGTGCCTTAGGCCTTCACTACAGTCACACCATCAGCAGGATTGTTATATACCATGTTAAGGACCTTGATCACTTTTTATAGCATGCTAGGACTGGTGATAATTCCATCAACAACACTAAAGTAATTACTTAAACACTTAGGTACTTAGTGTCACGTTTCCCTGATTAAAATACCTAAATATTTCCCAACAGATATTGCTAGCTTATAAAGTGAATACTTATGTTAACTAAGTCAATGACATTTTGTAAAACAAGATTGATGAAATGAATTCCAGCTTAATTCCAGACTTTAAGTAATTACTTAGCAGTAAGTTTTGTTGGTGGAATTCAACCAGATGTTCTTATAGCCTTGGTCAAACATTTCAATTCATGTCATATCTATGAACAGTTGAGTTTGGTTTTTAACATTCATTTTAAGGGATATGGCTTGATTCCACCAACAATACTTAGCCCAAAGTAGTACTTAAATACTTAGGGGCGATTTCGTTATTCTTGTTTCTCAAATTAAATATCCAAGTATAGGATTATATTCACATACATTATTATCATAATAATTAACCATATTTGATAAAAATGAAAAGTTTTTGGGGTATTTTTTTTTAGAGAATCAGAAATTATGAAATTTGCCTCTAAGTAGTTAAGTTTTTCTTAGCGCTAAGTATTGTTGGTGGAATTCAAGCATGGTAGTGCAATGCTATAATTTCAGACACTAAATTTGTTGAGAATTCTTTTTTTTTCATCATTATGTTGAGTATTATTTAACAAAGCAAGATCATTGTATTTCATACAAAGACATATTCAAGAAACTGAAATCATCCATCTACAATGTAGTACATGTAAAGATTACTTTCAATCTTAATGATTTCTGAGTTTGTATGGATTTGAGCCGGATGGATGTGCTCAACTTGTGCAGTTGCAGTGACAGACAGCTATAGGAACAAGTACTGTTGTTTTTAGTAGAAGGTATATTCAAATTATTTTTCCCATGCTATGAACTGATGTAAATGTGGTTTTCTTCATTCTTACATCTATCTTTTGTGATAATTGTTCTATAGTGAAAATGTCTACATCAATATTGTGATATTAGCTGAACTATATGTCAATCAGCTGTGACTGTCTGTCAAACCTAGTGGCTTTTTCACCTGCATCCTTGGATGGATTTTGATGAAACCATGCACAATGTCAACCATGGTTACTATACACAACTTTCAACAGTGAGGCATTGTCCTTAGCAAAGATGGCCTCATGATCAAGGTCACACTGAACCGTTAAAAGGTCACAGCGGTGTTATTACATGTTTGTTCTAGATCTCATGCTCCACATGTCAGAGATTTATGCAACTTGGTGCAAATGTCAATCAAAATAAGACCATGTGCTTAGCTAGTATTTCAGTCAGGTGACTCTCTGGTGAAGCTCACACTAGATGATAAACTATTGCTGACAAATCATCAGAGTATGTGGGGTAAAAGAAGAAAAAAAAGAGCTAGCTTCCTAGAATTTGTTTTATTTTTCATAAAAAGTCACATTCCAAAATGTTAAAATTTAACTACTTCTTTATATTCTTTACTAGAAAAGGTCAAACAATTTGGCATCTTATAGAAAAAAAAAGACAAAACCTCTGTTGGTTTTTTTTACCTGCACCAAAAGTAACATTTATTCTCCTAGTCATTTGCAAGAATTGTCATATTTTTAAACTGGTGTTGTCTAAATCATTGAATAACACAGAAATCTTTCTCTTGTCAATGTTTCTAACTGTAGAACATTAGTGTAAATTACTGGTGAATCGTCATTAATTGCTTGATTTTTTTTCCATAAAGACACAGGATGGCTTCAATTACCTTTTTTTTTTTTTAAAAGATCACTATATATGCCTCCTTTTTAAGAATCTGGAATCTAAATTCCCATGAAGACATTGTTAGAAATTGGGTTTTTCAAGAGAAAATGTTGAGGGAAATATAATATACTTAGCACTTGCAGTGTGATCCACACCTGATTTGGAATTTTCACTGTAAAAAAAAGTTTCTTTTGGTTAAGCATATTAACTATACCATTTTTTCTTGTTGATAGAGATATCTGTCCATTTAAGTACTGATTTAGAGGTGCTATATGTATGATGCGTTGGAAATATGTGTGTTTAGAGACTTAATTTTTTGCCTAACAGTTCAAAGTTACAAGTTGCACAATTTGTTCTTAAATAGATGTCTCTTAAATATGCCAGTCACATTCAGGTCATAATTTTTATATAGTTTATAATACACTTATTAACTTAAAACCATTTATGTTATTTGATGTTAACCTTGTGGATAATGCAGACATTCCATCTCCAACTTCAATAAACACATAGGCAAAACATTGTTTAAATTGCAGGTCTGTTAATGCCTCCTTGCATTCATTTACTGTTAAAAGCTCCTAACATAAGCATTTGCTCCCCAGATTTATTGTAGTGTTTGAAGTATAAGCAAGGAACCAAATCCGTAACAGTTGCGAGCACTCTGGTTGACTGAACGCAGTGTCCGTCTCTTTCAAAAGTAAGCTGAGCTATGTTTGTGGAGTTGCAGCTGTAGCTTACCAATAAGCATATGTTCATTAGAGAGGTCTTAAAATATTTATCAGCAAGCCAAATTAAATTTACAAGCTGTGCATTGTTTTTAGAATATAAATATTTATTATTTAAAGAATGTATTTATTCTGCAACCTATTGTTTTAAGTAACATCAAAAAATGAAAATTAGCTATGCCTTTTTTAAGTAATTTTTCAGATTACAAAAGGAAAAAATATTGTTTTATTGTGGGTAAAAACAAATATATGTACACAAACATTCACATTTTTGTATATACACAAACATTCACATTTTTGTATGAAACATTGTTTTTTCATTACGGAAATTAAATTTCTGGAAAAAATGTTTTTCATTATGTAATGCCAAACTCTTTTTAAGCCAGCAAGATCATAACCAGTACTGTTCAGGATTTCTTTATTACCCCAAAATAAATCTTTTTCAGAAGTTCAGTAATAAGGGTGTCTACATTCACAGCTAGTATTAAACATTGAAACCCTCATCTCAGTACTGGCTATTTTGATTACAACTATTCAGTTGCTGCATGCAGCCATCAGTGATCTGTGTTGAGTTATAATGTCCCAACAAATGTTCCATCATTTGGAACCCTCGTCTTCTGAAAGAAAACTCAGTTTTGCGTAGTTTTGTCATGGTACTCAATGATCAGTCAGAAGACCCTCCATTGTGATGATCAACTAAAATAAAACCTACAAAGGTCTCACAAAGAGGGTGTGTACCCATAGTTAATGGTAATTTTGATGGATAACTTTGCTTCCAACATTTTAATATTTTTACAAGGGTGCAACCAATGTAACTGTCTCATCTTTGACCATGACTTGGGCTCAAACCCCATCAGGAGGCAAGAATCATTCTTGACCTCCTATGTCCCTAGTACTAGTCCAACACAGGAAATGTATGCAACATAGTCAGCCCTGCATATTGATAGGAAGCTTGCTTGACCTGTGTACTCTCACCTGAATAGAATGTCGCTAAGGCGGGGCAATACCGGTATATGCCCCAAGAAAATTGTTATGAGGGTATCATAGTACTGTACTATGTTGAAAATATGATGAATGATGATCTTTCATTAATATAATAAAAGTATACAATTATTTTTCATCTCAATTATAACTTTTTCTAAAATTAGTATTAGAAGAAGAATGAATATTATCTTTATCATAAATCAGTGGATTGTAACCAAATTGAAACTTAGTCTTTCAAAAGTTATTGCTCTGAAACAGTCATTTCACATCAAATTTGCCTATTAAGGGTAAATAACTCTTTAACAAATCCGTAGATTGTAACCAAAATCAAAGCTGACCTGTATTACTTGCATACCAAATATGAATTTAATAGTCATGAGTCTTTCAAAAGTTACTGCAAGGAAACAGTCATTTCACATAATATTAAAATCTTGCTTACAAAATTTGAATTCCATACATGAAGTCTTTCAAAAGTAATTAAGCCAAAGCAAAATGTCTAAAACGTTATCACAATACATCCCGTCATTTAAAGGGCATATAGATACTCCTAAATTTTAAGTTGTAAGCAGGATTAAAACCTGCATTTCTCTTATCAGTGATAATATATGGCTCTAAGCTCTTAACCATGAGGTAAAGAGTGTTATATGTTGTTTTACTAAAAAGCTGCTCACAGCAGTAAACCAGGCTGCTTATGTCAATTTGAATTAATTGATATATATTGTGTCTGATGAGTCTTTTGTATCAGAATAATACAGTTGAACCCCGGTTACTCCATCACCTCTTATTCAAATACCCGGCGTCATTCGAAATACTTCATTGGTCCCGATCACTCTCCTTCTTATTTCTATATAAAAATATCAGAGTTATTAAAATTTGTGCCATTCGAATACCTGGCCTCATCCGAAAAGATTTTTTGGCCCGTGCCAATCAATTCTTATGATTTTCGCACCTTCTTATCCGAAGTTGCTTACGAGCATTAATTACAGGCAAAATTTTGAAAACAAACAATGGAAAGGCACGAACGTCAATTAGTTACTTATATGGGTGGATGTTTGTCCAGTTCAATCATAAAGGTGACGATTGCAGTATTTTTGGATACGCTTGTAACAAGCAGACCATGATTACATTGTTTTTCGAAACAACGTTGACGTAATGTTGATACATGTAGTTTCTTGTGGTTAAGTCAGACATGATGAATGTTCATATATGTATTGAAGTAAGCATATATGCAGAAAAAAGATAAACGTTGATTAATCAAATATTAATTATCCATTGCTTTTTTTCAAGAAGGCATTGATATTGGGCACATGTTATCGCTTGTGATTTAGTCAGACCTGATAAATGTATGTATCTTCGTTATTGATGTATGCATTGATTATATTTGTATCGAAATCATTTGTGCATAAGAAGATGGAAGTTGTAAAATAAAAGTTAATTATCTATAGTCGTTTTCATTTACATTACTTAATCATAACATATTTTAAAAAGTGTACATTATAAATTACGTGCACTGCATGAAAAAAGTGGGTATGATGGGCTTTTGTTCCAACGATCGACGTGATTTGGGTTATTGAATACATGCCTTAATCGAAATAAAACGCCGATTTCGAATAGCCGGGGTTCGACTGTATTGTATAACTAAAGGATTTGGGACAATGTACCAACATGGAGCCAAAAATAAAATCGTTTTTGTATTGTAATATGCAAAGTTTTTACTCCACACAACTGTAAACAATAAACTGAATTCCTTTTAAGCACATATATCATTCTGATACGGTAATACCCAATGCATGCTTGTATAATAAGCGATTGCTTATTGTGAGCAAAATTGTACAATCGTGAAACAAGTCCTAACACAACTGAAGATGCCATTTTATGCTCTTGTTAGCTAAATTTCAAAACTAATTAGATTCCCCCCCCCCCTCAATATACGAGGGGCAAACCTGTGTAGCCAGCACATCGCCTGCTGGCTGATCTTGACCCTGTTGTGTAGGTTGCATCACCATTATCAAGAGCTGATATTTTTATCTCAAATTTCACATTAAAACAAATGATTACAATACTACTGTGAAAATAGTTAAGGGTCTGATTGTATCTTCTCAAACATGAAATCCTCCATACTGCAGTCAGTTTACGGGTCTAGAGACTAGCTAATCTCTACTGAGATCCGCTCCAGTTATATTTTTTCTTATTGGCCTCCACCAGCGGAGGCCAATACGAAACAAGAGGGCCATGATGGCACTGGATCGCTCAACTGGTATCATTAGGCTATGTAAAATCAAGTGACCCCTGGGGCAGGGCCAATTTTGACCAAAGGGCCATGATTTTAACAAATTTTATAGAGCTCTTCTAGACAATGCTACATACCAAATATCTAAACTCCAGGCCTTGTGGTTTCTGAGAAGAAGATTTTTCTAGTTTTTCCTATACAAGTCCACGTATAACAAGAGCCATGTTGACATGGCCATCCCCCGCCGAAAGCTTGCTCTTTAGAAGATGTGTTGGAGAGTAGAATATTTCATTTTTAAAAGTTTTTTCCTTTATTAGCCTTTGTAAGTTAATGTGACCCCTGGGGCAGGGCCAATTTTGACCAAAGGGCCATGATTTTAACAAATTTTATAGAGCTCTTCTAGACAATGCTACACACCAAATATCTAAACTCCAGGCCTTGTTGTTTCTGAGAAGAGATTTTTCTAGTTTTTCCTATACAAGTCCATGTATAACCAGAGCCATGTTGACATGGCCATCCCCCGCCAAAAGCTTGCTCTTTAGAAGATGTGTTGGAGAGTAGAATATTTCATTTTTAAAAGAAAATTTCTGGTAATGAAGACTGATGTTTTAAGTGACTATAGATATGAAACCCAAGTGAAGACCTACAAATTCCTCTATTTTGAGGTCTACAGGTAAAATGTCAAGGTCACTGTGATAAAAATTAAGCCTGAAAAATAACAAAAATGCAATAACCAAAACATTATGAAAGGTAGAGTTATCATTCTTAAGCACTGCACTCTTCCTCACTGAGATCTATTCACTTATGAAGTTTCAAGTTGATATCTCAAATACTTTTTGAGTGTTGCTCCAGACAAAAATTAAGCCTGAAAAATAACAAAGGGTAATAACTCAAAAATTATGAAAGGTAGAGTTATCATTCTTGCACACTGCACTCCTCTCCAATAAGATCTATCTACCTATGAAGTTTCAAGTTGATACCTCAAATCTTTAATTATGCTCTGGACAAAAATTAAGTCTAAAAATAACAAAGGGCAATAACTCAAAAATTATGAAAGATAGAGTTATCATTCTTGTGCACTGCATTCCTTCTCAATGAGATCTATTCACCTATGAAGTATCAAGTTGATACCTCAAATACTTTGATTATGCTCTGGACAAAATTATCTGAAAAATAACAAGGGCAATAACTAAAAATATGCAAGGTAGAGTTATCATTCTTGTGCACTGCACTCCTCTTCAATGAGATTTATTCACCTATGAAGTATCAAGTTGATACCTCAAATACTTTTTGATTAATGCTCTGGACAAAAATTATGTCTGAAAAATAACAATGGGCAATAACTCAAAAATTATGCAAGGTAGAGTTATCATTTTGTGCACTGCACTCCTCCTCAATGAGGTTTATTCACCTGTAAAGTATCAAGTTGATACCTCAAATACTTTTTGAGTTAAGCTCCGGACAAAAATTAAGTCTAAAAAATAACAAAGGGCAATAACTCAAAAATTATGAAAGGTAGAGTTATCATTCTTGTGCACTGCACTCCTCCTCAATGAGATCTATCCGCCTATGAAGTATCAAGTTAATACCTCAAATACTTTTCGAGTTATGCTCTGGACAAAAATGTTGGACAGACGGAGACTATTACTATATCCCCCGCCGCCTTTCGGTGGGGGATAATAAAGTGACTCTGGGGCAGGGCCAATTTTGACCCCAGGGTCATGATTTGAACAAACTTGGTAGAGGTCTACTAGACAATGCTGCACACTAAATATTTAAGCTCTAGGCCTTGTGGTTTCAGAGAAGATTTTTAAGATTTCACTTTTAAAATCTATTTTTAGCTCCTGTGACCTAATTTATGCAACAGAACAGAACCATTTGAACAATTTTTATAGGGGATCACCTTAGGAACATCCTTGCAAACTTTGATCACTTTCCACTTAGTAGTTTCAGAGAAGAAAAATTTTAAGTAAACTATCGACGACTTACGATGCCGGACAAAAGTTGGTCCCAAAAACTCACCTTGGCACTTTGTGCCAGGTAAGCTAAAAAAAATAACCAGAGCGGATCTCAGTAGAGATTAGGGACTAGCTAATTTAAAGACAGGTTTAAAACTGACCCATTCAAGTAGTCCTAGAACAGTTCAAACAAGAACTGAAATGAATGATTATTATAATAACGTGTGTCACCTGCTGAAGTGTGACTGAAAGAGTGTGATGGACAGAAAAACGACTTGACTATTTGAGTTTACCGTCGCTTTGACAGTATTTCATTCATATAGCGTCGTCCAGCTAATTACAAGTGGAGGAAGACCTGGAATGCACGGAGGCATCTGGGACAGAAAAACAAATGGACAGACAGACAATTGTAAAGTGATCCCTATGTGTCACTTCTGCTTACAACAGGTAACACAACATGAAAAACAAAAAACATATTGAAAATTGAAACTTTTTTATTCCAACATAACAATGACTAGAAATTATTTAAGAAAATGAACCAAATAATAAACAAAACTTCACATTTTACAAATATAATCAAATATAAAACAGTAAAACAAGTAATACTCCTCAGCATTTCCTGTCCCCTAGCAAACATTGTTGTTTTTTCTAGTTACATTGCATAGTTGTGTAAGAAAACAGTCTGAATATGCAAACCTTTATACTGAAATGATATTTCAACACAAAAACTCTGCTCCATTCACACTGAAATGTTTAATACATGTACAGATAAGTGGAAAAATCCTGCAATAAGCAGCTGAAATACTGAACTTCTAGTCTATATTCAAATACCACCAAATGTACTTCTTTCATGTATCAATACAGATCCAAATCCAAATAAAGGTCACATCTCAGTCTCTTCGCATCCCCTAGACTCATTCTTTTTTTGGCCAGACAAAAGCATCTTATCCCTGGCCACCAGATATTAATCCCTGCACCTAGCTCCTTCTTATCTGCTCTGTTCAGGTGCTATACAAACAAGAGGGCCATGATGGCCCTAAATCGCTCACCTGAGATAAATAGCCCTCAATGCCAAACATACTAAACATACTGCTTTAGAAATAGAGATGCTGAGGCGTAAACAGTGAAATTTGAGGTTTTCAGAAATTACTTAGAGTGCAAACAAAGCCAAATAAGTCATTTTTATCATTTCAAAAGGGG
The DNA here is from genome assembly GCA_021229015.1 of Solen grandis. Classification (NCBI taxonomy): domain Eukaryota; kingdom Metazoa; phylum Mollusca; class Bivalvia; order Adapedonta; family Solenidae; genus Solen; species Solen grandis. The sequence continues at coordinate 2,975,531 of CM037787.1, forward strand.
CATAACTCCTGTCGTAAAGGGCAAATATCAGCCAAAATTCAAAATTTTATGACACTTAACATTGTCACAAATTCTTGAGATGATTGGTTAACAAATAAAAATGCTAGAAGGCAAACAATGTGAAATACAGCCTTTTTAGCATTGAAAGGGGCATAACCCCCGACATAATGGTCCAATTTTAACTATAGTCAAACTAAGCTAAGATTTTATGGTTATAAGCATTGTCATGAAGTTTGAAGGCAATTGCTTAAAAAATGAAGATGCTACAGTGCAAGCAAAGTGCAATCTGGCTATTTTTCAATATTAAAAGGGGCGTAACTCCTGACCTAATAGTCCGATATCAGCCATAATCAAACTTATCTGAGATTTTATGGTTATTAATATTGTCATAAAGTTTGAAGGCAATTGCTTAAAAAATGAAGATACTAGAGTGCAAACAAAGTGAAATCTGACTTTTAATTAAATTCTGTCCAGTGGTTTCAGAGGAGATGTTGTTTAAAGGTTTCTCTATATACATATAAGGCAAATAAGCCCTGCCCCTGGCGGCCATGTTTTTTTACGGATCGGAATAATTTTAGCAACTTTGGTAGAGGTTGACCCAAGGAACATCTGTACCAAATTATTTCGAAATCTGGCCAGTAGTTTTGAAGGAGATGATTTTTAAAGTTTTCAAATTATTTTTCTTTTTGTAGCCATGGCAACCAGAGTTCTTCATGGATCAACTTTATTTTAGCAAGTTTTGTAGAGCCTCACCCAAGGAATATTCCTGCCAAGTTTCATTAAATTCTGTCCAGCGGTTTCAGAGGAGATGTCGTTTAAAGAAAATTGTTGACGATGCACGATGCCGGACACAGGGCGATCACAATAGCTCACCTTGAGCACTTTGTGCTCAGGTGAGCTAAAAATTCATAATCTCTCAGACCTTAACATTTTTCATATTGCCATTGACATTTTTTTTCTTTTTTTACCTACCTTTCAAATGCTAACCCTAATCATTTTAATGTATTTTTACACATTGTGCAGATCCCTATACATCTCAATCATATATCTGATCAAACATCCCCAAACAGTGACATTAGTACAAACATTATATACCATTTAAAATGTATACTCATTTAAAACTCAAATTTAGAAATAAAAGGTGTCAAAAACACAGAGACAAAAGTATCAAACATATTTGAAAATCTTTTCTATGGATTACCTTCCTTAATCTGGAAAATCAGGACTTGTAATGAGAAGACTCCAAACATTACAAACAATATAAAATTAAAGCAACACAGAATAAATGTATGATACTGACAAGAAAGTAAGGCTTTGTATGTAAGTAACCCCAAAGTCACACTGTCAATACCCTGGAGACAGCCACTGTAGGATCTTCCGATGTGTATACCTATCATGTACAAAGCTAGTTACTTAATCATTAGTTACACTCATGATACAGGTTATCAAATCCCAAGACTGGTCAACCCTGTCACTTGGCCTGAATATCGGCCTTTCTAGACCCTTCTCACCATAATGACATCATCAGAAATCTACAGTTCATGTTTACTGATCACACCTGTGTCAGGGCTATCCATCACACTGGTGTCATTTTCTGAACACTGAAGTGGCCGACTTGACAATCAAAGCCCTACTTTTATTGTTCATGACCAAACATGGACCCTTAACATCAACTGTTTTCTCTAACAACAATATAAACATGTCCTTATTAATCATTTATGCAATAAAAAGAAACTTTCATGAAAGGCATGCCCTATATGTATTGCACATTGATGATTTTTTACTCTGGTGTAAATCTACAGAATATTGTGAGAGGATCACTTAGGGAAATCTTGTTAACTTGTTTTTGGAACTTAAATAAACGTGTACTTTTACTCAAAAATATAGGAAGTAAACTGTTCAGTGCAATCATAAGACCTCTCCATAAATGCCTGCCTTAACCCTTTCCCTCATATACACTCATTTTAACGCCCTCAATAGGTATCACATAAAGCCTGATCTGCAGAAAACCACAGTTAAACCTTACCAAATTTAATTACAAAATCCTCATTTCCAGACCACTGAGGAGCAGCGAACAGCATAAAACCTGATCAGCCTGCGAGTTACTCGCAGGCTGATCTGGTTTTATGCTGTTCGCATAGGTCTTTTCATGGTGTCCTCTATGAGGGAAAGCCTTAAAGCTGGTACATGTACAGAGCATACTTGACCACCATGGAAGACCATTAGCTGGGTAACAAAACCAGTCTTGCACATTCTATCAGTTATCAAATGATAAACAGTACTGCCAAACTGACATGCCCTATCTGTAGTTTACAGTTATATGCAACTATTTTGTGTAAAATAAGTTGAAAATAAGAACTAAACAGCAGTCTTCTAAGCACTAGACCTAATGCTCCCTTTATACTCACCTATAATCTTATCCAAAGGTTAAAGCAGTAACAGGCAACTATATGTTGAACACATAAAGACTAGCTAAAATATATTATCCTAAAATCCAGTCAAAATCAACAATACAATAATTCTTATTATACATATATAATTTGTATCAATAACAACAAAAATGAAAAAGACACAAAACCTTCACTGTCAAAATAAAAATAAAACATTCATAACTACATATATAACTGTTACTGTTAAATAACATCAGAATGAATTAATACCTTTCCTAGGTCTGGGGTGTGATTGAAGCAAACTGAAGATCAAAATATATAAGACCTTTAACATAATTTCAAAAATTATTAATGGAAAATTCCTGTCAAGTGTCTGTGTCCTTGTGAAGCTTCCAATACAAAGACCTATTGTCTTACCTGGGAATTAGCAGAGACTATTCAGAATACTTGGGGATTAGCAGAGACTATTCAGAATACTTGGGGATTAGCAGAGACTATTCAGAATACCTTGGATTAGCAGAGATTATTCAGAATACTTGGGGATTAGCAGAGACTATTCAGAATACTTGGGGATTAGCAGAGACTATTCAGATTGACTCTCCTCATACACACCAAACACTGGGGATCATTTGGCTCAAATTTCCAAATACCCCCATTCATATCACCAGATTTTTTTCATTCTCAAAATCAAAAGAACTGAATTCCCTGGTTCATGAAATATTTCAAAGCTTCAAATATTGTTTGTGAGGAGCACCCTCACTTTTCATCTGAAACATGTCTTTGATCTTTATCTTAGATGCCTTCTTTAATAAACTGTAACAAAATAAGCAAAAGTTACCCAGATGAACAAGCTAAATAATCAAGTCTGCTATTGGATACTGAAAGGTCCAAGAGAAAAGTTGTGATTTCCATAATGTATCTTAACAGCCCTTTCAAGTGAAAACATGATCATGATAAAACACATGGGTATGTGGGTTGTTTAGGAATACAACAGTTGACGAGATACCTATAATGCAGATATATGCCCATGACTTTGATATTGACAACTAGGTTTCTTGTTTATTTAGGGTTATGGTAACCAGATCCATTTGAACAACCCTGATAGAAGTCAGCTCAAGTTAAAATTGTAGCATTATGTAAAAAATATACCTGGTGATATCAAAATAATTTACAAGACACATGACCACTGCACCCTCCATCAATTTAACAATTAACATGGATCATTTAAGTGGTGAGACTGATGAATCTCATAATTTGTTTCATTTGACAAAAAATAGAGAGAAAAGGGCAAAAAAAATAATTCTAAAATAACAGATGAAATCATCATCTACAGATCAGTAAGTTTAATTGCTTTCATGATCTGTCTGCTGCGAAGACTCTGAACTAAGCTCAGACATACTACATGGGCGGATCAGCTGGGTTGGACAATACAGACCAGCTGTCAGCGGCAGGGCTAGGCATAGCCTTGTTGCTGGACAACACTGTCTCTGCATAGGCCAACTCATCACCGTAGCCCAGCCTCCAGCCCCTGTTCATCTGTGATGGACCAGCTGCACTCACTCCACCATACCACATCTCACTATCATCACTCTGAGAGACAGACTCTAGGTTCTCAATCACTATAATATTATTTGCACTATCAATTTCATCCAGCCCTTTGTTGTCCAAGTCCCCACTATGAAACTGATTACCATGACTTGCACTATCTGTTTCTATACCAGAGTGTCCAGTTTCCATAACTATCTGATAATTCTGTACAACAATTTCCCCAGCTGGACAAGACCCTTCTATCTGGTTCAGACTTGTCATTCTATCTGTATCACTGGCCATTACTCTCGGCTGCACACAAGACATGACAAAGGAAGCAACATTTTTCACCAAGAGAGTTGGACAAACCATGCCTGAACTCCCAACCAATGGTGCATATGGCTGCCCTATGACTTCAACACAACTACTTCCATGACAATTTGTTTTCTCTGTCACACTTTCAGCTTCCAATTTCTCTCCTGAATCATCTGCAACCTCCATACGCTCTTGACAGTGCCTTAATCCTTCCCCTTGGTCCCCACTATCTTGATAATGCTGGCCACACTGTATGCCCTCACTATCACCATAACAACCGGGCTCTGCTCCGACATTATCATCATTTCCTGGGCTGCTGTCCTCAATAACTAGAGGATCCTCAGAGCAGGTGCCCTCCACTACATCAGAATTTCCATACTCAACATCCTGAGTGCTACAACAGCCTAAAAGGTCAAAACAATAATTATTGTTTAATGTGTATATCATGCCATAACTATGGATATACAAGCTCAACCTAACCACAAAACCATTATTTTTTAAATTTTGGTAACATAAAATGCTAAACTCTGGACCTCTGATATAAGCCATTACCAGCCTTGATAAATGTAGATGCTCAAGTGTAAATAAAGTGAAATCTGAACTTTTTGGTGATTCAAGGGAAATACTTAAATCATATTTTGCTGAATAAACTAGAACTGCCATTGTCATGGCACAATACCCCCTGCATGCTGCTTTGTCACAGGGATTTTAATATAACTAACATGTAGGTCAGAGACATGTAAATGTATTGCCTAAGACAAGAGGGCCATGATGGCCCTGGATCGCTCACCTGAGTACCATTGCTACAACTGATTACAAGGTTTTTAAACAGACAAGAATTCTGATATAACTCAATCTTAAACATTTTAGCCCTGACAATACTACACACCAAATATATAAGCACTGGGCCTTACGGTTTCAGAGGAGAAGACTTAGTGCGGGGTCATTTATCTCCAAAGGGCCACCATTTTGAAAATCTTGATAATGAACCATAAGATGATGCCTCATACCAAATATCTAATCTCTAGGCATAATGGATTCATAGAAGAAGATTTTTAAAGATTTTCCTATATAACTCTATGTTAAACAAGTGACCCCTGGTGCGGGGGCATTTATCACCATAGGGTCATGATTTGTACAATCTTGGTAATAAACCATAAGATGATGCTTCATACCAAATATCTAATCTCTAGGCCTTATGGATTCATAGAAGAAGATTTTTAAAGATTTTTCTATATAACTCTATGTAAAACAAGTGACCCATGGTGCGGGGTCATTTATCACCATAGGGTCATGATTTGTACAATCTTGGTAATGAACCATTAGATGATGCTACATACCAAATATCTAAGCTCTAGGCCTAATGGATTCATAGAAGAAGATTTTTAAAGATTTTCCTATTTAACTCTATGTTAAACAAGTGACCCCTGGTGCGGGGTCATTTATCACCGTAGGGCTATGATTTGTACAATCTTGGTAATGGCCCATAAGATGATGCTACATACCAAATATCTAAGCTCTAGGCCTTGCAGTTTTGCAGAAGAAGATTTTCAAAGTTTGCATTTTTAAAATCTATTTTTAGCTCCTGTGACCTACTTTTTTAACCAATCTGAATAATTTGTACAACTTTGATAGAGGGCATCATAAGGATGATTCCTGTGAAGTTTGGTCAAAATCCCTTCAGCGGTTCATGAGGAGATGTTGTTTAAAGCAAATTGTTGACGACGGACGCACGCACGCACGGACGACGGACGACGGACAAAAGGCGATCACAATAGCTCACCATGAGCACGTTGTGCTCAGGTGAGCTAAAAATACAAGAGGGCCAAGATGGCCCTAGATCGCTCACCTGAGAAAAGTATCATTCATTGCCTGTACAAAACAGATTGCTTTAGAATTAAGATGATGAGGTGGAACAATGTTCAGGAATTTTCTGACCCCATCCACAAAAGATATCATCATGACAAACATTCTGCCAAAGTTTGAGGATGATTGGACCAAAAATGTTGCCCTCAAAGTATAAACAAGATTTTTCTAAGATTTGACCTACTGACCTACATTTCTATCCAGCCCCACCCATTTTCAAACTGGTTCGAGATATCATCATGACAAAACATTCTGACCAAGTTTGAGGAAGATTGGATCAAAATTGTGGCCTCTAGTGTGTAAACAAGATTTTTCTAAGATTTGACCTACTGACCTACTTTTTGATCCAACCTGACCCATTTTCAAAAGGGTTCAAGATATATCAAGACAAACATTCTGACCAAGTTTGAGGAAGATTGGATTAAAATTGTGGCCTCTAGTATGTAAACATCAATTTTCTAAACGGAGACCTACTGACCTACTTTTTGATCCAACCTGACCCATTTTCAAAAGGGTTCAAGATATCATCAAGACAAACATTCTGACCAAGTTTGAGGAAGATTGGATCAAAATTGTGGCCTCTAGTATGTAAACATCAAAATTGTTGACGGACGACAAGATTTTTCTAAGATTTGACATACTGACCTACTTTTTGATCCAACCTGACCCATTTTCGAAAGGCTTCAAGATATCATCAAGACAAACATTCTGACCAAGTTTGAGGAAGATTGGATCAAAGCTCACCCTGAGCTATGCTCAGGTGAGCTAAAAATCCAAAATGATGTGAATCAGGGTACAGTTATTAGGTACTGGACTTCCTTTCAATGAGATCTATCCACATATGAAGTTGCATCTTGAAACCCTTTATCCTTTTTGAGTTAAGGTCCGGACAAAAACTAAATATGAAAATTTACAAAGGGAAAAAAAAAAAAACTTGGCGCCTTCCACTCAATAGAATCTTGATACCTTTTATACTTTTTGAGTTACGGCCCAGACAAAAATTAAGTATGAAAATTTACAATGGGCAAAAACTCAAAAATTACGTGACAGAGTTATGGTTCTTGGTCAGTACACTCCCCATCAATGAGATCTATCCACATATGAAGTCTCATCTTGATATACTTTTTGAGTTAGGGTCTGGACAAAAAAAAACAACAACAAACAGCTGGACAAGCTGAATCCAGTCTACCCCACTTACAACTTTGTTGTGCAGGGAATCATTGAAAAATAATTATGAAAATTTCTATATACAGGACACCCCCTGACCCCTTAGGGGCCTCATTACTTTTAAGGGATCAACTGATTTTAGCAAGTATGGTCAAGGGCCATGAGTTTTTTTTATGATTAAATCCGTTTGAGTGCCATGGTAACCAGAGTCCTGCAAGGATCAAGTTCCTTTTAGCAATGAAAGAAAATGATAAAAATGGGTTATTAACCAGACATTGTGAAAGGTGAAAAAAAGTGTCAGTCATTTGGTCCGACAGAACCTGGTATTTTTGTCAGTCTGACAAGAATATTATAAATCCAACTGTTTTAACACCCAAACTAATGGTTATTATACATTACAATGATAAATATGTATATATTCAATGAAATCATAATTATGTAACATTATATCATTTTCAAGTTCATTCCATAAATTTCAAACTGAAAATTTACTGTTACAAGATATTCAATAAATTTCAGTTCTTGGCAGTTTTCCATGTGTAGTTCAACATGTTCTGTAAACTGAGTCATACATATAGCCAGGATTAGTCACAGATGATAAATCAGCTATGAGACTGAGGACCAAAGGAAAACCGAAAATGGAAATGGGGTCTGGGGCTCCCCCAGGAAAGGTTAAGGCAAAGAGCATTTTAGAGGGGCCTAAACTTCATCTCCTGGGAGCATTTTTCAGCCATCAACTTATACTGATTGACTGCCTAGAAAATCAGAAATCTGCCTAAAATTGGAAAAATCTCATGCCTGGTAAATGCATATAAGTGGGGTAAATGGTGGGATATATTTTTTTCTAAAATGTCTCACCATTTTGGGCTAGTTATCCCATATCAGTTAGTTACATTCCAGTGGTGGTCTAATCTGGTTTTGAATATTTCCACTGTTTGTGCTGTCAAGGGATTTTATTTTTAACGTTTTTTCTGTATATTTTTTTATTTTGTTTTAAAATTGTTAAGCATTGTCTTGTGTACTGAGGATGATGTCAAAGTACTTTTTTGACGTCTTTCATTTCATATTGTAATACAGTGGTCACACGATTCCTCAATGTGGTGATTCATTGACAACCTGCGATGACTCGAGCTACAAGCCTGGTCCCTTGATTTAGCCCTTCTTATTGTATATAAATTTATGGGCGATTCTTCAAACATGCGATTTTGGATTCCTCAAGCTCCATCCTTGGTCCCTAGATAGTATATCCTACATAATTTCTGTTCAATTCCTCCAAGTCGATATAAAAAATACCTATATCTCCTTGACAATCATACTCTGGCCCTATGACCATCTGTCCCTGTAATTAACACCTTGGTCGAGATTGTTTTCTATTTGTTTTCACACATCGCCAAACCTCCTGGGAGTACATTGGTGAATCGTTATATCAACACCTGGTACGTTGCTGCCCATTAAAAAAAAAAAAAAAAAAAAAATCTATGACCTTATATACAATAAGAAGGTAGGTAACTTCTTCCACTGAAAACGTACATCATGTCGTTTCAATTGCTTAACTCCTTAGAAATTCAGTGGATTTTCATAAAATTGGTATTATTTTGCGTGGAAGGGATGAATAAAGACAATCAGGTACAAACAAGACTTGTGTCCATAGGACATGAATCCCCCCACCTAAATGCTTTGTCACAAATCTGAAATATGTTTGTCGTTGCGTTTAACATCCAACCGACAGTATTTCATACATTTGGAGACTATGTCTACTTTAGACATATAGTGCTGCCACACTGCAATATGCCATAGACATGTGGCATGATACCACACCCAGTCGCATTATCCCGATACCGGGCCAACCAGTCCTGGAACCACCCTTATACTGAGCGCCAAGAGAGGGAGCTATACCAGTACCATTTTTATCAACTTTGGTATGTCAAGGCTGGGGATCGAACCCACAACCTCCCACTCGAGAGGCAGACGCTCTAACCACTCAGCCACCGGAGACTGTAATCTGAAATATGATTCTAGCCAGAAGATAATCGAAGGAAGTTAAGTAACAAAAATGTACAAGGGAAAACAAAAAAGGTTCATTCAATGCCTTTAATCAAATTAAAAATATACAACATTAACATTTTTGGCCTGCTATAGCCAATTAAACATCAGCTGGTTGGTTTTATTCTCGGCCTTTTCACAGCTGCAATAAATACACCAATATTTTCTCAAGCACTTTTTCAGTATGCATGCTACATATATATCAACTTTAAAGTCAATCTCTGTATTAGTATTCAAGTTATGCTCTGGACTAACTTTCAAAACAAAGGACATTAAATCCAAATTACTTGACTGAGAGTTATAGAATTTGGTCATTGCACTTCTCCTTAATGGATGAAGTATCAACTTTGAATTCAATCCCAGTAGTAGTATTCATGTTATGCTCCAGACAAACTTTCGGGACAGATGTACTGACTGACGGATGGACTGATGTATGGATGGACAAAGGCAAATCTATATGCCACCATACCACATGACCGACTTTCAAACTTGTCCAAGACTTTATGGAAACAAACATTCTGTCCAAGTTTCATAAAGATTGGCCTTAAAATGTGGCCTCTTTAGTGTTAACAAGGTTTTAACAAGACTTGACCTCATGACCTACTTTTTGACCCCACATGACCCAATTTCAAACTTGTTCAAGATTTTATGGAGCCAAACATTTGACCAAGTTTCATGAAGATTGGCCTAAAAATATGGCCTCTATAGTGTTAACAAGGTTTTAACAAGACTTGACGTCATGACCTACTTTTTGACCCCACATGACCCAATTTCAAACTTGTCCAAGATTTTATGGAGACAAACATTCTGACCAAGTTTCATGAAGATTGGCCCTAAAAATATGGCCTCTAGAGTGTTAACAAGCCAAATTGTTGACGACACACGGCGGACGCCGGACAAAGGGCGATCACAAAAGCTCACCCTTGAGCACATTGTCCTCAGGTGAGCTAAAAACAAGAGGGCCAAGATGGAGTCATCATTCTTATCAAAAATAATGTAATGAAGATTGGTACAAAAATGTAGGCCCATTGAGTGTTCACAAGATTTTTCTAAAATTTGCCCTGGTGCCCTACTTTTGACCCCATGTGGCCCAGTTTTGAATTTATCTGAGATTTGATGTAAAACAAACAATCTGACCAAGTTACATTAAGGTTATGCTGAAACTGTGGCCTCGAGTGTTCACAAGGTTTTTCTAAGATTAGACCTGGTGACCTAGTTTTTGACCCCACATGACCCAATTTCAAACTCATCCAAGATATCATGTAGACAAACACCCTGAGCAAATTTCATGAAGAAACTGTGGCCTCTAGTGTGTTCACAAGGTTTTTCTAAGATTTTAACCTCACATGACCCATTTTCAAACTCATCCAAGATATGATGGTTAACATCCTGACCAAATCTAACGAAGATTGGCAAAATGTGCTTAGAGGTTCACAAGTTTTTTTCCTGACCAAATTTTATGAACATTGGGCTGAAACTGTGGCCTCTAGTGTGTTCACAAGGTTTTTCTAAGATTTTAACCTCTTATGACCCATTTTCAAACTCATCCATGAGCAAATGTCATGAAGATTAGGCCAAAACTGTTGCCTCTAGAGCGTTCACAATGATTTACTCAGATTTGGCCTATTGACCTAGTTTTTGACCCAACATGACCCAGTTTCAAACTCATCCGTCATAGCATCAAGAAAAACATCCTGACAAAGTTTCATGAAGATTGGGCCAAAAATGTGGCCTCAAGCATGTTCACAAGGTTTTATTATTATTTGATCTGGTTACCTAGTTGGTGACCTAGTATTTGACCCATTGTGACCCAATTTCAAACTCATTCAAGATATTAAGTAGACAAACATCCTGACCAAATTTTATGAACATGAGGCTGAAACTGTGGCCTCTAGTGTGTTCACATGCAATTGTTGACAACGGACAAATAGCGGTCACAAAAGATCACCCCACGTGACCCATTTTCAAACTCATCCAAGATATCACGAAGGTTAACATCCTGACCAAATCTAACGAAGATTGGGCTGAAACTGTGGCCCCTAGAGTGTTCACAATGTTTTTCAAAGATATGACCTGGTAACCTAGTTTTTGACCCCACGTGACCCATTTTCAAACTCATCGGAGATATCATGTAGACAAACATCCTGACTAAGCTTCATGAAGATTGGGCCAAAACTGTGGCCTCTAGAGTGTTCACATGCAATTAATGACAACAGACAAATAGCGGTCACAAAAGCTCACCCTGAGCACAAGTCAGTATGGAGTAAGGAGCACAACTCCTTAAACATACAAAATAGATTTATGGTTCTTGTGCACTGCACTTCTCTTTATTGAGCTCTATCTACTTCTTAAGTTTCATGTCAATACCTCTTATAGCCATTGAGTTATGCTCCAGACAAAATTTAAGTATGAAAAATAACCTGGTATCATTAGGCTATGTAAAACCAAGTGACCCCTGGGGCAGAGCCAATTTTGACCACAGGGTCATGATTTGAACAAACTTGGTAAGAATCGACTAGACAATGCTACACACCAAATATCTAAACCCCAGGCCATGTGTTTTCTGAGAAGAAGATTTTTCAGGTTATTTCTATATTAGCCTATGTAAAAATCAGGTGACCCCTGGGGTGGGGCCAATTTTGACCCCAGGGTCATGATTTGAACAAACTTGGTAGAGATCCACTAGACAATGCTACACACCAAATATCTAAACACCAGGCCTTGTGGTTTCTGAGAAGATTTTTCAAGTTTTTCCCTATATTAGCCTATGTAAAATCAGGGACTCCTTTGGTGGGGCCAAATTTGACCCAATGGTCATGATTTGTAAAAACCTGTTAGAGACCCAGTAGGCAATGCTACATACCAAATATCTAAACTCCAGGCCTTGTGGTTTTTGGGAAGAAGATTTTTCAAGTTTTTTTTTCTATATTTGCCAATGCAAAATCAGTTGACCCCTATGGCTGGGCCAATTTTGACCCCAGGGTCATGATTTGAACAAACTTGGTAAGAATCGACTAGACAATGCTACACACCAAATATCTAAACCCCAGGCCATGTGTTTTCTGAGAAGATTTTTCAAGTTTTCCCTATATTGCCTATGTAAAATCAGGGACTCCTTTGTGGGCCAAATTTGACCCAATGGTCATGATTTTAAAAACCTGTTAGAGACCCAGTAGGCAATGCTCATACCAATATCTAAACTCCAGCCTTGTGGTTTTGGGAAGAAGATTTTTCAATTTTTTCTATATTTGCCAATGCAATCATGACCCATGGCGGGCCAATTTTTACCCCGGGTCTGATTTGAACAAACTTGGTAGAGATCCACTAGACAATGCTACACACCAATATCTTAACTCTATGCCTTGTGGTTTATAGAGGAAGATTTTTCAAGTTTTTTCCATATTAGCCTATGTAAAATCAGGGACTCCTTGGTGGGCAAATTTGACCCAGGTCATGATTGTAAAGAAACGGTTAGAGACCAGTGACAATGCTACATACCAATATCTAAACTCCAGGCCTTATGGTTTCTGAAAGAGATTTTTCAAGTTTTTTTCTCTATATTAGCTTATGTTATCAAGTTACCTGAGGCTGGGCAATTTGACCAGGGTCAGATTGAACAAAGGGTAGAGATCCACCAGACAGTGCTACATACAAATATCTAACTCCAGGCCTTGTGGTTTTAGAGAAGAAGATTTCAAGTTTTTTTTTCTATATTAGCTTATTTTAATCAAGTGACCCCTGGGCTGGGCCAATTTGACCCCGTCATGTTGAACAAACTGGTAGAGACCACAGACAATGCTACACCAAATATCTTAACTCTATGCCTGTGGTTTCTGAGAGAAGATTTTCAAGTTTTTTCTATATTAGCCTATGTAAATCAAGTGTCCCCTGGGGCTGGCAATTTGACCCAAAGGTCATGATTTGTACAAATTTGGTGGAGACCCACTAAACAATATTACAACAAATATTTAACTCCAGCTGTGGTTTCTTAGAAGAAGATTTTCAAGTTTTTTTCTAGATTAGCTATGTAAAATCAGGGACCCCTTGGCGGGGCCAAATTTGACCCAATGGCCATGATTTGAACAAACTTTGTTGTGATCTACTACACAATGCTGCACACCAAAAATCTAAACCCCAGGCTGTGTGGTTTCTGAGAAGAAGATTTTTCAAGTTTTTCCTAATTGCCTATGTTAATCAAGTGACCCCTGGGCTGGGCCAATTTTGACCCAGGGTCATGATTTGAACAAACTTGGTAAGATCCACTAGACAATGCTACATACCAAATATCTAAACTCCAGGCCTTGTGGTTTTTGGGAAGAAGATTTTTCAAGTTTTTTTTTCTATATTTGCCAATGCAAAATCAGTTGACCCCTATGGCTGGGCCAATTTTTACCCCAGGGTCATGATTTGAACAAACTTGGTAGAGATCCACTAGACAATGCTACACACCAAATATCTTAACTCTATGCCTTGTGGTTTATGAGAGGAAGATTTTTCAAGTTTTTTTCCAATATTAGCCTATGTAAAATCAGGGACTCCTTTGGTGGGGCCAAATTTGACCCAATGGTCATGATTTGTAAAAAAACGTGTTAGAGACCCAGTAGACAATGCTACATACCAAATATCTAAACTCCAGGCCTTGTGGATTTTGAGAAGAAGATTTTTCAAGTTTTTTTTTCTATATTAGCTTATGTTTAATCAAGTTACCCCTGAGGCTGGGCCAATTTTGACCCCAGGGTCATGATTTGAACAAACGTGGTAGAGATCCACCAGACAGTGCTACATACCAAATATCTTAACTCCAGGCCTTGTGGTTTTAGAGAAGAAGATTTTTCAAGTTTTTTTTTCTATATTAGCTTATGTTTAATCAAGTGACCCCTGGGGCTGGGCCAATTTGACCCCAGGGTCATGATTTGAACAAACTTGGTAGAGATCCACTAGACAATGCTACACGCAAAATATCTTAACTCTATGCCTTGTGGTTTCTGAGAAGAAGATTTTTCAAGTTTTTTCTATATTAGCCTATGTTTAAATCAAGTGTCCCCTGGGGCTGGGCCAAATTTGACCCAAAAGGTCATGATTTGTACAAATTTGGTGGAGACCCACTAAACAATATTACATATCAAATATTTAAACTCCAGGCCTTGTGGTTTCTTAGAAGAAGATTTTTCAAGTTTTTTTCTAGATTAGCCTATGTAAAATCAGGTGACCCCTTGGCGGGGCCAAATTTGACCCAATGGCCATGATTTGAACAAACTTTGTTGTGATCTACTACACAATGCTGCACACCAAAAATCTAAACCCCAGGCTTTGTGGTTTCTGAGAAGAAGATTTTTCAAGTTTTTCCTAAATTTGCCTATGTTAAATCAAGTGACCCCTGGGGCTGGGCCAATTTTGACCCCAGGGTCATAATTTGAACAATCTGGTAGAGAGTCATAAGATCATGCTACATACCATATATCTCAACTCCAGGCCTTGTGGTTTCTGAGAAGAAGATTTTTCAATTTTGTTTCTATATAAGCCTATGTAAAATCAGGTGACCCCTTGGCAGGGCCAAATTTGACCCCAGGGCCATGATTTAAACAATACTGGTTGTGATCTACTACACAATGCTGCACACCAAATATCTAAACCCCAGGCTTTGTGGTTTCTGAGAAGAAGATTTTTCAAGTTTTTTCCTATTTAGCCTATGTTAAAATCAAGTGACCCCTGGGGCGGGGCCAATTTTGACCCAAGGTCATGATTTGAACAACTTGGTAGAGATCCATAGACATGCTACATACCAAATATCTAACTCAGGCCTTGTGGTTTCTGAGAAGAAGATTTTTCAAGTTTTTTTTTCTATATTAGCCTATGTAAAATCAGTGACCCTTGGGGGGCCAATTTTGACCCCAGGGCATGATTTGAACAACTTGGTAGAGATCACTAGACAATGCTCACACCAAATATCTAACTCCAGCCTTGTGGTTTCTGAGAAGAAGATTTTTCAAGTTTTTTCCTATATTAGCCTATGTTAAATCAGGTGACCCTTGGCGGGGCCAAATTTGACCCCAGGTCATAATTTGAACAAACTGGTTAGAGACCATAGACAATGCTCATACCAAAATCTAAACCAGGCTTGTGGTTTGAGAAGAAGATTTTTCAAGTTTTTTCCTATATTAGCCTATGTTAAATCAAGTAACCCTGGGGCTGGGCCAATTTGACCCAGGTCATGATTTTGAACAACTGAAGAGATCACCAAGATCATGCTACTGCCAAATATTCACTCAGCTGTGGTTTAGAGAAGAAGATTTTCAAGTTTTTTCTATATTAGCCTATGTTAATCAGTGACCCCTGGAGGCCAATTTGACCCAGTGTCCATGATTTGAAACAAATTGGTAGTGATTATAGACAAGTACACCAAAAATCTAACCCATGCCTATGTGTTCTGAGAAGAAGGTTTTTCAAGTTTTAATATTAGCCTATTTAATTCAATGACCTGGCGGGCCAATTGACCCAATGTCAGTTTGTACAAATTTGGTAGAGACACTAAACAATGACTTCAATTATAAAGATTAAGGCTCAAGGCATTGTGTTTCTAGAGAAATTTTTCAAGTTTTTCTAATTGCCTATGTAAATCATATTTGACCCCATGGTGGACCCAATTTCAACTGTCCAAGCATTTTATGGAACAAACATTCTGACCAAGTTTCATGAAGATTGGGCCAAAAATGTGGCCTCTAGAGGTTAACAAGGTTTTCTAAGATTTAATCAATAACCTACTTTTTTGACCCACATGACCCAAATTGAACCATGTCCAATTTGAACAACTTCTGACTAAGTTTCATAAGATATGGCCAAAAATGTGCCCTCCAGATGTTAAAAGGTTTTTCTAGATTTAACCCCATGACCTACTTTTTGACCCCACATGACCCAAATTCAAGCTTGTCCAAGATTTTATGGAGACAAACATTCTGACCAAGTTTCATGAAGATTGGCCTAAAAATATGGCCTCTAGAGTGTTAACAAGCCAAATTGTTGACGTCGCACGACGGACAAAGGGCGATCAGAAAAGCTCACCTAAAAACTAAAGCTACAATATCAGCATTGAATTGTATGGACAGAGGCTGATAAAACAAACAAATAAACCAAAAAATGAATACTTGTTATTTCATTTTTCATCTTATTCAGACTTTTTTCTGCCTTTTTAAAAATTCATCCGACTTGACCTTGACTGATGATCAGTTATGTTTAAACTGCTGATTCTCTACAGTTTCTATTGAGTGTCTTGCTGAAATTGCTGGTGTAGTTTTGTTTTCGATTTAGTCACAAAATCTTCTCATAACAATGGATTTTAAGTCAGCACAAGTGTTCATTTCAGGTATATTTGTTTCTTTCATCAGTATCTGTCCAAACAATTCAACACTGATATTGTGGCTTTAATTTTTCTATAGTTATACACGGGAGAAATTGGGGAAATTCTGTCGGTCAGACCTCTTCCAACCAAACACGTTTTCAACTTCACGAACTGTTGTAGCATGATTCCTTTGACAAGGGGGTGTTTTTTGTACCCGATTGTCTTTTATTCATCCCTTCCACACAAAATATGACCAATTTTATGAAAATCCATCAAATTTCACAGGAGTTATGGCAATTGAAACAACATGATGTACGTTTTCAGTGGAAGAAGTTACCTTCCTTCTTATTATATATAAGGTCATTGGATTTTTTTTTGATTTTTTTTTTATGGGCAGCAACGTACCGGGTACCTTTGATCAATAAGACCATGTAGAACGTATTTTTGCACCTACTGATCATGTAACAAACTGTGACAGGTCTGCATGATTAATCATTTGTCATTAAAGGAGCCGATTTTGTTTGTGTGTTGTTATTTTTTCTCTGTAATGATTATTTTGAGAACCACGACATAATGTTAAGTTTTTATTGCAAGAATGTAAAAAATATGGAATGCAGCAATATACACAAACTAAAAGGATTTCAATGAAATTATCGGTGAAAAAAGGAATTTATTTCTGACTTAATTCTCACAATGGAAGCTATGGTCATGTAATTTTTGTAGTTTTAAACAAATTATATGTTTAAAAAGTATTATTAAAGGCTAACGTAACAAAATATGTAATGAAAAGACGACGTTAAGGTATCAACAAAAGTAAATGTATTGAATTTTGACATTAACTGATTCCTCGAATACAGCGATTCTTCAAGTTTTTTTGCAGATCCCGTCCGACCTTGAGGAATCACGTGACCACTGTAACACTATTTTTTGGTGTGTAAGGAGGGGGGTATTTCTACATATTTATGTTGTATTATAGAGCACAAATAAATAAAATTAAGTTAAAATTGAGTTGTTCATGCAAGCAGCTATCCCACTGAGATTGAGGATCGTGCATTCATTCCTAGGCGGGGGTTAGCCTCTCAAACACAGCCCTCTGTGAAGCAATATGCCCTTTTCTTATCAGTAACTGTTCATCATCAAGTATTTCTAGGATCAAACTTTTAATACAAAGTAACATAGAGATACAAAAATTGTTTACCTTCTTTGGTTTTGATTTCAGCCTTATTGACTGTTTCTAGATGTTTTTTGGTCTGGTAATGCTTCCTCAATCGCTTGTAAAATCGATTACAGAGTTCACACCACACCTCACCCAATGCTCCACAAACAATCGAATCTTTATCTGCAGCAGCCTTTTCAACACACTGCACACCAGTATTCTTTTTTTTGGCATCTTTAGAACCTTTATTTTGCTTACTCTGATTTTTTTTGGCATCTTTAGAACCTTTATTTTGCTTACTCTGATTTTTTTGGGCATCTTTAGAACCTTTATTTTGCTCACTCTGATACTGAAATGTGCCTGTACCCATTTTTTTGTTCTTGGCCCCTGACTTTGTTGCTGGCATTGGGGCACCCTTCAGTACGCGAGGAACATCTATGGCTGTTATCTCACAGTCACTTCCTCCTGTGTCAGACACACCCTCAATCTCCTCTGGCTCAGACTGGCTGTGTATTGATATAACCTCCAGGTCTGTCTTCTTCTGAGGACTCGTTTTCTTTCCTACAACACAAACAAAAGCTATTCTATAAAGACTGATGAAGGTTTGGTCAATAAAGTAAATGTGTGGTCCTATCAGTATGGAAATATCCTCAACCCTGCATTAATCAAGTTGTGAAAATGATATCCCCACCCCATCCCTAGCCTCCTTGTCCCCTTACAAATGAAGAAATCTGTCAAAATTAATGAGATCTAATTCACAACATCTGATGTGTAATCCCAATAGTTTATTGTGAGTACTTTGAACTCTGGTGAGCTAAAAATAACAAAGGACCATAACTCAGTTTTTTGTGAGCTAAAAATAACAAAGGGCCATAACTCAGTGCAACAAGTTTCAATAACAAGAGGGCCCTGAATCACTGAGAGAAATATTGCTTTCATTGCTTTTGACAACATAGACATACTGAATACAAAATTCATGCAGAAGAACAGCAATATAATTTTAATTCCATACAAAAAGTTTACATGTGGTCCAAAAAACCAAGTTAACCCTACCGTGGGGCCAATTTTGACTAAAGGGCCATGATTTGAAAACTTGGTTCAGGCCCACAAGGCCATGTTACATACCAAAAGTCTAAACCCATGTTCTTGTGGTTTCTGACAAGGACATCTTTTAAAAATCTTTCTTATGAAAATCTATGTTAAATCAAGTGATCCCTGGGCTGGGGCCAATTTTGACCCCAATGCCATGACTTGAACAAACTTGGTAGATGTTTATATGACAATATTACACACTACATATCTTAACTCCTGGCCTTATGGTTCCTGAGAAGAAGATTTTTTAGGTTGTTTTTTTTCCCCTTTATAAGCCTATGTAAATTTAAGTGAACCCTGGGTTGGGCCAATTTTGACCCCAGGGCCATGACTTGAAAAAAATTGGTAGATGTTCATATGACAATGTTACACATTACATATCTTAACTCCTGGTCTTGTGGTTTCTGAAAAGAAGATTTTTTAGGTGTTTTTTTTCCTATATAAGCCTATGTAAATTCAAGTAAACCCTGGGTCGGGCCAATTTTGTCCCCAGGGCCATGATTTGAAACAAGAGGGCCAAGATGGCCCTAGATCACTCACCTGAGAAAAGTATCATTCATTGCCTGTACAAAACAGATTGCTTTAGAATTAAGATGATGAGGTGAAACAATGTTCAGGAATTTTTTGACCACATCCACCAAAGATATCATCATGACAAACATTCTGCCAAAGTTTGAGGATGATTGGACCAAAAATGTTGCCCTAAGAGTATAAACAAGATTTTTCTAAGATTTAACCTACTGACCTACATTTCTGTCCAGCCCCACCCATTTTCAAACTGGTTCGAGATATCAAGACAAACATTCTGATCAAGTTTGAGGAAGATTGGATTAAAATTGTAGCCTCTAGTGTGTAAACAAGATTTTTCAAAGATTTGACCTACTGACCTACTTTTTGATCCAACCTGACCCATTTTCAAAAGGGTTCAAGATATCATCAAGAAAAACATTCTGACCAAGTTTGAAGAAGATTGGATCAAAATTGTGGCCTCAAGTGTGTAAACAAGATTTTTCTAAGATTTGACCTACTGACCTACTTTTGGATCCAACCTGACCCATTTTCGAAAGCATTCAAGATATCATCAAGACAAACTTTCTGACCAAGTTTGAGGAAGATTGGATCAAAATTGAGGCCTCTAGTGTGTAAACAAGATTTTTCTAAGATTTGACTAACTGACCTACTTTTGGATCCAACCTGACCCATTTTCGAAAGGGATTAAGATATCATCAAGACAAACATTCTGACCAAGTTTGAGGAAGATTTTTGTGGCCTCTAGTGTGTAAACAAGATTTTTCTAAGATTTGACCTACTGACCTACTTTTTGATCCAACCTGACCCATTTTCAAAAGGGTTCAAGATATCATCAAGACAAACATTCTGACCAAGTTTGAGGAAGATTGGATCAAAATTGTGGCCTCTAGTGTGTAAACAAGATTTTTCTAAGATTTGACCTACTGACCTACTTTTTGATCCAACCTGACCCATTTTCAAAAGGGTTCAAGATATCATCAAGACAAACATTCTGACCAAGTTTGAGGAAGATTGGATCAAAATTGTGGCCTCTAGTGTGTAAACAAGATTTTTCTAAGATTTGACCTACTGACCTACTTTTTGATCCAACCTGACCCATTTTCAAAAGGGTTCAAGATATCATCAAGACAAACATTCTGACCAAGTTTGAGGAAGATTGGATCAAAATTGTGGCCTCTAGTGTGTAAACATCAAAATTGTTGACGGACGACGGACAATCAAGTATCCCAAAAGCTTACCCTGAGCTATGCTCAGGTGAGCTAAAAACTTGGTAGAGGTACACTAGACAATGCTACACACCAAATATCTATCCTCCAGGCCTTGTGGTTTCTGACAAGAAGTTTTTTTAAGTTTTTTTCCAATATAAGCATATTTAAAATTAAGTGACCCTTGGGGCAGGGACAATTTAGACCCCAGGGTCATGATTTGAACAATCTTGGTAGAGGGTCATGATTTGAACAATCTTGGTAGAGGTGCACTAGACAATGCTACACACCAAATATCTAAGCTCTAGGCCTTGCAGTTTTGTAGACAAAGATTTTCAATGTTTGCATTTTCAAAATCTATTTTTAGCTCCTGTGACCTACTTTTTAACCAATCAAAATAATTTGAACAATCTTTATAGAGAGCATCATTAGGATGATTCCTGTGAAGTTTGGTGAAAATCCGTTCAGTGGTTTAGGAGGAGATGTTGTTTAAAGAAAAATGTTGACGCCGGACGGACGCAGACGCAAGACAAAAGGTGATCACTAGCTCAGGTGAGCTAAAAACGGACCAAAATTGTAGCCTATGAAGTATTCATAAGGACTTAATATAGTAACCAACATTTTCACAATTTCAAATTTAATGAAAACAAACATTCTGACCAAGTTTTAAGTTGGGGCAAAAAAGTGGCGACAAGTGTTCACAAAATTATTCTACTTTTTAACCCCATGTAACCAAGTTTCAAACTCATCCAATATTTTGTAAAGATATACATTTAGGACTTAAAAAAAGGAGTCTTGATTTTGGTTACTGACAGGCTTTAAACTCCAAACGATACTATTTCATACTTACTCTTCAAATGTAAGTAATCAAACACTCCTATCAAGTTTCATGAAAATTGGGCCAAATATTAGTGTAGAGTGTTTACAAGCATTTGTTGACAAAGAGTGACCAGAGCACAAGTCCTCAGGAGACCTAAAGATCACAAGGCAAACTAAACAATGATTTGTTTGAGGTGACACACTCAATCTTAAGTTCTCTGGTTATTTAAATATTAAAATACTTGTCTATCAAAAGAAACTAGAACTATCACTAAATGTGATTAATACCCCCGCAATACTGCTTTAGAAATGATGAAGTTATTAGGATTAAGAAGAAGAGTATGAAAAAGACATTTTTACATTAGTTTTTTTTCCAGATTTTTGGCTGGGTTACACAGGTTGTGCTTGACCATTGTATGAAATTGTTTTGAATTCCAACCAGTAGTTTTAAAGTTAAGCTCCAGACAAGGAAAAGTAACAAAGGGCAATAACTCTGTAATTACTCTAGATAGAGTTATGGTTCTTGTACACTGCACTTCCTCATATTGTGGTTGACCATTGTATGAAATTGTTTTGAAATCCAACCAGTAGTTTACAAGTTATACTCTGGACAAGGAAAAGTAACTAAGGGCAATAACTCTGTAATTCCTATAGATAGAGTTATGGTTCTTGTGCACTGCACTTCCTCATGTTGTGGTTGAGCATTGTATGAAATTGTTTTGAAATCCAACCAGTAGTTAAAAAGTTATACTCTGGACAAGGAAAAGTAACAAAGGGCAATAACTCTGTAATTACAATGATATAGTTATGGTTCTTGTGCACTGCACTTCCTCTTATTGTGGTTGACAATTGTATGAAATTGTTTTGAATTCCAACCAGTTCTTTTCAAGTTATGCTATGGACAAGGAAAAGTAACAAAGGAAAATAACTCTGTAATTACTCTAGATAGAGTTATGGTTCTTGTGCACTGCACTGCCTCATATTGTGGTTGACCATTGTATGAAATTGTTTTGAAATCCAACCAATAGTTTACAAGTTATACTCTGGACAAGGAAAAGTAACTAAGGGCAATAACTCTGTAATTCCTATAGATAGAGTTATGGTTATTGTGCACTGCACTTCCTCATGTTGTGGTTGACCATTGTATGAAATTGTTTTGAAATCCAATCAGTACTTTACAACTTATACTCCGGACAAGGTTACAAGTTATACTCCGGGCAATAACTCTGTAATTCCTATAGATAGAGTTATGGTTCTGTTCTTGTGCACTGCACTTCCTCTCATTGTGCTTGACCATTGTATGAAATTGTTTTGAAATCCAATCAGTACTTTACAACTTATACTCCGGACAAGGTTACAAGTTATACTCCGGGCAATAACTCTGTAATTACTCTAGATAGAGTTATGGTTCTTGTGCACTGCACTTCCTCTCCATGTGCTTGATCATTGCATGAAGTTGTATTGAATTCCAATAATGCAACGGACCGCTGGACCAACCGACCGACCAACCAACCGACCACCGGGTGACTCCTATATACCCCCCCAACTTCATTTCGGGGGTATAAAAAACTAGTGCTATCACTAAAGGTGATTTATATCTCCACTAACTTGTTCTTTGTCAGTGATTAATATTCAGATGTTATTTACCAGCTGACATAATGTGACCCAGACATCCAGAAGCAACACAGAATGTAACCTTTGCCACTTAAGGTTTAATCATCTATGTTTGTATGATTATTAACACCAGAATGACCATGGAAATAATGCAGCTGACATTCATATTTTTACATCTGACCCTCTATTTGGACCTAAAAAAAGAGAAGTTTTTGTGCAAAAGGCATCATCCAACTATGGCGAACAAGTATTTCAAAACCCTGCAGTCAATGGAAAAGTGAAAATCCAGGCCTATTAGCATTTACCTCCAACTATGATCTTGACCTTAGAGCTAGCAACCTGGTTCTTGGGAACGGCATTCAGTCTCATCTAAGCAAATATTTGTGTTACCGTATACACCAGCAGATTATGCACATTTTTTTTCCAGATAATTCAGGTTTATAGAGGGGGTGCGCCTTATATGATCATATACAGCTTTTCAAGTTTCTTTTTTCAAGAAATGCATTTTTTATAATTTTTTATTAGTTATCCTACTGGTATATTTCATGATAAAATGATCATGAGAAACTGAAACAACTTGATGGAGGCCATTTTCAATATAAACAAATAAGTCTATTTTACGGGACCTCATGATGTACAGGAGAAACTTGACAGGTGGCAATTGTTACATAATGTTTGTTAGTTGGGAGAATTTTGAGGTGACAATGGTCCCAAGTGTTATTTAGCATGCGGGGACACGGTTGAGTAATATCATGTTACAAAAATGTGTCACCTTTATCCTACCCCTCGTTAATGTAATGGTCTAATGGTAATCTTATGTCATGTGTGAAAAAGAGCAAACCATGCGGGTGCCAATGCTCATCTGTTTTTGCCAACGTAACATATTTTTGTTAAACATTTAAACAAGAGGGCCATGATGGCCCTGGATCGCTCACCTGAGTACCATTGCTACAACTGATTACAAGGTTTTTAAACAGACAAGAATTCTGATATAACTCAATCTTAAACATTTTAGCCCTGACAATACTACACACCAAATATATAAGCACTGGGCCTTATGGTTTCAGAGGAGAAACTTAGTGCGGGGTCATTTATCTCCAAAGGGCCACCATTTTGAAAATCTTGATAATGAACCATTAGATGATGCTACATACCAAATATCTAAGCTCTAGGCCTAATGGATTCATAGAAGAAGATTTTTAAAGATTTTCCTATATAACTCTATGTAAACAAGTGACCCCTGGTGCGGGGCATTTATCACCATAGGGCTATGATTTGTACAATCTTGGTAATGAACCATAAGATGATGCTACATACCAAATATCTAAGCTCTAGGCCTTATGGATTCATAGAAGAAGATTTTTTAAAGATTTTCCTATATAACTCTATGTAAAACAAGTGACCCCTGGTGCGGGGTCATTTATCACCATAGGGCTATGATTTGTACAATCTTGGTAATGAACCATAAGATGATGCTACATACCAAATATCTAAGCTCTAGGCCTAATGGATTCATAGAAGAAGATTTTTAAAGATTTTCCTATATAACTCTATGTAAAACAAGTGACCCCTGGTGCGGGGTCATTTATCACCATAGGGCTATGATTTGTACAATCTTGGTAATGAACCATAAGATGATGCTACATACCAAATATCTAAGCTCTAGGCCTAATGGATTCATAGAAGAAGATTTTTAAAGATTTTCCTATATAACTCTATGTAAAACAAGTGACTCCTGGTGCGGGGTCATTTATCATCGTAGGGCTATGATTTGTACAATCTTGGTAATGGCCCATAAGATGATGCTACATACCAAATATCTAAGCTCTAGGCCTAATGGATTCATAGAAGAAGATTTTTAAAGTTTTTTCTATATAACTCTATGTAAAACAAGTGACCCATGGTGCGGGGTCATTTATCACCATAGGGTCATGATTTGTACAATCTTGGTAATGAACCATAAGATGATGCTTCATACCAAATATCTAATCTCTAGGCCTTATGGATTCATAGAAGAAGATTTTTAAACATTTTCCTATATAACTCTATGTAAAACAAGTGACCCCTGGTGCCGGGGCATTTATCACCGTAGGGCTATGATTTGTACAATCTTGGTAATGAACCATAAGATGATGCTACATACCAAATATCTAATCTCTAGGCCTTATGGATTCATAGAAGAAGATTTTTAAAGATTTTCCTATATAACTCTATGTAAAACAAGTGACCCCTATTGCGGGGGCATTTATCACCGTTTGGCTATGATTTGAACAATCTTGGTAATGAACCATAAGATGATGCTACATACCAAATATCTAAGCTCTAGGCCTTATGGATTCATAGAAGAAGATTTTTAAACATTTTCCTATATAACTCTATGTAAAACAAGTGACCCCTGGTGCGGGGGCATTTATCACCGTAGGGCTATGATTTGAACAATCTTGGTAATGAACCATTAGATGATGCTACATACGAAATATCTAAGCTCTAGGCCTAATGGATTCATAGAAGAAGATTTTTAAAGTTTGCATTTTTAAAATCTATGTAAAACAAGTGACCCCTGGTGCGGGGTCATTTATCACCGTAGGGCTATGATTTGTACAATCTTGGTAATGGCCCATAAGATGATGCTACATACCAAATATCTAAGCTCTAGGCCTTGCAGTTTTGCAGAAGAAGATTTTCAAAGTTTGCATTTTTAAAATCTATTTTTAGCTCCTGTGACCTACTTTTTTAACCAATCTGAATAATTTGTACAACTTTGATAGAGGGCATCATAAGGATGATTCCTGTGAAGTTTGGTCAAAATCCCTTCAGCGGTTCATGAGGAGATGTTGTTTAAAGCAAATTGTTGACGACGGACGCACGCACGCACGCACGCACGCACGCACGCACGGACGACGGACGACGGACGACGGACAAAAGGCGATCACAATAGCTCACCATGAGCACGTTGTGCTCAGGTGAGCTAAAAAGTTGACCATGAAAATTAAAACTAAAATTGTAAGCCTTTAAATGCAAAGTTGAAGTACCATACCCTTTAAATTTGACCTTTGACCTTGAAGGATGACCTTGACAAATGCATGGAATAGAATGTATACAACACAAAGATGTAAAATATGTAAACAAAAAGTCACAATTGCTAATCCATTGAGTTTTTGATAATTGCCACAAAACTGTAAAATTTAGAAAATAAAAAAAAATGCTTATTAGATATATCTGAATAACCCTTATCAAGATGAATATGATACAAATATATAAGATGTATGTCAAATAGTAAAAAGTTATGGCCAACGAAAAGTTTTTGTTAAACATTTCAAAAATAGGTCAAAGTTTAAAGGTCAGGGTCAAAAGTCCAAAAGTTAACATTGATGGAAAGGTCTTCCACAAGGAATTCACATGTGAAATATCAGTGCCCTGTTGGTAATGCTTCTGAAATGACAGGCATTTTAAAGTTTTCAAAATTTACAGCAAAAATAGGTCAAAGGTTAAGGTCAATAGGTGAAAAATTTGCATATGTCTGAAAAAGGCCTTGTCAAGATGAATATGCATACCAAAACTGAAATTTGTATATGGAATAGTAGAGAAATTATGGCCAATGTTAAGATTCCGGACGATGCCTGACAACGACAACAACGCAAACGCCGGAGTTAAGACCATAGCTCGTACTTTTTTCTTTGAAAAACAGACAAGCTAATAAAACGGTTCACTGTATGATTAGCCTAGTGATGTACAGATAGCTTTCAGTCTGTCAAAATGTACGACGGTACAAATTTCAAAACAAGATTTGCATATGATATATATGATACGAGAAGTGATTTTTTTTTTCGAATAAGCTACCCTAAACGTTAGGATGCACCTTATACATAGCTGCACCTAATTTGCCTGTGTGTACAGTATTTAACAAGTGACAGGAATTGTCACAAAACCAGGTTTTCTTTTCGCAATATTTCGTCCCAGTACAGATTATTTGTATCAGTCAAATAATTTTGTGCTCAATGTCTTTTAAATCTAATACGAAGGGGCAAACATGTAACTCAAAATTATGAACCAAAGAGTGAGGTATCTATGCACTGCATTCCCCCTCAATGAGATGAATGCACCTATAAAGTTTCAAGTCAATACCTCTTATAATGTAGGAGTTATGCTCCGGACAAGGAATTTTATCAAAGGGGCAGAACTCCATCAAAAATGGTCAAACTGCAAAACACAGGTAATATTCTCCAGGGTGACTTAGTGAAGGTACTTCTTTTAAAGTATGGACAAAATTTATCAAGAAATGTAGAAGTTGTGCACGAAAGAATAGTTCCCTTTATATTACATCCATTAAGGGGCAAAGCATCAAAAATAGTCGAACCACAAAACCCTGACAATATGCGCCAGGTCACTATGTAATAATGCTTCTGCAAAGTTTGGGCCAAATCCGTTGAAAAATGTAGGAGGAGTTGCGCACAGAAGAATATTTCCCTACATATTACATATGTGAAAAAATAACAAAGGGCCATAAGTGCATTAAAAATAGTCGAACCACAAAATC
>CM037787.1:3003228-3053228 GCA_021229015.1 Solen grandis
AATTTTTGGGGTCTTTTTTACCGAACATTAGCCGTTAGACTCCCGAACCACCGATAATCGGAACTAGCAATAATTATTTACTCTGCTTTAATTTTCAACGACAATGCGTCATTTACTTAAACAAGATGAAGCAAGCAAGCAAGCTGTATTTTATTGGCTGTATTATCTATACTAAGAAAAGTATATTTTAAAGAATACAATTATTATTATATCAATATAAGGCATAAATTTGTAAATCAGTTGTGTGGAAGTCCTATGTTTTATGAACTGCGACGCACATGGCAATAAGATGTTCGAATTTAAAGGCTATAACTCTCGAATAGGTGGAGCAAATTCATTTTTTGTTTGCGCACAATTAGGCATCGGTAGTAGTAGGCCTTATCCCTGAAAGTTTAAATCAATTTCGTCCAATAATGAATGAAGAGTTGTGGTCACACAATACTGTTGCACATACGCACGTACACTCTGGTGCCGATGCCATATTCTCCCCCGATGCCTATGTAATAAATATACATTACATGGATATAGATTTGGGATAGGGGGTCGTTATTCTATAGGGGGTCACACTTCTACGTGTGGGTCGTTTTTCTACGTGTGGTGGAGTCATAATATTATGACCCCCGGTCATAATATTATGACCGGGGAGTCACTATTTTATATAATTTAATGACCGGGGAGGGGGGGGGGGGGTCATTATTCTATGGGGGTCAGTTTACAACGTTACATCGGCCTGGAATGAAGATTATAATAACATGAACTGTACGTTAGACTAAGTTCAATCAAAAGCATTGAAACGTCATTTACCTACAAAGGTTTGAATTTGTAGGCAAGCCTTTTCATTGATTGAAATCGTTCGTGAGACTTTGCCATTTAACTTAATGATAACTGGTTTTATGTTAAAATTATAAAAAAATAATTAAGAATTGAGGCGAATAACTCACAAATATTGACACCAAGTTGACAATCGACGATTTCATCAAAGCAAGGACATCAAACTCCGCTCCATTGTATTCATCAATTTTGCCTACCAGGTTGAGGATTTCGGACTGAGCTTTTTCTTCAAACACCTTAATACCACTGCCATAAACACGAAGTCCTTTTGCGAAAACTTTCCGAAGCAGATCATGTTCGCTACTGAAACCATACTTATAGAATCCCATTGTCTTGCCGTTATTGAAAAATGTTTTAGATGTATACAGCATCGGTCTGTCGTTAAGCAGAAACTTTGCCGGTTCCTCTGCAAACGCTTTTCGAATTAGCCTCTCAGAATTAAGGTAAACTAGTCGTTGCCCTAGTATATCGATAGACATGATTTCTCCATATTCTCGCGCGTACTTTTCCACCAATAAATGCATCTTTTTAGGTTTCACATCAAAAAACATTCCAAATATCGGCCATCCTTTTGGACCCGGTGTTTTCCTTGCGTCAGGCCTCAGTATCCTCAGTATCGAAAGCACCAGCAACAATCCAAGCATAAAATAGATAAACATTTTGCCTGTGACTTTTCTTAAGGATTACAAAATGTTTCTGACGCTCACCAAACCGCCACGGATGCGTGAAACGTAGATCTTATGTTAAATTTAATGTGCATATGCCTTTTGAAATACACCCCCCACACACACATGGTGTAATCCCTGATTATGTTACTTGACAGTATAAATAATATGTAAATTAAAGATGACCAATCAGATAGTTTGCTATTTCATTTCTTGTAACACGGCCTGGGTAATTTTCTGTAGAAAAGTACTCATTTAGCGGTAAATTTATCTAAAACTTACTTCAATTTTAGAAATAGACGCATAAAGGTAATAGTTACTTATTCTACTTGGCAAATTAAAGCAAAAATAAAGCCACACGAATACACGATTTAAATTATTCTTATTAACCAACGACTTTATCAAAGCCTTGAAATTTCATTTGCTCTTTATTGGTTATGAATGACATTAAACGGAACAATTTATATGTATCTCTGACACCCATGAAGACAGTCACAATTTCAGGACATGTGACATTGTCTTGCATTCGGAGGCTTCCAATGGCTGCTTGCTTGTATTTCCTGTTGGATTTTCTCTGTACTTCCGGTTGATGTGCCAGACAAATGATCATACTCAATAGCCTGGACACAGATGTGGAGACGTCAAGAAAAAATATCCATCATTCTCAAATACTAAAATGAAACACCCCCCCACACACACATATATGTCATTTTAGTATTTGAGAATATTCATCGTCAGGTTACATTGAAGCGCTGTTGGTGGGACGCTAAACTAAACAAAGATCATGTCGATGTTTGCTTAAAACGCATTTCACGCATCCTTGCACGAGTCATTACACGCGTCGCATTAATATTTTGACACGAAATAACTAAAATTGTATAAAACCGCAGTAGGCCTACATATCCTGCACGTAGCCTTTCATATCATGATTAACGTATTAAAATACATGAATGCGCCCGTCTCTACACTGATGATTTACATATTAAGCTTTAGTTGGTGCATTAGCATTTAGTTTTGTATATACTTACATATCAGTTTTAATCAAAAGACTGTTAAATTAATTTGAAATAAATCTCCAGATCGCCAGACAGCACAAATGTGACGTATATTTATGGAGCGCCTCAATTGCCTTATGTTAAGGTAGTGGGACCCTTTCTACAGAACCTCCCATATTGAGGAGCAGCCATAAATACAATCTCCAACGCAGGAGATTTCTTATAGATCTCTGCCACAGTGAGTTGAAAAATAGTTGAGTTTCAGCTAAAATTACAGGTATCCAATAGCGTGACTTTTGGTACAAACCGTGGTCACGTGGTAACTGAGTGTGGCAATGCTTGATTCGTAGTCAATCCACTGCGCCGGAATTTGCCATAAATAAACTAGAATTACTGACTAGGGATTGTTGGTTCAAATCCCAGTAGGGGCCAACTTTTTTCTTATATTTTCTCTCCTACCATTACTTCTGTATCACTCAGATCAGATTTAGAAAGAAAAAAAAAAGTGATATAATTTGTTTTTATAATTAGTGTAAGTACATGTATTTAAGTATTTTTGGGCAATGCACCAGGAATAAATGTCGTTTGAATTTAGATACTAAAATAACTTACTCATTATTAAATTCTAAACACTGTGGTAAAAGTTTATTTTTCTTACATGTTTTAAGTCCCATGCATGTACTTCATGACAATATGTTACAGACAGTAAGCTTTTAAAAATTCAGTATTTTTACAAACATCGTTAAAACAATAGTGCCACATATTTGACCTATGAGCAAATATACAAGAAATGGGAAAAAAAAGAAAGCTATATAATTTTTATTTATTTTTTATCCTCCATATCAGAATTAGCTTATTCTTCTTGTTCCTACTTCTGTATATATACGAAAATCGTTTAGCCAAGTTTCACCCATAAAATAATTAACACATATCATAAAAATGTACATGTACTTTTGTATGTTCGTCTGCGCCAAACTGAACAGAGTAGTTCAGAAAAAAACAAAATCGTCATCAGCAAGATGTCCGATTCATATGCTATTCATCCTCTTTAAATTGCTGGTTTAGAAAATTACTTCTTATGGCATATATTGCAGGCCCGGATTCACCGGGGGGGCCGAGGGGGCCTTGGCCCCCCCAGCTGCCCTGGTTATACATTTTTTTCTAGGCTATAAAATCCATTGATTACATAATGTCTGAGCTGTCTAGAGGAAATCCCCATCGTTGGCCCCCATACTGAACCAACCGCATAACCACCTGACCAGCCAGACTCCTATTGTCTTATGCCCCCCTGCTGTTAATGTGTAGGTAATCCGAATCGGCAGTCATCCATGACTTAGTGATAAGCACGTGTTTAAGGTACTGTGTATGCAAATTGATTGACACCTTCACTGATTCACAGGCTATTGTCGAGTGATACATAAGGATATCTCGTCTGCCGAGCGATCTAATGATTGAAGAAAAATAGGCAATTACTTAAACTTTATATCAGTAAAACTATTCTAGACAGGTGATGTTTAGGAAATAACATAAAAATCGATTAGTATAAAATTAGCCACTAAAAACAACAACTAAGTTGGGCATTAAATTTTAAATTTAACAAAAAATTAAAAATCAACAAATTTTAAATTCACTTTTCTCTACATCTATTAAATTTTAAATCTTGAATTAAAAGCGGGCAATTTAACTGCCAGGTTGATGAACTTTCAGGTATGAAAAATTGCCGATTTTATTTTTGAAAAAAGAAATAAAAAGCTATTCTACGGGGAAGATGCATACCTATCGCTAGCCATGTAAATTAAACTTTATCAGAAATGGGTTGTGTTTCTAAATGTCATCAGCTATACTATTTTTACATAACGTGTAAGTATTATTTTAACGAAGCAGTTAAATTCTTCTTAACTAACTCTCTCAATATATAAATACAAAAAGTAGGTCTATACATCATCATGTTCACTTTTCTTATTATTTACGAATAAAATAATAATAATTATTATAAAATATGTGTATTTTAGATTTATGAATATAATTAAGAAATGAAAGAATTTGAAAATTGTTAACTGCCATATTTTGGGACAATATATGTGTAGATTATGATTACTAATTCAAATCAAAACCAGGTAATCAGTTATTGTTCAATGTTACTGATAAGTCAGTGAATACTAATGCACAGAATACACAATTTATGTGCAAAATAAAACGGATATTAATGATTTTATATTAAATATCAACATCTATTGTTTGTTTTGTCACTGATTAAACATTTAGAAAAACCAAAATGTTTCAACTAAAACTAAAAATGTACAACAAAAAAAAGGACACACAAAAGGGGCCCACACCTACCCTATAACGTGCGCCTGATTTTTTTTTTCTGAGAATTTCTGTGTGAAGACTGCTTCCAGATCGACAATTTGACAGTCAGTGTCATTAAGGTCGAACCTATTCCCTTCCACAATTTTGACAAAATGATTATGTTTAACGTGAAAATTGATTTTTTTTCTCAGTCTTTGACAAAACTGTCTTTTACACTGTTGAGTCAAAAGCTAATGATCATAAGTCACTTTTTGTGGGGGTTCAGGAAACCCTTATTAAATATTTTATGCCAGTTTGTGAATGAAAATACAAGATAAGCCCGTATTTCTTACCCGGAAGAAGTAATGCCCTTTCAGTAATATCAGTGCCCCCCTCCCCCCACACCACCACCAGCGCTTCCATCTCCCCACTGTTATTTTTATTTTATTTATTTTTGATCGGGGCCTGTAAATGCAATTGTAATCAAATTTATACGATTGCACAGCAGTTATTCAATAACATCACTTTGCGACGGTAAAAGATATTATATCGCTCAATGCTTAAGGCTCGGTCCCACTTGGCATTTTTTTTTTGCCTCGGGGATGGGATGCATACGCACTCCCGATGGAAATAGTGTCGCGAGCCATGTGGAGTCATCGGGAGGCCTCGGGTGTACTGCAAAAAGAATTCATTGAAATTTTCCCGATGTGTTCTCGATGTTTTATCGGGAAAACAAGCCGGGGAAATATCCGCAGAGAAGCTCCGGTCAGCATTCACGGAGCTTCCGCGATATTTTTTCCTCCGATGAATCCCCGATGCGTCTGTGATGTCTCGCCAAAGTCTTAGACTGAGACGGTCAAAAAGGCCATTGGACATTGCTTAGGGCATCCCCTTAAACCCCCCAAAAGTCTGCTC
Source organism: Solen grandis (assembly GCA_021229015.1). Lineage (NCBI taxonomy): Eukaryota > Metazoa > Mollusca > Bivalvia > Adapedonta > Solenidae > Solen > Solen grandis. The sequence goes on from CM037787.1 coordinate 3,008,924, forward strand.
TTGACTTTGTCGCTTTTAAAATTCCACCATAAAATTTTCATACTCTCAATAATCTTCCCCGAGACACGTAGGATGGTTCGCAAGATCCCCTAATCTACGGGGATATTCCCCCGATGATGTTACAAACTCAGTGAAACTCCGGGGCACCTTCGCCGATCATCGGAGGAGGTCCCCCGGTGCTTTTCCGAACATCGGGACTCAAGGCTATTGTGTCATAGCCGAAACAACAGTGAATGTTCAACGGACCAATCCCGAAGCCTAATAATTGTCATTTTTCAACGGACTGCTCAGTCTTTGTTTGGCTCAAACATCGGGAGCCATCGGTAGAAAAAAAAAGTTAATTTCCACATCACCGATTTTTTTTCCCAGTGGGACCTAGGCTTTCAAGTTTCAAATATATCGGATTTAAAAACAAAAACAACAACAACAAAAAACTTCACTATTATCCCCAGATACACTTCAGAATGCATCTCCATCACACTAAAAACTTTTTTTTCCGGGGGAGCATGCCCCCGAACCCCCCTACCACTCATATCAAATTCGGATTTTGGCCCCCCCAGCAGAAAATTTCTGGATCCGGGCCTGTATTGTGTGTGTGTGTGTGTGTGTGTGTGTCTCATTTATACAACAGAATTACAACATGCACAAAGAATTACTTTATTACGTGACAGCATGTTATTATAATACTTTGGAGTGTAATTAGTGAAATTTTGATAAGAACTATATATATGTATATATATTGTGCTTCAAAATATTGAATGTTTATACACTTGATGATGTACATGGTACAAATCAATAAAATATATGTTCTGTTCTGTTCTGTTCTGACACGGGGGTGATAGGATCCGATGTCATTATACGCAAGTTCACCAATTTTATGCTTTATGACATTCCAACTTGTTGATTTCTTGTACATGTTGCTTTTATCGAAGTGATTTACGTTCTTGAATGTAAATTGATATAATCTTATTCATTTGAAACACTTTAGTTTTTTTTTAGTTATCATTAGTGTAAAGATATGTAAATATTTTCATTATTACAAAGATATCGGATTTGATATCCAGATTATAATTTGGAATTTTAGTCATCAAATCATGATTTTCTTATTCTAAGTACATGAACTTTCTTTAAATCCGATTCCTGTATTTTCAATCTTATGCTGAAAAGTTTCATTTTGTATTTGAGACAGCCAAACTCCAGTTTACCAAATTATTTCAAGAAATTAAGAAGAAATAAATGAAGTTTAAAATGTCTTTCTCCTAATATTTCAGATAGCCTTCAGTAAAAAGCGAAGAAAACAATTATGTAGTTGTTATATGAAACGCACGCATTGCATGTATATAATGGAAAACATGTCAAAGTTCAACATTCATTTGAATATATTACTTAAGCTTTTTACAATACATTATAATGACAAAGACAGATCACATACAATCCAACATTATGATAAAACATGATATTTTAGATTAAGTATGATGAATATGACACAAATTTTAGTGTTTTTACGTCAACGCTGCTGTCTAACAACACCTTTTCACTAAAATAATGAAAGGTAATCGTCTAACCACACCTTTTCACTAAAATAATGGAAGGTAATCAGTTCGAATGTACAAACATCATTTTTTTTTATTTGTTAGATATTGTGAATTCTCACATGACAAGAGGTCCCTGTAAAAGCAAAAGCTGGATTCATGTGTTTTCCCCTTTTTTCCGTCGATATGTATATGAAAGATGCTAACATAAAGATAATGGCAAAACTTTTCTACGTTATTACAAAAAAGTAGATACCAAAACTTAAACCGAAAAAAATGCATTAATGCGTAACTGTATATAGTATAGGGCAGGCTGCAAATCGAGTTCGGGACATTTCATTATGTGATAAATCTAGCAAAGCCGAATATGTTCCCTAAATTCCCAAACAGATAATGATATTGTCAAAAATGTGACACTCTCATCACCTCAAACAACAACAACAACAACAGCAGCAGCAGAATTTCCCCAAATTGTCTCATTAGATATGATTGTAGGTGTCATCCTCATCAGGGAAAACACCCTTATTTTGATCATTTGCAGGCCACATATTGCCGTAAGTCTCGGGTTCTGGTTCTCCAGGTTGCCCCGCACCATGGCCTGCTTCTAGAGTAAAATAATCATGATTGACACCATCATTATCCTGTTTTGGCAACTCAAAGCCGTAAGTCTCAGATTTTGGTTCTCCAGGTTGCCCCGCACCATGGCCTGGTTCTAGAGTAAAATAATCATGATTGACATCATCATTATCCTGTTCTGGCAACACGTTGCCGTAAGTCTCGGATTTTGGTTCTCCAGGTTGCCCTGCAACAAGGGTTGGTTCTAGAGTAAAATAATCATGATTGACACCATCATTATCCTGTTTTGGCAACTCAAAGCCGTAAGTCTCAGATTTTGGTTCTCCAGGTTGCCCCGCACCATGACCTGGTTCTAGAGTAAAATATCATGATTGACATCATTAGTGTCCTGTTCTGGCAACTCATTGCCGTAAGTCTCGGATTTTGGTTGTCCGGGTTGCCCTACACCAAGGCCCGGTTCTAGAGTAAAATACTCATTATTGACACCATCAGTGTCCCATACTGGTCCCTCTCCACAGTTGTAACCATACATAGAAGCTTGGTCTACAGTGACTGGTGGTCCCACGTGATTGTACATTTCCTCGAGCGCACCAAGTCTGTTATAAACATTGTCTGTCTTGTCTAGGTGAGCATTCATTCGCACCGCATTTGTTGTATCGTATTCATCAGATATTGGGCCCGCACGGTGAGCTTCATTTTCAATTTCATCATAATTTGACTCATAGATTTCGTTTGGAGGTCTTTTATTCTCATTTTGCAATTTGATGGACACTGGGTGATCATATTCGTATCCAGCATTTTCCACTTGATTCGCATATTGTGCTTCTCCCTGGTGTGTATTTTTGCTTCTATAAAAAGTAACAAATTTTGTTTAGCAAATAAATAGACAAATGAATAAATAATTGAACGAATAAACTGAATATTTAAAGGGACATAGCAATAAGAAAAACATATTTCAATAAAATATACACTAAATCCGAATCGCTTGATAAAGCAAAAAAAAAAGTAAAAACAACCAAGATTAAAGTAGATTGAACTCTTTTCTCTCAACTTTCAATAAAACGAAGGTTGTTCAAATGACAAACCGAACAGGTTGTAGAGACCTTGATGGTTTGAAACTTAAATTACAAAATCATATTTTCAGTTCTTTGGGAATTAATTGATGGTCTTAAAGGACAAATTTACAATTTAAATATCTCTATCATTTATCATTACAAAACTGTATAAAAGTAATTAAAATACGTGAATAAACTATGACTTCTTAACAGTTACAATACAGTGTAACTGTTATTTGTTTTACATTGTGTTATCACTGTACACTTAACGTTAATTTGGAACTTTAAAGACAAATGTACCGTTTTCTCCAGAGAATGACCACAGCAGCTGCTACAATCCCCAGCCCCAGGGAAACACCGATAGACACGCCCACATACTCTCCGGGCCCTGAATATCAAACATACTTATAACGACTACGTGTATAGTTTTCCTGATCTTTGGTGCAATACAATTTTATTCTTTTGATCTTCAAATGGTGAAGGTGTTAGAGTGACTTTTCAGGAGTGGGGAATCACATGTACGATTCTTGGCTGCTATAAACCAAAATCAATCAGTATGGTATTTGTTCAGTTCCTTCGAATGGCATATTAGAGTAGACATGGGTGGTCCACGTGAGGACCAAGAAATTGAACTATTGTTACAATTAAAAAAAAAAACAAACAAAAAAACAAAACAAAGGCAATTCGCGATATATGAAATTTCTTAACTATTTGAGCCATTGTCGATAAATATACAGGCATCATGTGATTACATAACCAGAGGTCATATTTCTTGAACTTGGACAATTCACCATATGATTGTATGAGAGAGGGCTCTTCATCAAGTAATCATTCCAAATTATTTTCAAAGTATAGATATTGTTATTTTCGGTGAAATTTGCAGGTTTTTTTTACAGTATTTTAAGAGAAAATAAATATTTGATTATAAACAAATGTATTTATCAAACGGTTGATAAATCAACACCTTAATCAAATGTATAAACCAAACGGTTAATAAATCAAAATCTATAACTTACATTTGCATATAAATGTTTATAGGTATCAAATCTTCTTAGTTTCCTACGTTGATCGAGAGTATAAACATTGTGACTACATGTATTTAAAAATCGGAATTTTTATTGGAATATATACTCGGTTGCAAAAGAAATGGTGCACTCCGTGTTTCGTTCATTTGAATATATTATTTCCTGTAGGAATTTAGCATGTTTTGGGCTTCAAACATTACTCTAAAATATCAATCCTCTCGAAATAAGAACTGCACATCATATTGTTCAAACAAGACTCAAAATGTGTTATATCAAAGATTATATATATTTTGGAAATGCACCCCCACACACTAATTGCACACTTTCTTTTCTAACTGAGTATACCCGTATACATGTATATAGATTTACATACCCATTTGTTTACCAGAGGATAACATTGCAGATGGTTCGTTCGTTACTGAAACATAGAATGAATAATTGATTAAGCATTTCATTGTTTATAAAAAAAATAAAACCCTTGTTACGTAATGCAAAATTCAACATAACTCGTAAGATTCTGTCTCCATTTTAAAGATGCAACCTTTCTTTATCGTACACGCAATCACCTTCAATTTTTAACTCTGAAATATTTGTCCTGGTTTTTATATACGTAATACTATATTTTCTGTAAAATATATTAAAAAAAATATCAAAATAAAGTTTTGGACAATTAAGCCCGCTCAGTGGTAAAAGTAATACGGTAGCCAAGATCAACTGATCTTTATGACGAAGTGGTTTGATTACGATAATAAATCAAACAGTAGCTGTGGGGAAAAGGTCCTGAGCATTTTGTTTGTTCAATTACATTTTAACGTCGTAGAACCATCAACTTGCTCCAAGTTAGCTGGAAAGTTTCCTTACATAAAAATGCCGAAATACCGGGATTCGAGCTCTTAGCGGTGCGGCGCTGAGTGATTGAGGATGAATGAAAACAATCGTTAAGTTATAGATGTCCCTAAAATAATGGACTTAATGGTAAGGTGGTCCTAATAGTAAGGTGGTCCTAAATTAATTCTGGAGGTGGGATGGGGTTATGTTTATGGTGTTGTACCATGTATAAAATGTAATTTACCTGTTGAAGTAGCACCCGACGTTGACTGGAAGTTAGTTGTGTATTCAGTCTCAAGAGATGAGCTCGCTATAGTTGAGGTCGACGTCAAACTTTGTTCTTCATATAAAATAAATGCATAATGTAAATATCTGAGTTCATACACTTTAATTCTTAAGTATCGTTCATTTTTTTCCTCAACAACAAAATTGACCCGAGAATAATACTATATTATCGCTTTAATAAATTAAATAGACAAGATTTATACGAATACATGTACATCTTTTTGACAATAATAAAGACAACAATAAACAAAACAACAACAACAACAACAACAACAAAACAACAACAACAAAAAAAAAACGTTCTAGATAGTAGAAAAAACGTTATGAAAGTATGGGAAATCATGTTAATCATTAGCATTAAACAGCATACATACACATTCAAATTTATCATGCAACATAGATGATTGCTTTAATAATCTGTACTAAGATGAAGAAGTTGCTCTCCTTTATAAAGCTGTCATGAGTGGAATCATCTTAAAATCTTATAACTAATTAAATAATAGTAAATCTTTGTATTGATCATTACATTTTAAATGAAACAAATGATAAAATTAAATCAAAGATAACACAACAAACAAGCATTCCTTCTCAAGCTTTGGTCTTGCACGCTGTTTAAAAAGAGCTACTCCCTTTATTCTTATATTTTATCTTATATTTATTTTCTTCTTGATATTACATCAACTTAATTTTGCTTAAAACAAAACATTAGCAAAAAAAAAAAAAAAAAAAAAAGTATATAAGGAAAACGGCATTTTCAAGACAAGTAATTGGCAGGGGACACGGTTCATAAGCAATCATGTATGGTGCGTGAAATATTGCTAAAATTATCTGTGGTGCGTTAAATTTAAGCAAACAAAATATTGGCATCGCCATATCGAAACATAATAGATTACCTAGTGCAAATTTGGAATATATCGTTTTGATTTACTTTATTTACTGCATGAAGATATGTGCATTTAACACAAAAGTATGCAGTGATTGTTAACTATCAATGTATAATCATTTAAACCGTTTTAATAACTTTTTATCATTTTGGCTCATGTCATTTGTATACAACATCCTATTTACAAATGGATATGATTCATTGAAATATACGAATTGTGTCTCCAGTTCACTTAACAGGAAGTGTTATCAAAATGAGTCCAGTTATTTACAGTTACAGAAAGACCATGAGTGCAATTAGGCAACCGGTTGTAATCCTTCTGGAAGGCTATCTCACATGAAACAGCCGAGTGACAAAAGTCAGGGTCATTAGTTTAAAATATTCAAAATAGAATATACAGGTGACTAACACACGGAGGCTAATAAAGGATCAACCATACCAACTGACATCAATGACTGACCGCTAAGTGTAGAGATGTCTGGATAGGGTAGAGGTAATACGCCTCGCCTCTCACCATTGCGTCCCGGGTTCGATTCCTGGACACGTACAGTGGTCGTCCGTCCAGACAAGCGTTTTTTTTTTCCGGGACCTCCGGTTTCCTCCCACAATAATGACCACATACGACGCCACCAGAGCCATCGCGTGTGATTAATATAAGTTGTGATAACTTGTTATCGTAATAGATGTAGAATAAATAAAAATTTGACGTTTTTTATAGATGTCATTGAGGGACACTGTACCGATGCAGGTTAGTTCAAGCAGCTTTGGTGAGCCAGTTTCTTTCTCTTATCCTAGCAGGGAATATCTACAGTCAAATTGATTGAAAGATTCCTAATGCCATGCTTGTGGCACATTCCAATTGTGTAAACGAAATAGAATACATACCTATTGCACATAAAGACCTAAAACGTTCGGTCTTTTTTTCAAACATCAATTCAAACCTACTTCCATCTCGTCTGATGATGTATCCAACTTTTATAGGATTCTTGCTCTTTTCCGAAACTAAAAGAAGGAGAGGACATATTGGGAATAATATGCTACTGCTAAATGCTATTGTGAAACTTCAATTAAAAAGAAATGAACTGGCGGATAAAAATAAATAGTGTTTGTTTGACTCAAAGAATCTTTACGCCAACTGAAAATTGATACCTTTTTTGTTTGGTTTTTAAACATGATTTTAACACATCCTTTTACTTTCTTCTCAGGGGAAAATCGAATGAAGGAATAAGTGGAAAGATTATTTAACGTGACTTGACTATTTGAGTTTACCGTCGCCTCGACAATATTTCAGTCATATAGCGACGTCCAGCTAATTACAGGTGGAGGAAGACCCCGAATGCACGTAGACATCCGGGTAGAACCACCGGACCTACCGCAAGCCAGTTGGAAGGCTTCCTCACATGAAAATCCGAATGACCCTGCCGGGATTCGAACCAACGCGGTGAGGGGCTGGGTGAGTGTTAAAGTCAGCGACTTTACCCTCTCGGCCACGGAGGCACCAAAGATTATTTAATCAGGATTTTTCACCAAGGGAAAAGCCAAAAATTCGGCATGCCAGACATTTTGATACATATACAACATGTAGTTGATTACAGACGACACAGGATATGACAGTATTCAAAATTTATTTTAAGTAATATTTTAAAATTATTGTCAGTCATGGAAATGATTTTTATTAAAAATTGAAATATTTTAAAATATCCGTGTGATAAAGGTTAAGTTTATTATGCAGTTTTTAAGCAGATGTAAGATAAAAAATCAATATGCTTAAATTTTAAAGGTAACACTTTTATATCTATTTGACGTGAAATAAATATATGTATTAATGTTCACTCCGAAATCATTTTAGATTGGAGGAAAATCCAAATGTTATTATTTCCATAGGTTTATATCGATTATATTGTAAATTAAATCAAAATTCCCTATGGTCTTGCTGAGAAGCATAGCAAAATGTGCAAATCACCATTGTACGCCATTTACAAACTAAACATTTTTCCCTTTAGATAAATTGTGCTTATATTTAATATCTATGAATTACAATATAGGTTATTTTATTTATTAAATAAATAACAAATATGTGATTTTAAACCCATCTGTATGTATTTTATATTTTTTTTTTTTTAAAAGGAAAATATTTCAATATAGAAAATTCCTTTACATACTGTTAAATACTCTTCTTCGAACTGCCGTCCATACTTGTATGTTATTGTTACATTTATCCGGGTTTCAGAGGCTGATATTGGTTAAACCCCTTTTAATGCAAATTTGCATGGATTTTTCCATGAATGTATCCTGATATTAGTTCCAACTTATTTTCAACTACAAAGGAAAATGAATAAATGCGTACATGAAACAAACTGAATCTACAAACGAGTTAAAAATTAAGGTTTCAGTTACTCTTTCTTGCAACCTGATATTTTCAGTCATTAGTATCAAAAGTTGATCACATTAATTTCGAGGACATTGCATTCCAGTTTTGATTTGTGCTCTTCATCGACAACAGACGATTCATTCGCGTGGCCCATGTCACATAATGTATTTCAGAGAAGAACAACTTTTGAACCATCTAGACTGAGTTTTTACACAGATGGGCCTACTTGATCATTGCAATTTTTTTTTAAGGTTCAGAATAGTATGTTCAGAATGGGATGGATTGGTAACTTAAAAATAGTTTTGTGCCTAAAATACACATATTCCATTCATACACACATACACAGCGAGAATATGATATTTTTAAAGGAAGTAAATACTTTAATAAATTATGAATTATTTAATGAAGATCATACTTTAACATTTTACATTTTTTTCAGTGTAGTATTACGTAAACCATGTATATCGATATAAAACTGCTTTACCGGTTTTGCAAGCCGTTCTAAACTCGTTTTCACCAAAGGACCATTCCATTTTGTTGGTTGATGTGTTTTTGAAGCAGCAAATTCCTTTAGATGATGCTGGTACATTTGCATTCGTCTCTGGAAAAAAAAAAGTTACGCATGAATTGACAGAACTTCAACTATGACAATGACCTTGTGGTTAGAGCGCTATTCTAAGTGGAACAGGATATTCCTTCTATGACGTTTCAGAGGTCCAAGTATTAGAACATATTAAGTGAAATCTTAAAGATTAAGAAGGGGTGGAGCGGGTGAAACGAGCTAGCGCCTTCTCATCCATTTAAGATTTCAATATATGTTCTAACTTTCTTAGGATATAACCTACATTATGATTGGACGACATGTTTGTCCATCGTCGAATACCCGCAGTTGACTTATTCCGTTTCACTACACGACATCATGCCGTGGGGAATAGGCAATCAAACCGTCGTTGTTATTGATCAAATTATCGACTATATGAAAACGCGACTTTTAAACGCAACACTCTTTGGCGCAGAGGCTTGAAAGTCATGTGAACAATAAAATAAATGACTGCATCCAGCAGCTGTATACAAATGCCTTAATGATTGGTTTTAAAAACGTATTTCGATCATTGGATTGGCGCAATTTGACACACCCTTAAACGACCAAATCCCAATTAGCCGTAATATCCCACGGCCTGTAAATGATCTATCGATCGGCCGTGGGTATTCGACGATAATGTTTGTCATGTGACACTGTAATATGAATTTGTGTGTCTATTTCGATATAGTGTTATTGCGCCTTATCAAAAGTGGAAGCACAATTTGGAGTCGGCGATTTGGATTTAATGATTTTGAACAGGCAAACAGAGCCCCAAGACCGCTATGGAACATTTTAACACAATACCTTACAGTTCAATTTGCCTGAAAGTAAAAGCTACGTTATACTTGTAAAGGGTGATGAAAGAATTGATTGAACATGTTAAAATTGCACGTTTTATATTTTATTACTATGAACTGTGATTTTTAGAGCGAGAGAGACAGAGAGAGCGTGAGAGAGAATGTGTATGTTTGCGTGTGTGAAGATTTTCTTATTCTAAAAGGTAGCAAGATTTTACTGAGATAGACATTATCGTCGAAATATTAAAAATGTTCATCGAAAATCGTTTGGTAACTTATCTCTTGTTTTTGCTGTTTAGTTCCCCCTTTTACACAAAAGGATCATGTTTCCAAATATGTTATTGTGTACTACCGCCAAAGCTAAACACTCCAGTGGGCAGAGCTATAAAAGCGTGCTATAATGCCATGCTCTTAATGACTATGTGCAGCTCTTAACGGGGCCCATTCGGTGATTTCATTGGCTGAAAATGTAGGTTATGTTCTAAATTTAATATTTGCTGAGATATTTTATATGCATGTAGAATTGTGCGCCCTTGAAATATACTGACAACAACATCAACGAGGCAATTTCTTATATAAATGCACTTTGGAAGACAAATTAAACTCCAGGATAACAAATTTATTTCATATCATAACATGACATCAATCATAATTTCTCCACACTTATTGATTTTATGTTAATACTCTTTCGGTGCTTTGTTATTTTCCAAAACCACTTAGGATGCATTGGTGAGAAGCGAGGCGCGTTACCACTACACTATCCAGGCACCCTAACTGAAGTTGTGTAAGTTTCAAGTAAAAGAGGATTTGACAAGCTGCAGAACTGTTGGGTAGCTGATTTTTTTTAAATATACCAAACTTCAATAAGATAATAAAAGATTTGTTGTTTTAGATTTGCTTGCTTTTGACTTAGATATGCATATTGACATAAATCTTATAAACTGTAGGCAAAAGAAATAGGGAAAGTAAAATGGCGATGTTCTTATTGTTAGATGTCCATGAAACAAATGGTGTGTTCATCTTTTCTTCTATCGACATTGTTAACGCAAGGATAAAGCGGGTTAATAACATTGGGTTTATTGGCATCGCTTGGAAGTTTGACTCCGATTTACTTTAATGAACAAAAGAATTGCTGTCCTCTCAGCGCTATCACCGCTATGATTTGTATTCAGCGACGGTACAGCTTTGCTTTGAAGGTCACTGGCTTATTAGTTATATCAGATAGTAGATGTACAGGATTCTGTCATTTCATAGTGTAACAAATTATCCCTGGACGTTTCTGAGGTCGATAGCTTGATGTGATTATTAATATGTAACACTGACTTGTATCGGACTTCAAGCGTTATACGAGAGGTAATTCACGTATTTTGAAACACTTTGTAACAGCGTATAATTTTAGACTGATATGCATTTTACTGTAACAAATGCTCAATATGTGATCCATGCATGTTGTAAATGAGTCTACATCGCTTTGGCCATGACTGCACATTTTTATTTATAACTGTTGGTTCTAATTTTTTCCATTCACCCTTTAAGACCTGCCAAAGTGTATATTTTACGTTTTTGTAAACGTCGTTTTAAGATACCCCAAATAGCAAAATCCATTGGTGCTGCATCAGGACTTTTGGGCATCCATTCTTCAGGCGTTACAAAGTTGATTTTTTGTTGACGCAAGTATGCAAGTGTGTGTTTTGAGGTATGACTGGATGCACTATCCTGGTGGAAGACCATATCTTTAATTTGGTCTCCAGGAAACATTCTGGGAAGATCTTTATTGACAAAAGGCTTCAGAACTTTATTGATATAGAAGTCTGAATTGACTTTTACACCTTTATCAATAATACGGATATCCGTTTTACCATGGAAGCTTACGCCTGCCCAGGCCATGAATCCTGGAGCAAACGAATCACGTTTTACAAACTTAAGTTTTGAAACATCAGGTACTCCTTTATGGTAATAAAAAAACCCGACGACGACCATAACTGCCACCGAGATAAAACATTGCCTCGTCGGTGGTGACAAATTTTTTCCACTGGTTGTTATTTAAACGTAATAACAGACGCCATGAACGTTGACGTCTTTTCTCAATTTGATTTGCATTGAGCTTATGAACTTTGCATTTCTTGCGAAGTTTACATTACAGTACACGTTTAATAATTCGGTTAATAGTAGCTTGAGATACACCTAAACGTTGTGCCATCTTTCTCTGGGTTGGAGGATTTACCCCCTTTGAATAAAAATGGCGACTTTACGAACGCCGTCATCAGTTGACTTAGTAGGTCGCCTTCGAAACTCACCTGGTTTCGGCTTTTTAGTATTAGGATTTCGAGATTTGCCGATGGAATGGTTTACTCTATGTATTGTGGATAATGATACATCATGCCCCTGCCCCTTTAGCTCCTTCTTTATGCTTCTATAGGAATTTCCTTTCTTCAACAGGTATTCTATAACACCCTCTAAACTTGAGTCAATTTTACATCTACCCATGTTGAAATCACAACTATGTGTAACATGTATGTGTAGTTTGCTAGTAAAAGGATAAGATACAGTTAAAATCATGAAACTTGTGCTGCATGTGTTCGCGAGAAACAAAGCTACAGGCTTCAAAATTCGTGAATCACCCCCGCACATGGAATATTGTAACACCATAAAATGACCGAAACCTACATATTTACTAGGACCACTTCCCCCCAGAGATCACATTTATCTCAGTTGTGAAAATAGGAAACCATTCGTCACAGTTGTGAAGGATGCGAGCTTAAACAGCAGAATGACTTGCTATAAAAGTGGAACAAAGGTGTTTTTAAAATCGAATTTATTAATAAAAGACATTTGAAGATCACTGTAATGCTAAAACATGACGCCATTTGAAATAGAAAAGAAACGTTAGGTATTATATGAAGCCTTTTTTAATGTTATGGTAATCTATGATCAGGAAAAGCCAATCAGTCATTGGATAAACTCGGAGCTTTTAAGATCTTAAATCCTCGGTAGATTGAAATCAGACGATTTAAGCGCTTTCACTTAAAAGATTTTGCAACCCTCGCATCGTTTGTAAGTAGCCGCACTCATTGAATATCGGTTAGAAGCTTCAATTTAATAAAGAATTAGTCATACTTTAGATAGAGATATACTTTGAAGAAATTATAACACTTACCGATTTCGTAGAGAGAGAGGTATATTTTTCCACCAGATTTACCGCCACACAATATATCTTTCAGCTTCCATCTGTCTGCACAAGCCGCGTCACAGTGGTCCTCCAAGATATTCATTTCTTTTGAAGCCATACAAAAACAGTTTGGCCCGTCCTGATTTGCCTATCGATTAAATAATGAATGTGATTTTTGTTACAGTTAATCACATTACTGTTCATTCCCTTGTTGTTCATGGGTAGGAACATTTATCTTTGGCTGATTACGTAACCCCCATTTCAGAGATGATGCGAAACGAACCAAGAGTACCCAAATATGGCGCTTTCTTCCGTCTTAGAAATGGACTGACTCTAAATCTGTGAAAACAAGCTTTCAAATCGAATTGAGTTGTAAACCAACCTTGTAATCATGACATCCAACTTATTCAAGTTAATTATCCGGCCAATCCGTGGAGGTGAAAATTGTTTTATTTGGAATTATAGGGAAAGATTCCAATTAATATGACCACAAGAAGAAGAAGAAAAAAAGAAAGAAAAAAAAGTATCACAGCAGGCTCATAAATGAAGTCGACATGTAAATATTGAGGGTATTACTCGCAAATGTAGATATCCGTTTTTTCTCATGCGCAGCTTTCCTGACGTCACACAAACTATTAAATGTTTTCGTCGGTCAACCAGTCGAAATGGTGAAAGTAGATCGATGCTTTGAACTCGTGTTGTAAAAAAACTGATTCATTTACTCTTTCAGAGATATCAACTTACCACTTTTTGCGCAAATTAAAAACTGAAAACCGGAAACAAGTTAAATTCATAAAAAAAGTGGTTGTGCATCATAAAAGCAACAACAAATGGTGATCTGTAAATAAAAAAGGAAGGTTCTGTCCAACATTTGACTATGTAGAAAGACCCACAAAGTTTCCATATACCGCTATCGAAATGGCCCGCGACAAGATTCATTTCATAACATACCATCAGTATATCCACGGGGTCATGACCTTGATTTCATTCATGAGTGCAACGAAATGATGTTTTTAAATATTAAAGACGTTGCATGCTCTAAAATATTGTAAAACTTTTTAACTTTTTAAACAACATAAGATATGCTAGTAATATGCCCCACTGCTTTGGCAACACCATGGTTACTATGCCGGGAAGGGTCATCCAATGGATAGTTTACAGCAAGTGATGATAATGATAAGAAAATGAGGTGGTTGTTATGGAAAACCCTTGCAGAGGATAAACATCCATAGAAGACCGATGCTTTGAACGTATGAAGTGAAAGTTTATTTATCTTTTTTTTTTTTTTGCGAATTTTGCAAACGTCTACGAGCACCCTTAATGATAAGATTTCATTATTTCTACAGACATCGCACGGGTAATGTCACTTGGTTAAAAGTACATGCAACAAAACTTACCTGTGTAATTATCCCAACGTATTTTGTCTGACAAACGGAATAACAAAGCCCCGGGTCATTTTTCGTATGAAAACTGGTAGTGTTTCTTAGTGATTCATTCAAGTAAACACAGCCTGTAAAAAAGGAAAATATTTGCTTTGAGTAGTTTGGTATATTAACGAAAAACAAAACACACCCAAGGAAGAAAAAAGATGTTTTGAATGGTGTTCTGTATTTCTTGTTTTAAAATATTTTAATTAAGAATTAAGGTTTAGATTTAGTCCATTTTTAACGATTGTAGTGCCGCTAAAATACTTCTTGTAGTCAACGAGACTTTTCACATATCAAGATGTATGTACTTTCATTATTATGAGATATAAAAAAGTAACTCATAGCTTTATCTTAATGTAACATACCAATATACTGGAAGTTTTGGAAGGCCAAGAAGTATCCAACCCAGGTCTTATTTCTCTCATCTAGTAATGCTGTCAAAAGTTCTGAGTTTTCTTCTATTATTAACTTCCCCGTAACTTCAGTGCTGAATGCGGGTATTGCAAGAGTGCAATTAGGTCCTGTACTTGTCCAGTTCCCAACATCGTCACTAACAAAGTAGGGACCACTTTCTGAAACTCAAATCATCAGACTAATATATAAAGATAACAGACTGCCAAAGCTCATTCATTATCTGTTATTCGAATTCAGTCAACCGGCTCGAACCTTTTAGCCTGCTATGCCATTTTCCGGTGGCAGCTCATTCTCTCTCTTTTTGTGAGTGAAGTCTTAGTGACTTTCCTCACACATCGCAGATTAAAAATAATTGATTAGATAGAGTTTATAATCGTGTATTTTAAGATGCCTGATCCATCAGTCAGCTAATTAAATCAGGCCCACTATATCATAGTCATTGTGTGATTTACTATTCATAAGCCCTTTTTATATGACAAGAAACTGTAAAGTTCACGTCAATAAACTGAATATGATATATTTGTTTATAGGAATTCATCCGTTTTCTTTATACATTTGCATTACCATTAAAAACAACAACAACAACAACAAAACAAACAAACAAAAAAGGTGTTTTCATGCTTGTTAACCTATACAATCACCAACCAATATCGCAGTTTATAAAACTGTAAATATTGTCCTGTATGTCAAGCAAAGTGTGTATTTTGTTTCCCCACTTACCTTTTTCGGCCGTTAGGCCGTTTATTTTCACCCTGACTTCCTGTGAAACACACAGTAATGAAGCGGAATAAAATCAGGTTTTTAATTGGTTATTATATACTTTGCTAAATTCCCATTGGTCATTGTAAAATTAGTCAGAAGAAAAGAGTTGCGGAAATGAGTTCTTTAGATCTCTGCTTATTTTAAAAGTTGAAGTTTTGTCCCCCAGCAAACGATTTATCTCGAATAGTAAGACACTGCACCTTTTTAAGGTAAAGTGAAAGAGTAGAACGCTAAAAAATAGGAAACACATAGATTTCGGAATTGATTGTTCGACACTGACAGATCCTATATTTAATAAAAAACATAACATCCGGTTACGTTTTGTAATATGCGCAGATGTTTGAAGGCTGGGAGAGTGTCTACCAAGATTGTATAAATTATTTGGATCCGTGGTATTTCAAAGAGCTGCACTAAACCAACAACAAAATCTATTACATGTTAAACCATTCAGACACTAATCATCAAGCTGGTTACCACGGCCGAGTATCCTTTTAGCTACCTGAGCACTTGTGCTCAAGGTGAGCTTTTGTTATTGCCTTTTGTCCGTCGTCGGTCGTGCGTCGTCTGTCGTCAACAATTGCTCTAGAGGCCTCAGTTTTGGCCCAAACTTCATGAAACTTTGTCAGGATGTTTGTCTTTATGCTATGTCGGATGAGTTTGAAATTGGGTCATATTGGGTCAAAAAAGTAGGTCACTAGGTAAAATCTTAGAAAATCTTAGAAAAACCTTGCGAACACTCTAGAGGCAACGGTTTTGGCCCAATCTTCATGAAATTTGGTCAGGAATGTTTACCTACATGATATCTTGGATGAGTCTGAAATTGGGTCACATGGGTCAAAAACTAAATTACCAGGTCAAATCTTAGAAAAACCTTGTGAACAGTCTAGAGGCCACAGTTTTAGCCTAACCTTAATGTAACTTGGTCAGAATGTTTGTTTACATCAAATCTCGGATGAATTCAAATGGTGTCAGAAAGAAGGTCACCAGGGCAAATTTTAGAAAAGGTTGTGAACACTCTAGAGGCCTACATTTTTATCCCAGTCTTCATTAAACTTAACAAGAATGATGACTGCATGAATTCCCAGTTGAGTGCAAATTCAGGTAGGATCAAACATCTAGGTCACTTAGTCAAATGTTAGAAAAACACTATAGCTGCCAAATGTTTCGGCCGTTAGGCCGTTTATTTTCACCCCGACTTCCTGTGAAACACACAGTAATGTAGCGGAATAAAACAGGCTTTTCATTGGTTATTATATACTTAGCTAAATTCTCAATGGTAATTGTAAAATTAGTCAAAAGAAAAGAAAGGAGTTGCGGAAACGAGTTCTTTAGATCTCTGTTTGTTTTAAAAGTTGAAGTTTTCTTCCCCTGCGAACGATTCGTCACGAATAGTAAGACACTGCACCTTTTTAAGGTTAAGAGAAAGAGTAGAACGCCAAAAAATAGAAAACACATAGACTTTGGAATTGATTGTTCGACCCTGACAGATCCTATATTAAACAAAAACGTAACATCCGATTTCGTTTTGTAGCCTGCGAAACGAAGTCTTAAGGCTGTAAGTGTCTACCAAGATTGTACAAATTATTTTGATCCGTGGTATTTCAAAGAGCTGCACTGACACAGGAAAACCAACAACAAAATCTATTACATGTTAAACCATTCAGACAATAATCATCAAGTTGGTTACCACGGCCGAGTATCTTTTTCTATATTTCTCGTTTTCCTTTCAATGTATACAATATCAGTTAAAACAACATATTATGGAGTAGAAGAAGGGTGTCTTCGTGACCAAGTGGCCATGGTTGCCGTCTTACCACCACTGAGCTCTTCAATACTATGGGTTCTAGTCCCGGTCTGGTAACTCGGATTTTTCGTGGATTTTTTTCCAGAACATAACGTAACATGACACAGCGTAACGAAACATAGCATGACATAACATAACGTAACATAACACGAACCTTATCATCATGTAACTAACACCTGTTTATAACCGTATGTATAAATGATATATATATATATATATATATATATATATATATATATAGCTAGAGTACATCGAAAGTTTGATAGAGTGTCATTTGTTACTAGAATCCTTTTTTGTTTATCTGAACAAAAGAAAATATACGTATCACAAATATATCCTTTTACTCGTATATATCTTTAACTTAGTATTTTTTCAGGTGATGTTTTTCACTATCTGCATTGTTTTATGTCTTACTGACATAGTTTTGATGCACCAATTTATTGCTGACATTTCTAAATAATCTAAAATCTTTCGAAAAATACGAAATCAAATATTCGACCAATTTCCAAGGTGAAGGCGTTTTTAAAGCCCTTTCTCCTCATATAAGAAATATCATGAGATTAAGAGTGGGGACCAAGTGATATTAGTCGTTGTTTCACTCAGTCCCTCGCTGCTATGGGCTGGAGTCTTGGCAGGGTCCCGTGCATTTTTCAGTTCAGTTTATCAGATGGTTCGACCCGTATGTCTCTGGGTCTCTAGCTCGAACTGAACTGCTGTCGAAGTGACGTTAATCTCAAACATATCAATAATTATTTAAAATACATACCCTCTGAACTGTCTATGACTGGCAATAAACACAGCATAAAGTATAAAGCTACAGTCACAAACATCCTGTAACCACCCCGGTTCATACCATCCAAATGTTTATTGTATGGATCATCATCGCTGCTCAACAATTGTGAAGCAAAATGCGGAAGTAAAATCGACATGTGAACGTGTTTCTCAAGTTTTTTTTTTCCCATATATGTACTAGCTATAAATTCAGTGTGCAATGTTTAGTTTTAACCCTGATATATATTACGGTTCAATCTGGTTTATCTGGTTGTTTTTAAAACTCGGCATACAGAATTTTAGTCGTTTTATTGTTTGTTTGTTGGGTTTAACGTCCCTTCGACAGTATTTCAGTCATTTGGAGACTATGCCTACTTGAGACAGATATAGTGCCGCCACACTGCAGTATCACACCACATGTGACATGATACCACACCCAGCCACATTATCCTTACACCGGGCCAACCGTCCTGCAGCTACCCTTATATGCTGAGCGCCAAGCAAGGGAGCTATAACAGTACCATTTTTTACGACTTTGGTATGTCGCGGCCGGGGTTCGAACCCACGACCCCCCGCTCCCGAGGCAGTCGTTTTATTGACTCTGTCCACATGAGACAGACATGACAGATATAGTGCTGTATCACTGCAATATCATGCCGCAGACAAGTATAGAACTAACTTTATAAGGGGGACGTTGGTATATTGGTATATCGAGGCAAGTGATCCATCATACGTCCCCCTGGTTACTGAACAGGCGCTGTAACCACTTTACCACCGGGACTGAAGTATGTATATGTATATGAAGGGGCATATCAGCAGTTTTAATGTGTTCTGAGTCCGGACGCTAGATGTTAACGGGTGTATCCTCTTTTGAAGGATCCGCGGTTCTTTAGACGTCTAATTTTATAATACGTAAATAAATAGACAAATAGGTAGATAGATATATGGATGAATAGGTAGATAGACATGTGCCCATATACCCTAATGTACTGACTGAAGAGAGAGAGAGAGAGAGAGAGAGAGCTATTTGGGTGAAGTGTATAACGATGATCGACAATATACAGATCATGCGCTAGAACAGTAGATATGCAATGATAATTGGTACAGCTATATCTATTTTAAACCATAGTGAAGATTTTCCTTCTTTCCTGTAATTGATATTGCACATTTCAATTTCCTTTTGCGACTTAACTTTAAATCGGAAGAGATAAAGATCACTTCGTCATGTCGTTTAAATGTAATATGATATCAATTAAACAGGATATTAAAATCCTAAACGTAATTGAGGAAGTTTTCATCTTATAACGATAAAATTGTGAATTTATTCTTCCAGTCGAGCTTGACAACAGCCGGGGAAGGCTATTTCCGGTTTCTTTCGAAGTGAATATAAAGACAGGTTTTTATTGGTCATTCAAAATGTAAACGAAACTGACATTTTACGGGAAAACTTCATTGAGTTGCGGAGGTCAAGAAAAGCATAAACAATGCGGTTGACAATCATTGTCAGACAAGCAGGTCATACCTGCTTACACAATATTCAACTTGAATATAATAACCAATGAGCGCTTACCTTTTATTCACTGTTTATTCATCGTCTGCAACACACACATGATAATACATTTTTTGTCAACGTATTAGAATTATAGCACATACAGTGTTTGTGTAACAATCAATCATACAAAGGAATCGGTCATTTTATTATACAAACACTGAACAATATGTGGGCGCTTCAACTGATTTTTTACTTTTCAATATTCAACAAGGTATTACTTAATAAAATGTAAGCTTCTTAAAATAGATTGTAGCTTTAATTATTTCAGTAGATTGCAATAGCTGATGATAGTTGATGATTGAATTCGCACACAGATGGATACATGTTGTAAAAGCGTTTTAAATATGTTTAGCTAAGATCAGCATAATATAGGCATATATACAAAAAATATGAAAGTCGTCTTTAATATCAGTCCTTTAAAAAAACTATACACTGTCTTTCCTCTGGTTTTGTTCGATTTCTGACAAATTCTCAATAGATGTACGAATAGTCTTAGCCTGCTGAAGTATATATACAAAGGCTCCTATGCGATCTAAACATCTTAAATCTTAATATTTTTAACCAACACTGTCTTTAAATTCTTATTTTTAATTCGCACAGAAATACGTTAAACTTATTAATTATTATTTTATCAAAAAATGGAACAGAAACCATAGTTATCCAATAATATTTTAAACATTGTATATTATTTTTTCTTACCATTACTGCACTCAAGGCTTGATTATACATACATATAAATCCAAATTTTCTTACCATTGTTGCACTCAATCAAAGCTTGATTCTGTATATATACATCTAAATTTTCTTACCATTACTGCACTTTATCAAAGCTTGATTATATATATATATATATATATATATTCTTACCATTATTGCATCAATCATTTTAATTTTTCTTACCACTACTGCAGTCAATCAAAGCTTGATTATGCATACATTTAAATTTTATTACCATTATTGCACTCAATCAAAGCTTGATTATACATGTTTACAGGAATCACTCACACTGTCCCGGTGCATCACGTCGCGTCCCGCGACTGAGTAAAGTCGTTGGTTTAAACCCGAATAAATATATCGCCATGACAACCATTATAATTATATAAGTGTATCTGCATTTATTGTCTTGCTCTATAGCACGTCATTGCTCTAATTTGTGAAGACCGGCCCCTGTGAGCGCCCTTCCCGTAACCGGGAGGTCGTGTGTCGAATAACGGTGGCAACATTCTAAAGACCACCGATATATTTCTCAATATAAGGGGTGTTCGAAAAGTATCCGGAAAAGTTCCATAAATTGTTTATTAATATTGCTATTAGAATAAGACTTTCAAAATTGACACGTTGATATATTTTGAACTTAATCCGAAAGAGAAAGTGATACAAATTGCACTCCAAAAATGCAAAATCCACAGTCACTATGACAACGTCGGGTAACGTTGAGCGGGGCAGATTTTGCAAATTTTCACATGTTTACTTGTCTTTAACGATCAAATATAAACACAATCCAAACGTCAAAACCTGCCCAAAATATACGGGCCGTTTCAAAGATCTTTTCTCAAGGCCTACGCAATGTCATGGGTTGAAATTTGACGTCATTTCCATTAACATCGGAAGTAGAGAACATCCATTTTGCGAAAACCGTAAATATGGCACTGGAACAGCGCTATCCAATAAAGATTTGTATGTTAATGTGTAAAACGAAATCAGTGACGCTCCCCATGATCATGGGGACTTACGGCAAAGGTTAAACGAAGACAACCAACATATATATGTAGTCCAGCGCTTTCAAGAATGATCTTGCGCACAATGTCGCCAACCGCCCGAGATCTGGACGTCCATGAACGACGTCAGGAAAAGTAGACACAATTAAGGAGTTGTCTGGGAAACATCCATAAAATTCCATAGGATCATTTTAGGTCAAACATTTTACAAGTGGATCCGTAGGTAGGAGATGAGTATATCGTGCAAAGGAAAATATTTCGAAAAAATAATATTAAGATGTGTCAGAAAAACTTTGCAGATACCATATTCCTTTCATAAGTAAGTTGCCCCGCTCAACGTTACCCGACGTTGCCATAGTGACAGTGGATTTTGCATCAGTGCAATTTGTATTATTTTTGTTTTCGGATGGGTAGTTCCAGGACCCTGTTTCACGAAACTTCTAATCCAAGCTTTTTTGTATTAGGTCATATACCTTTGTTCACTCGGGCACTGCAACTTGTCATCTACTTTACTTATGAAGTTTCAAATAGTTTTCAAGTATACAGTAAATATGTTATTCTTTGGACAGAAATTCATTGTAAAATTAAATAAAGGGAGATTTAAAAAACTGATCCATGTAGAGTTACGGTTCTTGGTTACTGCACTTCCCAATCTCACCATCTATTTATATAATTTGAGTTTTAAGGTAATACCTTGTATACTTAATGAGTTATACTCCAGACAAAAATTGATACAAAAAATAAAAAGGGGAGATAAGTCCAAACTTCGGCCAGATAGAGTTATGGTTGTTAGTCAATGCACTTCTCATAGTTACATTCTATTCATATATGAAGTTTCAAGTTAATACCTTCTTCTAGTTTTCAAGTTATGGCCAATATTAAAGTAGCTGACAAACAAACCAACAAACAACAACAGACAGGGCAAAAACAATATGCCGCCGATCACAGATCTCGTGGGGCATGAAACAACAAAAACAACAACAACAAAAAAAAACAACAACAAAAAAAACGCAATGAGAGGACGTTATAATGTATATCAATATCCGCTTCATGGTTCTTGCTTCTTGCTGTTGGTGAAACTGGATAAGCCGGACCGGAGAAATCCCACGTGGCGATGAAATACTCATTCACATACAATATCAGACCGACCGCGGGTCGAACCCGTATTGTATTGATGAAATTCCAGTAGTTTAACCACTCGGATGTCCGGAAACAAAACAAAAAAATATGTACGACGTTTATATATTGAACGTAACCAAAACAATAATTCGCTTAAGCCTGTAGAAAGTGCCGAGTTTGTGATCCATGTTGGTAAGTTTTGTTTATGGCAGAGTATGACCTTCGCGAACGCAGAGAGGCTGCCGATATAGCGACTTCTGCAGGGAAACCGCCGATATGGTTATGCACCGTGTTAAAGGGAACCGAAACTTTGCCCTTAATTGTTTAAGTTAAAACATGATATATTTTCGGCGTAGTTAAATAATTGTCAATTGTAACATGTAAACTAGATTAAAACTATTATTACAATGGCAAAAATGTTTATAAATACCAAGATTATGGGAGGTATTGAGAAGACTATTTAACAAAACGGATTTAATTTACAAAGAAACAATTCTAATGTACTAACTTCCATTAGATATTATGTACTTATTGATTTTTTTTATTTTAAAGTAAAGACAATTCATATGTAACAAAGCGAAACCGAAAGATCATAAATCCGCACAATGAACTGCACATCTTCTCCGCAGTAGTTACCTCCCCTGTTGGCCGAGTCCACTTTTACAAATTAGGGGAAATTGTGGTCTAAAATAGACATAAGCCAGCTTCCTATTTGGCTGCTTTAAATCAAATTTCCGAAGCAGCATTCCTCAATTGATGCGGACGTGTTAAATTTTCATTACTGTGTTACCTTTATGTTTAAACTGAAAAAGAAACATGCTATATCAAGTAGAAAGATACAACATAAACTCCCATTTTAAATTGGAATATCCTAAAAATAAATTATACGAGCCAATGATAGCATTGCATTTACTCTGGCTTCATTTGCATACCAACATTTGATTGGCTGAAGAAGTAGATCAAAATCAATTTTATACAGCTACGCCGAAAAATCGATAACGAAATTTTCATAACACATGACTCTGGTTTCAGCGTATGCGATCATTGGATTTTTTATTGGAGAAAACCGGAAAATTCGGAGAAATCTCACGCGTTTGGAGTCGGACGGGCGTCCACTGTGCTCTTTTTCGTACATGGGCAGTGACTAGGAATCAAACCCGGAACGCTTTGGTGTAAAGCGATGTGCGTTACCACTACGCTACGCTGGCACACATTTTTGTAAATGAGTTGTAAATAAAAAACAAAACAACAAAAAAAACATTGCCAATCTTCTGTGTGAAGGAGTCAAAATGGCGGCATTTTCTTGCATGCTCAGTGCGTATCTTTTGCTATGGAAGATTATTTATGTAAATATTATAACTTCCGAATGCATGTTTGTATACTTTTCCATGATGCCTTATTTCATTTCTGTTAGACGATTTTAAATGTCAAATGTGTAATGCTTACTACAGTATTCCAGTATGTTAAAACCCAGGATGATATATAACACATGAGAAGTGCAAGCTAATTTTACAGATTTCTTGGTGTTTTATCAATCTTTTCTTAAGCCATTAGCTTATAACATAAGAATAGAACATATCTTTTACTAAGACTTATACATACAAATATATCGTCATTATATACATATATACATAAACAAAATTAAGAAACATTCACTTGCCGGCTAAATTTAAATTGGTGTTGGGGGCACGTATCCCAGTTACTCTCGGTAAATCAGCCACTGGTTCACCACATTCCACAGAATCAATATTCTATTCAAAGTATTGCATATCGTTATAATTATATCACATGAACACCATGTTGCTTGCGAATTGAATAGACCCATTGATTTTCGCACCGGTGTCCCGATATATGAACTTCTGGTGCTACCAATTATTGATTGATTTATTAATCCAACTATGATGTTTGTATCGTGTCTATTTTTAGAGAATTTACAAACACGATTTACATAAAGAAAAATAAGTTATCTCGGATGTTACAAGGCAGTTTTGAAACGCTGGATAAAGTTACCATAATTTTTCGCGTTTGTAGTGTTATAATTAACGAGCGTATATTGATCAACGTCCATGAAAGATGCAAATAAATAAATAAATAAATAGATAATAAACAAATAAATTGTTAATTTCCTGTATTTGCGCGATTTTTTTTTCAAACTTAAACACCAGCAACAAAATCAACAGCAAAATCTGACAGGTAAACAATTCATGTAGTCATCATATCTGCATTTATGTAAAAAATATATCAGTATTTCTTTCCTAATCATCCCTCGAATATTGCGATGTTTTTTTTAAATTATTTTTTTATATTTATTTTTTATGCTGAATTATGCTCCAGATACAAGTTTCAGCAAATATACAAACAATATGAACTGTAATAAAACCAATACAAAACATCATACAGGTTCGGTTAACTTGATTTTTGATTTTGTACATGTATTTTTAGTCATATTTGTCTGGCGGACAGTATCACGAGAAAGTTGGCAAATACGATTTTCAACTGGCAATCCCCCGTTTTGGTGAATATTAATCAGCTGCTTGTTGACCAATGAAACAACGCAAATTATTTTGAACATTTTTCATTTAAATTACAAAAGAAAAGGTTGGCTTTCAAATTGTGTTTATCCGCACAACTATGTGATTGGTCAATTGTTCTGTAATGTCTCCGTTACGGATCGAATGAAATGCCCAACTACGCCATGAGACGACGTGATAATATATACCAATATCTTATTGTTGGAACTGATTTTGGCCGCTTCGTGGTTCTTGCTGCGGGTGAGACTGGATAAGCCGGAGAAAACCCACGTGGCGATGAAGCTATATAAACATATATCTTCTTTCAAATACACGCCATATCTAGATATTTGTCATATTTCAAAATGTAGATATTGCTTAACCAAATTAAGAATTTCATCACACAGATTAGATGTTGAAACTGGCATATGGGCTGAACCTAATTCAGTCCCATCTATAGATAGAATATGTAATAATTGCAATGCGGGGCCTCCGTGGCCGAGAGGGGAAAGTCGCTGACTTTAAAACTCACTCAGCCCCTCACCGCGTGGGTTCGAATCCCGGCAGGGTCATTCGGAGTATTTCAATCATATAGCGACGTCCAACTAATTACAGGTGGAGGAAGACCCCGAGTACACAGATGTACCAGGGTAGAACCATCGACCTACCGCAAGCCAGCTGGAAGGCTTCCTTACATGAAAAATCCGAAGTCCCTACCGGGATTCGAACCCACAGCGGTGAGAGGCTGAGAGATTTGTAGTCCACGACTGTAACCGCTCGGCCACGGCGGCCCCCATTTGAATACTGGTAGTAGATATTGCAAAGGTATTAGACATTGGCATTTTCTATATATTTTGTTATACATTAATCTGTCAACATCAAAAGTTGTATGTCCACATGGGCCAATGACCTTCTGGAATGGATGAATACAATCTTGATGAAACCATATCAGACCGACCGCGGGCCGAACACGTGTTGTGTCGGTGAAATTCCAGTGGGTTAACAACTAGGATGACCAGACACAAGACAGAAATGGTTTATTTTTATAATCGTTGCACCAATATCAATAACTGTTTAACGACCCAGTTTTGCATGAACTTAATTATGTAACCCAATACATCGCCTTTAGGTGCACCTTGTGTATGATCGATTTTTCTCTAAAGCCTGGTAAAATAATCCGGCAGTGCTCAAATTTAACACATTTAACTAGTCGAAAGGTAAGTAGAAGTTATCACGTGAATTGGTTTAATAAGACATCAAGGTATGTGCATCTTAAAGTATTCATTAATTAATGTTTTGTAAATTTTTGGTTGTTGACTCTTGGGAAAAGAAACATACATTTCAATGTTTTAATTTATTTACATAAGATCAATAGGATATAATTGTCTACTGAACAAAAGTAATTTGTCATAGAAATATTGATACGGATATTGCCGGATACGCATGCTTTTACTGCGTGCTATTAAGTCATTCTCGAATAAATTGCAACGAAAAATTACGACTGAAATTTAAGAAATTAATACTGGAACTTATATTTTAATATTTTTACAAATATTTCACAAAACATAAGCAGAAAGTCACACATCCCAAACCGACTTATTTAAAATCCATATAGCATTATACAACTTAGACATTGTCATTATTATTTTGACATATGTTATAGTGCACATGTAAAATTTATATACTTATCATTGATTTCCTGCACTTCTCGTATATATACACCCCCTCCCCCAACACAAGAACACATGTGTCCCCTGCTGAATTGTGACGAAAAAGTGTGACGGACATGCGTGCTTGCAGCAGGTGACACAATAAAATTAGTAAATAAAAATGTGTTATAACGACTAAAAGATTATTAGTGAACCGTGTTCATTAACCCCGCCAGGAGCAAGAATTTTCGCCCGAGTACTGCTCAAATCAAAGAAGAGCCGAGAGGATTTAGTAAGGAATTATCTCCCAGTTGACGCAAAATAAACATAATCTAATGATACATATAAAATTCCGTTTACAATTTTATATTTAAGTAGTTAGTAAAATCACAATTTTAGGAAAAACTGACTTTTAAGTTTATTCGAGCAACTTATCGGCAAAGATCTAAATCCAACTTGTGTTAGGTCTTCGGTATCGAGTTCCTTTGTCTACTTACAGTACAGGGTACTAGGGTTGGATATTTGGAAGCTGTGGCTATCTGATACCGTTCTTTAACAATGTATCAATCAGAAATAGCATTATATGATTCCATTTTGACATAAAATTAAACAAACATTCCTTCATATGAATCCGTTTAAACCATGTATATATAAATGTCGCAGTTTCATATTTACATATTATTTTCACCCTAATTATGACTTGTCTAGTTCTCCGTAGAACCGTTATTTGTATTGTCTATTTGTAGTTCATGTCATTGGCCATTGTGTCTGTCTTCCCAACTATTTACTTCACGCATGCCAACCTCGATATGAGAGATTTACATTTCTTCTCGCTGGATTAAATGTATTTCAATTGCGCACTGTCGTGTTTTACAGGTAAATCTGAGTGATAGTATTGATGTCATACATGTTTGTTTATATTTCGCCATATATCATTTACGTCTGTTAGTATTTTGCTATTTAATATACAATGGTAGATCATTGATGAACATCTAAAATAATATTGGGTCCAGCAGAGAACCCCGTGGAGCTCCCGTTGTAACAGGCCGTGTCATTCAGGTGGGAACGTCTTGTCAGAGAATTTGTTGATTCTAAGCTTTAAATAACTGAAAATTTACGAGATCAAAAGTTTTTCTGAGGTCGTAAAAGATTGCTCTGGTCAATTCTCTCGTATTCATATTTCTTAGCTAGCTATCAAAATTTTTTAAGAAGAGCTGTCTGGCATAAATGAAAATGTCTAAAAAAAAGACTGGTCTTCATGAATTAAGTTATAATTCTTCAGAAAGGCCGAACGATGTTTTGATATGTGTTGTTCTAATAGTTTTGATATTACAGGGAATATTGATATGGGTCTATAATAAGTTAGGTTAAAATTGTAACCATTTTAAATATCTGAAATATTTTGGCATTTTTTAGAAAGATAGGTAATGTATTCTTACTGACTTAATTTGCAACCTATGTGGCTAAACCATTCGCAGATATTTTATGTAATTTCAGACTAAGCCCATCTCCCCCGTTGCTTTTGTCTTGTTTTATTTCTAAACCTTTTTTTTTTAAATAAAGGGGATCGTAAAATGGACGAACATTGGAACTCTTTCACTCACGAATTCATTGAATCTATTCAGAGAGGTCAAGAATCTTGTGGAAAAGTTAATATTATAATTGATCTTATTAATATTTGTCAAATATTCATTAAAACAGTTACAGTAAAGCACACTTAAACGAACTCGGATAAGAAAAAAAGGCTTAATAC
Organism: Solen grandis; assembly: GCA_021229015.1. Lineage (NCBI taxonomy): Eukaryota > Metazoa > Mollusca > Bivalvia > Adapedonta > Solenidae > Solen > Solen grandis. Next base: position 3,037,507 of record CM037787.1, read on the forward strand.
AAAATAAAAACCATTCCCCGACTACCTTCTTCATTATTTCTATGGACCCCCACCCGCTTAAGATAAAATCGGATATAGCGAAAAATCGGCTAGGACAAAAAAATGCAGGTGCCTATATTTCAGTTTACCTGTAAAATTGTTCGGTTAACACAAAATAGCCCGTCATTATCATAATTTGACAAGTGTTCACATACACAGCGCTCCTTGTTGCTTAAATGGCTATGACCTCGGGCGGAAAACAGCACCCAACTATATGTACGTCTTTCTGTAAGTTTGCTATTGATAGCAATTTAAACCAGCAGAAAGGCAGTTTCGTGTGAGTGATAAAGGCATGTCACGCACATAGATGCATTATATACTAATTTCCCTAACCTACAATAAAACAGGGTTGAATATTTCTTGTTGCATTAAAATCCTCGTGTCCATGATGTTGCTCAGGCCATATCAATTTATCTGTCGAGAAGGGTATAAATCTGTCGAGAAGGGTATAAAGAAAGGCCATATCATTTGAGAAAAAATATATAAAATTTTAGATAGAATCAAAAAAGGAGAGAAGAAAGTTGAGATCGCCAATGACTTTTTCAAAAGTTCTTCATAGATATATACATGTATACATGTACTGAATATAAATATAATTTTCCATGAATATCATAAAGGGAAATAAACATATAGACATTTTTTAAAACAAGGTCATAGCTGTTCACAATTTATCCTGTACTTTGTTACCATTCAAATATACATGTACTTGGTGGAATTTATAAAAATAACACAGATTTACCGTGTCTTTTAACATTAATTCCTTATCATTTTTTTTTGTGGTAAGAATTGGGAGTATAACGAAATTTTGCTATATGCAAACATTTATAACGAAATTTTCGTTATAAGGATAAGACGAAATTCGGATAAGACGAAATTATTTGCAAGGTCCCTATGATGTCTATGATGTCGTTGTAAGTGAGCTTTAGTGTAGCAATATCACTGCTGTCGACTATGCTTCGATCATTGATTTCAAGAGAGTTCATAATATCCCGATGCTTTGGTTTACCTCGTATATCAAAAAGATATCCAAAGATAGGATATGTTTTTATCCTCGTAATTTGCAATCTCAGATAATCGCTGTTTACTCTCCGTAATAAAACATTTCACTTTGTTTTTCCAATGTTATACGGTGGCCATTGATTAGTTTTATGGTAATAGTATCTAATTGTGTCCTGTCTTAATAACATCTTCTTTTATCCAGTCAGGCCTACTTATTTTCTTGACTCATATAGTTTTTAACGTACTTGTAGAATGACAATTTATACTGATGTAAAGTCATTAGTCCAAACTTTAAAATCATTCTCAGGGTCGTTTGAAAGGAGAGTGTCCGACATACGCAGTGTAGGTCGTTTAAAAAGTCTGTCTCAGAAAATTTACGAAAGGGTCTATAAGTTATATAATTATGTCTATTTGTTTTCGTTTAAGTAGCATTTTTTTAAGCTTCTAGTTAAACAAATAGAACAGTGATCTCTTATTCCAACAGGACTTGACTATTTCAGTTTACCGTCACCTCGACAGTATTTCAGTCATATAGCGACGTCCAGCTAATTACAAGTGGAGGAAGACCGCGAATGCACGGAGACATCCGGGTAGAACCACCGACCTACCAAAAGCCAGCTGGAAGGCTTCCTCGCATGAAAATCCGAATGACTCTGCTGGGATTCGAACCCACGCGGTGAGTGAGTGTTAAAGTCAGCGACTTTACCCTCTCGGCTACGGAGATCCCTTATTCCAACAGGAGCTACAAAACATTCAACAACATGTCACACGTCTACGGCGTGATACATGTACTGCAGTGTGGTAGCAGCAGCAGCAGCAACACTTTATGTCTCAAAAAGACATCGTCTTCAAATGACTGAAATACTGTCGGTGGGACGTTAAACCCAACAAACAAACAAACAAACAACATAATTACTAATATAAGAGGATGTAGCAATTCTAGAGTTTCATTATTTCTAAAAAGACATTTATATGACTTTGCTTTTGATAAAGAATATAAATATCAAAAATGTCCAAAACTGGGTGGTAATATTTGTTTACATTTTGCATATATGTGTAGGCTACATCACAACAATATTGTTTATTTTTCAATTATCAAAAGTATCCATTACACACCTACTACATTAATATAAAGAATTTTCTCCATTTGCATTATTATATCCAAAACAAAACAATAACCAGGAAGGAAACCCGCAAAAAATCCCCCCCCCCCCAAAAAAAAAATATAATAAGTAAAAAAAGATATATATTATTGACGTGTAAGAAACTTGAATACATCCATTAATATAAATTTTACAGATTTATCTGGGTATTAAACAGTGAATATCTGATCGTTCACCATGTGTTTGAAAGGAGCAGGAAAATTCGGGAAGATTCTTCTCATAATAGTCAACGTTCTCTTCATGGTAAGTTTTTTTCTTGTTTCCAGACTACCGTAAAGTCATTTATTTTTGTTGACATCAAATTTCGTGGAATCAGTAACCAACTCAATTTCGCCTGTACACATATATTCGTGGATTCATGTTCTAGAACACATGAGGAATATTAAAAACATTTTTCGTGGGGATGGATATTCGTGGAAAAGTCATCCACGAAATCAACGAAAATTAGTCCCCAACGAAATGTAATGATTCTACAGTATATCTTTATTCATCTCAATAGTATGGAACGCCAGAACTGTCTTATGTTGAGAACGACTGATATAGATGGTCAGTTAGTGTTTTGTTAAGTCCGAGGTACAATGTGTTGGGTAGTAATTCCAATGTGTTCAGCTATTGACGTGTTAAGTGCTTGAGGTATTTTCTTTTGCCGATGCAATGTGTTGTTAGGTGCACAAATTGTTATGTTCAGTCATAACAATAAACTGTTGAGTATTAGTATCATTATGTTTTGTAATGACAGTGTATTATTGAGCGATACGTATATTATTTTCAGTTACAGTATTACCCTGTCGGGTGCTACAGACATTATGTTCAGCCATGACAATAAATTGTTGAGTGATTTTTAATAATGTCTGATTGAGTGGACTTCATTTTGTTCAGTTACGTTAGTGTGTTGTGGTGTGGTACTGTTATGTGTTCGGTTGAGGTAGTGTGCTGTTTGGTGCTATTGTCATTATATTCGGTTGTGAAAACGTCCTTGTGACTGCTAACAACATTGTGCTTTGTTTAATAATGTGTTGTCAAGTACTTACTCCGTCGTGTTCAGTCGTGCAAATGAACTGCTGGGTGATAACGTAAGTTTATTATTGCGATAGTGTTTTGTTGAGCTGTAAAACTATCATGCTTGATTGGTAAAACGTGCTGTTCTGTGTTGATACTGTTATGACTAGTCTATTAAACGTTCTGTGTGTATTTGACGTTGTGTTCGGTGGTTATTCAATTATGTTGGGTTCATTCGGACATCTCCGGATCATTTCCAGATTCCTAATCAGTTAACTTCGTCCATCAATAAATCGCAAATACTATCTGGGGCCGTATTCATAAAGCTCCTTAGGAACAAATTTCCCTTAGTCTCTAAGATTTTCCTTAAAATCACATAGATTTCCCTTAAGTATTAAGGATTTCCTTTAGTCTTATACATAAAACACCTTAGGAGATTTATTCCAGTTAAGGATTGTTTTCCCTTAAAAACTTAGGAGCTTTATGAATACGACCCCTGGTGTATTTTATGTCCCCGAGATCTGTGATCGGGGGCATATTGTTTTTGCCCTGTCTGTCTGTTTGTTTGTCTGCAACTTTAACATTGGCCATAACTTGAAGACTATAAAAGGTATTGAATTGAAACTTCATATATGAAGAGAATGCCACTAGGTGAAGTACAGTGACTAAGAACCATAACTCTACTTGGTCCAATTTTTGAATCATCTTCCTTTTTAATTTTTATTTTTTGTTCAGAGCATAACTCATGAACTATTCAAGGTATTATTGACTTGATACTTAGTATATTTTTGAATTATCTACCATTTTTAAAATGATTTCTGTCCAGATAATAGCGGTATTGACTTGAAATTCATATATAATAGATGGCAACTGGAAAGACCATAACTCTATATATATATATATATATATATATATATATATATATATATATTCCCCATATTTTGTTGGAAGTATAACTCATAAACTATACAAGATATTGTTTTGAAATTTAAAATGTAAATAGATAGTGAGAAGTGGAAGGGTTATAATAATGGAAAAGAACTCTGTCAGGTTCTTTTTTTAATTATCTCCTTTTATCTATTTATTTATTTTTTTGTCGTAAGCATTACTTCATTACTATATGGAATAAAGTCTGTATACTCCACTCATGAATGGCTTTCAATTGGCATCAATTATTTAATATCTGACCAGCTCTGACGGGGGCATAGTGTTTTTCGAACACATCTTGTTTTCTGTTTATGTTTCATCCATATTTACATAAAAAAAATCGATACTCTTGAAATGACCCCGCCCCCCCCCCCCCCAAAAAAAAATAGAATGTGAAACATATGCTTATGAGGGATGACCAACCGGACATAGTATCAAAATGAACAAACACATCTTAATGACCAAACATAAGAATAGCATTACTGAATAGATTATCATTTAAAAAAAACAACAACATATTGACAGCTCAACCCAACAGCTCTTTTCCTTACTGCACAACATGACAGCTACACTGAACACTTTATTGTATCAACTGAAAATAATGACACTATACCTAGTATAATGCTATCTTAACTGAGGATAATGATCTAAGCACCGAACAGCATATTATCAGAAGACAGCATAACGGCCTTTGCACCGAGCAGATTACCATTGAACTGAACATAATGACAGTATCAGACCACAGTACGTACTCACGACTGAACATAATGACTTCTTTACACATCAACATATCGTCCATTGAAAGCCAGAAGGGGCTATCAGCCTTATTTTTAGCTCACCTGAGCACAACGTGCTCATGGTGAACTTTTGTGATCGCCTTTTGTCCGTCGTCCGTGCGTGCGTGCGTCCGTCGTCAACAATTTCTTTAAACAACATCTCCTTCTAAACTACTCAATGGATTTTGATAAAACTTCACAGGAATGTCCATTATGGGGCCCTTTACCAAAGTTGTTAAAATTATTTTGATTGGTCAAAAATCTAGGTCACAGGAGCTAAAAATAGATTTTAAAAATGAAAATTTTAAAAATCTTCTACTCCGAAATCACAAGGCCTAGCCTTTTGATTTTTGGTATGTAGCATGATCTTATGACTTTCTACCAAGATTGTTCAAATTATGACCCTGGGGTCAAAATTGGCCCCGCCCCAGGGGTCACTTGATTTAAAAAAAAAATTCTTCTTCTCAGAAACCACAAGGCCTGGTGTTTAGATATTTGGTGTGCAGCATTGTCTAGTAGATCACAACCAAAACTGTTCAAATCATGACCCTGGGGTCAAATTTGGCCCCGCCAAGGGGTCCCTGATTTTACATAGGCTAATATAAGAAAAAAACTTGAAATATCTTCTTCTCAGAAACCACAAGACCTGGAGCTTAGATATTTGGTATGTAGCATGATCTTATGACTCTCTACCAAGATTGTTCAAATTATGACCCTGGGGTCAAAATTGGCCTCGCCCCAGGGGTCACTTGATTTAACATAGGCTAATATAGGAAAAACTTGAATTATCTTCTTCTCAGAAACCACAAGGCCTGGTAAGATATTTGTTGAGCATGTCTTTGACCACAACCAAGTTTGTTCAAATCATGGCCCTGGGGTCAAATTTGGCCCTGCCAAGGGGTCACCTGATTTAACATAGGCTAATATAGGAAAAAAACTTGAAAACTCTTCTTAAAAATCTTCTTCTCAGAAATCACAAAGCCTGGAGTTTAGATATTTGGTATGTAACATGGGCTAATAGACCTCTACCAAGTTTGTTCAAATCATGAATCATGCATTGTATAGTGGATCTATACTTAGTTTGTTCAAATCATGGCCCTGGGGTCAAATTTGGCCCCGCCATAGGGGTCACCTGATTTTACATAGGCTAATATAGAAATAACTTGAACATTCTTCTTTTTAGAAAACTAGAAAACACATGGCCTGGGGTTTAGATATTTGGTGAAAATTAGTCCCGCCCCAGGGATCACTTGATTTTACATAGACTTATTTTGGAAAAAAAACTAGAAAAATCTTCTTCTCAAAAACCACAAGGTCTGGAGTTTAGATGTTTGATATGTAACATGGGCTAATATACCTCTACCAAGTTTGTTCAAATCATGACCCTGGGGTCAAAATTGGCTCTGCCCCAGGGGTCACTTGATTTTACATAGCCTAATGATACCAGGTGAGCGATCCAGGGCCATCATAGCTGTCTTGTTATATATGCTGATAGCCCCTTCTGGCTTTCAATGGACGATATTACTTTATCATAATGTGCTGGGCGGTAAATCAATTGTCTCCAGCTATTGAAGCGTTGTGTTAAGTCTGGTAAAACAGAACACTGTTTTAATCGAACACAATAAAAGTACCACTCCACAACAAACTAACGTAACTGAATAAAATGATATCGCACTAAACAATTTATTTTCTTTACTAAGCAAAATTATTTAAACACCCAACAAATCAGACATTATTACGAGGAAGACCGACAGGGTAATTAAAAAAAAACGTACCTCAATAAACATTATTACAAAAATAATGAATAATACTCAACATTTATTTATGCTAACATATCTGGAGCAGCAAATAGCATATTATAAATACTGAAGACAATAACTGCAACACTTTATAGCACATCAACTGGACTTCACAAAATTTGTAACCACTTGCCGGCTCAGTGTAAGGACTGAACATAACAATTAGTGCACCTAACAACACTTTGTATCTCGGACTTAACAGAACAATCAATATTAGTCGTTCTCAACATAAGACAGTTCTGGCGTTCCATACAGGCGTGTAGCTGGACAGAAAACGATGTGCAAGCCCCGCCCCACCCCCTTCCCAGATAATTTGAAATCTTAGAATACATGTCAATGGTGACGTCTGGTGCCTTTTTTTAAATCCTGTACTTGTAGGAAAATACTGAAACAAAATTATTTGTTAGCATGTGATTTATTTTAGTTTTCCATGAATTACTGCTGTTATCTTAAACAAAGTAAGTTATTGATTAGAAGAAATATAAAATCGTGAAAATTGTGTGCAAGCCCTAGCTTTTTGGCGTAAAGGCAGCTACGCGCCTGAAGATATTATGAGCTTCAGTCGGTGTCTTGAGTAGATACTGGACGTGAAATATTTCGACTTTGTTTTATTTTATCTTTATCCGTTTCGTTTCCCCACATTTTATTACATCCAACTACATTTAAAACGAATCCGGACATACCAAACACAGGAGTTTATATCGAACATTGGACATTTCAAATGAGTGCTCTCATCAAACTGGGATTTTCTTCAGCTCAAAATTTTGAAGCTCTAGAACTCCCTTATTTATTGATTAGGAGACTAGAATATTTGAAACTTGCTTTTATAAAAACTACTTCTATCTTTTTTTCCAAATATTCACTCTATATTATAAATGTGATACAAAAATTGAGATTTTTTAGTTAAGAAAAATCTTAATTTGAAATGTTTTGTGAAGCCAATTAGGTAATACGCAAAGTAACTTAAATATTTGATCTTGACATCGAATTCCGTGTTTACTTCTCCTGAATGTGAATTGATTTATTTTAAACTTGGATTCAGATTAAGTGCATAGTCTATATTTGTTTAAATAATTATGTAAGTAACTGTCCAATGGAATAAAGAAAAGTTTGAAGCTTTTCTTACACCCTAAAACACTTCCCCTTCATTCAAATATAAGACACAACACGAATAAAATAAACATAAGGCATTGGATCGTTCATGTTTTTCTTTGTTGGGTTATACAAAATACTCAAGAAATATGAGAAACTTGGACTCTGCACAAATGTTCAATATAAAAATTGACGGGCCAAATATTATAATGGACTGCAATTAACATAATAGATTGATACTGTACAATAATATTCTGGAATAAAAAGGATCACATCATTTTTAAATTAATTTTTTGGCCCATTATAGAAAAAGAAATTAGTTTGTTTCATAAAATGACATTGGCATATTGTGACTAACGCAAACGGTACATAATGTGCAAATAATGCAGTGAAATAACAGTTAGACGCATTAAAAATGTTGATCAAATCTCGCTATTTAGTATTTTGAATGGATATCAAAATATCTCATTGTTTACACTTCATTGGCGAGTATTCCCGAAGGCGATCCATTGTCGGAAATAATTTGAATATGAAACCCAATCGCGGAACACAAATTGTTTATCAGCTACGCCATCAGTTCGTGTACTGGTGGTTAGTTAACGGAGACTTACGGAAGGTATGTAGACAACTTCAGAAAATTGACGAAGATATGCAAGATATGCAAACCTCTTGCTTTTGAAAACAACTGAATTATCTTTAGTAAAAGATTCTTCTTTTTAGGCATTGTAATAATATTGTAGTCAACACGTATGTACACATTGCATCTTAACAAATCTGTAACGAACATTTTGCTTTTCTGTCCTAATAATATTACACTCCTTTTGGAAGAACAATGGGCCTTTAAGATTTTAGATGCATTGAATGCCTCTCAGTGATCTTTATTGTTGTATGTTGTATTGGGGTTTACCGTCGCTGCGATAGTATTTCAATCATATAGCGACGTCCAGCTAATTACAGGTGGGGGAAGACCCCGAATACACAGAGGTACCCGGGTAGAACCACCGACCTACCGCAAGCCAGCTTCCTCACATGAAATATCCGAAGTCCCTACCGGGATTCGAACCCACAGCGGTGAGGGGCTGTTCAGTGATCTTTAACTTACTGGCAAGCAGTACAAAGTAAAATGATCACATCTGTTTTGCTAAAACAATTACTGAAAACACCAGTTGAATACCAGATATTTTTTAATTTCAACTCGCATTTCCTACGTGCTAATATAGGCACATCGATACTATGATATACTTGCATATAAATCATATGTATGAAGTATTTCATAATTCATTTTTATGCTTCCCACATGGAGTTCGTAATATATGGTCTAGTTCACATTTTCCGCAGCTCGGTTAATAGGATTTAAATAAATACTGTGAAGACATGACTAGATGATAATTTGCCATTTTATTAAAATGACGTTCAATCTACATGAAATCATAAACTTTATGACATGTATGAAAGGAGTCAGAGACTAGATACATAAAATTAGATCACCATAGACTAGATTTATAAAATCGAACATACATAGACTAGTAAATATGATCACCTTTCATATGCAAATAAGGTGGCGAACACAAAATATGCCACAGAATCTAAACTTGTTTAGATTACCGCCACTCAAGGAAAATGTGAACCATGGGGAAAACAGAAAATGTAGTAACATAGTAATCAGTTAACTTGTACATAATTACCTCATTTGAATACAAGAAAAAATATGAGAACATCGCGATACGTAGAATCTGGGGTAGTCGATAGCAGACGTAATCTGACCTATCGACCACCTGCCCATAATTGTTTCAGTCAAAAAATCCGAAGTCCCTACCGGGATTCGAACCCACAGCGGTGAGGGGCTGCTTAGTGATCTTTAACTCATTGGCAAGCAGTACAAAGTAAAATGATCACATCTGTTTTGCTAAAACAATTACTGAAAACACCAGTTGAATACCAGATACTTTAATTTCAACTCGCATTTCCTACGTGCTAATATAGGCACATCGATACTATGATATACTTGCATAAATCATATGTATGAAGTATTTCATAATTCATTTAAACGTGATGAGTTTTGTCCATATAAGGACAGCTTTTAATCAAAGGTACCCGGCACGTTATTCTTCCAGAAAAAAGTACAATTTTACTAAAAAATCGTTTTTTTTTGTTTGTTTTTTTTTTTTTTTGTTGTTGTTTTTTTCCCCCAAAAATCCACGCATCGCTTTATTGTAATCATGATCTATCAAGTGAGTGTGGGAATAGTAAATGCAAGCCTTTATACTTAGAGCAAAATAACCTATGAATCCAAGTCAATGGATGCTTGCATCTGCACTGAAGTCCTTTTTAAGCATTTGAAGGACCATGCTTATAATATATTGATGGATCATTGGTTACTTTAACTACTTACATCATATTTTTCTCTTAAAACAACATTTTTTTTTCTCTGATCATATATCGAATAATGGACTTCACTCAATGGTTTTAGTTACTATACCTCTCTTAACTTTCATAAACTTAGTTTTATTTTGCATAGGACATGAACGTACACAAACAAAACAAACAACCCTGGGTCATTCAAATGCCAATATTTGGAAACTTTTCAAGATATTTTTAACAAGAGGCGTGCCTAAGCGATTTTGAATTATATGCCAAATGTTTTAGGCGGGAAGAAGTGGGGTTTTCGGCTATCTAAATAAAAAGATTTGAATGATGGCTTCTTAAGATATATTTTAACGTTGATATGGCATATTTGTGTTTCGTTTTCTTTATTTCAACATGTTTAAATTTCACTCATTTTGACCATTTGTATGCATTTGCGTACATGCGTTTTCCTGGATACGCATTTGAACGCTTTGAATACAAATGTCCTTGAGTTACAATGGTACCGTTTAATAGGTAGATCATTTGAGCAAAGTACAAACACTACAGGTGTCCTTGGACACGGGTATGTTTTTTATCAATTAGATCATGCCTGATGTTTACACTGTTATGAGTGTAATCTTTGGCTTAGATTCTGTGTATTGACAATTCATGTTTATTTCATTCACACCATTTTGTGTATTTTGGTATCCAGTTACGCAATTTGCACCTGATACAAGCTCATGATCTTTAAGTATATATTATATTTGGTAAAATGATAATTTCTTTGCTTTTATGAAAGTTATAAAACTTTGAAGAAACAGTAAAAATTTGACATTGAAAATACAACGATGCAGCTAGAGAAAAAATCTAGCAGGAACAAATTAGTGTAATTTCATGTATATTTTAAGACTACGGCAGCCATCGTTTTAATGGTGTAGCATGGAATCGTGTTTTCCCTCTGTAATTGAATTAATTGTGTCAAGTTAATGCCCTTTTCATAGTAAGATATCAACAGATATTTGTGATTTCTCATTAATTCCTTTGTGTCGGTTCTGATTAATTATCGTACGTCAATTAATGTTAGCCTTTTTAAAATAATTTCAGACTTCAATGTGAAAGCTGGAAGGCAATATTATTAAACTAGAAAGTGTATTACATCTTCCAATACAAATCTACAGACGTAATGTCACCCAAGCAACCATCAGTGATCTTGGGTGGTTTCCCATCACCAGGCAAAGCCGTAACAGACGGTATTGAAACTATATTTAGACTGATAAAGCCTATATTTAGATGCATTCTCTTTTCCCGCATGCGGTAACTTAGGATGAGGTTACGAAATTGCTACCCTGAACTGGTGAAGACGTTATGTTGCAGAACGTTTCGTTCGGGGATATTGTATTCTAAATTAAACCGATTTCGGCGAAACTGCGTTTACGAAAATAGCGTATTCCAATGCAATGTGGCCTACACTTTTCGAGTTTATTTGTCAGGAAGCAAAGAATACAACAATATTAACGAAGGAGAGTAGAAAATTATTATATACATGTATATCATGTATATATATTTTTAATTTCTAGCGAACATCTATGAATTAAGTGCTTTAAAACACGCTTTTTAAGCATGTGTACATGTTTATTATCCTCAAGTCAAATCCGACTTATTTCTATGATATATGTTTTGATTTTTTATAAACGGATATTTCTTAATCGGTTTTCAAAATTATAATATAAAATATGTTCACCCTATTTTGACACACACGCGTGATAAATCAAGAGCTAATCTTTGGGCCCTAAGTCGTTCGTAGAGCACCCCCGGCCCCCTTTCTCTCTATCTCAACCCTCCCCAACCCCCAAATTCCTCTCTTTCTACACTTACATGCCCTTTCCCTCGATTACACAGTTTACCTTTATCCCCGTATGCATGTCCTCTTTTCTGTTTTCCCCACCCATCAGCTCTTCTTTATGCCTCACCACTAATTTTGAAACGTATAGACACCTTATCAATATACCTCAATTTTCATATTGTTTCAGATATTCGGGCTTGCACTTCTCATCATGGGCATCATTATGAGACTAGAAAATGACGTTTTCCACTCCACGGAGGTGACAGCGACGTTGAACAAGATCAACCTAGGTGGCGCTCTTTACCTCGGCAACCTGCTCCAGGCTCTGTCCATCATGATTATCGGACTCGGCATTTTCATACTTGTCGTGTCCTCCCTAGGAGCAGTTGGGGCGTGCATGGAGAAACGCGTTTTTCTGATTATCGTAAGTACATCTTCTTTTCAAAACATTCGCAATATTATTCATTTATTTCGCTGCAGCTAAAATGAAACTTTATAATGTCACTGGAGTAAAAAGTACTGGCCCAATCCAGGATGCATATGTAATATTTTCTCAGACTGTGTTCTGTAAATTAAGAAGATAAACAGAAATAGAAAAATAAAGATTGAGTTGGCTTTGCTATTTTACCCAAAGCTTCTACTCATATAATTTTATACGTCCATAAATATATAAAATGATTTATAAAATTATGCAATAGTATAATAATTGAAGACAGAAATTTTAATCAGTTCTGTATATCAATAAATCATGCTTATTCATTTTCATATTACCGACATTATAACAACATACTTGTATCTAGTTTCGAGAGGTCGGTATATTTAACATTTCTTTTACTTTATTTAGTTTTGTGTGCAAAAGTACATTATCATGTTCAGGTAGTACTTTCTGGTTAATCGTGATTTAAAACTATATATAATATCACCATTGTTATTAATTAATCGGTGGTAAAAAATCTATTGTCGGTCGGGCCATAAGAATCTATTTTTTTTTCCAAAACTATTCTTAAGTCATTATCCTTTGATTTCAGTATGCCGTCATAGTTGGCGCTATCTTGGTCATCCAGATCATCGGTGTATCACTGATGCTCGCATTCAATTCTGAGGTACTCATAGTCTCAATCTCGTTTGAAATGACTTTGCACTCAGCAAATATAGAGGGTAGTTCCGGTGTCAGACTAATGTGACCTGGGTGTGGCATCATGTCAGGTCTACACTGCGGGTCTCCTTGCAAGCTTGGCTTTCTTTTAATTAGTGAACCAGGTAAGAAAATGTGCAGCCAGATCAGAACTCGAACCGGGGACCCCTTACTTACAGGACGAGTGCTCTACAGACAGAGTTGCCGGGCCGCTTACACAAATCTTTAATCGATACGAGTTGTTTGCATGTCGTGACATGAACTCATGCTGACTTAACAATTCACGTCTGAAGTCATTTCTGAGTACAACTGGCTTTCATGTGAGCCAGATATTAAATTTGACCATCATCAATACGACTTTAATAAGAAACTTTTTAATTTTAATTAATTTGATCCATTTTCAACAGGATTTCAAGTAGTTTGTCCATCATCAACATAATTTTACTTTCCAGATGGAGGACGACCTGAAGGACAAATTTGAAGACATCTTTACTATTTATGAGGGCATCGAATCAAATGTGGAGGAATCCGTTGGCTGGGACCTTATCTTTTTAGGGGTTTGTAATACTATTGTTATTTTTAAATGGCTTAGCACACCCCGGATTCATTTAATGAAGTAGGACTGATACAATAATCACATGCGATGTTACGTGGTGTGGCGTTGCAATGCAGATAGTTCAGTTATTGAATGTTTTTACTAAAGTATTTGGGAATAGCAACGAAACTTTGTAAGCATTTTCGATAGAAGGGTCATAATTGGTAATAAGCATGATGCTTTTTTTCTAAAACTTCTTTTTCAAGAATGATAAAAAAGGTTAAATGTTATTTTATATTGTTGAATAAAGGTGCTACATCGCCAGTTTTAAATTCTTTATTGGTATATGGTCATAATGATTCAGGAATCTCCTAAATTATGAAATTTCACAACTTAGATCTGTATTCATAGTTTCACTCAAATTAAAACAGCATGTATATATCAATAGAAATATATACGTGCTTATAGAACAACACACCATTCACTATGTGTTTAGTCAAACTTGCGTCAAGGGTATGGGTAAGACTGTTCGCACAGCACAGGTGGTTGCTTGGCGGTTATATCGGTAATAGTCTCTTTAATTCAATGATAAAACTACGGATGGTCCTTAAAACAGGTAACAACTGCACACAAATCAACTTAATTTATAGTTACATAGTAATATGTTAGCTTAAGAAAAACCATCCAATCAAATTTAATTGCATTTCTATCAATGAATAAAAAATGCACATTTTCATTTGGAATGATCATGTTGCAGTTGGAATGCTGTGGGGTGGATTCCGTGTCCAGTTCTAATAATGACAACGAATTTCAAAGAACCAAATGGTGGAATAATCGGGCAGACACCAACGACAAAGTACCGTCTAGTTGCTGTAAAGGATCCAACAAAAAGAACTACAAATCGCGTGGTGCCGACAACGCGTGTCAGCAGACGTTAACGGACCACCAAACAACGGTTGGTGAATTTCTCTTATTAATTACATTTAAAATGTTCACTGACAAATAGAAAATGCTGCGACATGTTGACATGCAAATTTATTTATATGACATGGTGTAGTGTCTTTATTCCAGGTGGCTGAGTTGTAAGAGTGTCCGCCCTTGAATTGAGAGTCATAAATTATGGTACTGGTATAGCTTCCTTGCTTGGTGCTAAGCATATCAGGGTAGTTCCAGGACTGGTTGGCCCATTGTCATTTTACTGTTACTGGGTGTGGTATCATGCCACATGTCCACGGCATGATACTTCAGTGTGGCAGCACTATATCTGTCTCAAGTAGACATGATCTCTAAATGACTGAGATATTGTCGGCGGAATGTTAAACCCAAGCTTAAGTCTACGCATATAAACTCATTTTGTCGCCTTGTCAAACAGAGCAGGCCTAAATCAGACAGTTTCATCCAGGAGCTGTCTGACAAAGGCCTCCTCTGAGTTCTCATACAATATTGAAGCTCAGGTTCCATCCATACTGTCTGCAGCAAAACAACAACAACAACAACAAAAAACAAAAAAACAAACAAAAAAACATTGGTTCATTTTAGTGCCAAATAGAACTAAAATCAATTAAATCAAGCTGTAAATGTAAGTGATTTTCTATAAGTAAAACCTTACCATTCAAGGTACGTTATAAACTTGCCTTTATATGAAGGTGGTTTTTATTCAGGGGTTAAATGCTCTTTAAATCTAGTGTTGGAAATCAGGTCACTTGTCTTCGATCACAAAATGGCCGCTGATACATGCCTGACTGTACTTATATTTTCAGGGATGCTACACAGCATTCACGACGTCATGGGATGACTACAAGATACCGCTGATCATATTCTTCGCACTGCTGATTCTGATAGAGGTAAATACCCTTTTCTTCGTATAGACTCATTTTGATGCATTGGCAAACAAAGCAGACCTGGATCAGACAACTTCTATAGGAGTTGTCTGATCAGGGTCTCCTCAGTTTGCTCATACAATAGTGTAGCTCAGATTCTAAAAAGTCTGTGTGGCAAAGAAAAGTCTGTTATTTCATAAACCATTTTAAGTTCAGTCAATTAGTATTCACCATGTCAAAAATTTGGAC
>CM037787.1:3053328-3103328 GCA_021229015.1 Solen grandis
ACTTTTTTACTGTACAAATAAAGGCATAATTAAATATTCTGTACAATGTACAATCCTGTAGAACTGTTTCATACTTCATATCTGTAACACATTCTGACGACTGCGACTGTATTCTTGTTAACAGATAAAATATTCGACACCTGATTAATTAAAAAAAACAACAAAAAACAAAACAAAAAAAAAACAAAAACAACAACAACAATAAAAAAAAACACAAAAAAAACACGCGCATCTAAATGCGTACATTACATGACCATCGTATAAAAAAAAATCAACCCCGGAATATTAAGAGTTTCTTGTATATGTCACTAGTCATAACTAGTCATAACGTATCGGTTGCCTTAATCTTGGACTGGTTGCGGGCACAACAATTCTTTGAATGCAGGACAGACATATGAACGGGCACTTTTATGTAGGTACTTCTGTTTTGCTAGGCTCAGTCCCTGTGCAGGTACGACTGGAGGCCGCTCTACTGTGTTGAACCGGTGACCAGGGTTCTTAAGGAAGCAGATCTTCATTTCACATCTATCGTGGCACTCCTTAACAGTGACAACACCTGGTTCGTTTGAAGAAATTCGGAAGTACTGGTACATGCTGAAATATATGGTGCCACTGAATTTATGAACATATATGTTATCCATTGTATATTTACTTTTAGTGAAGGTAAATTGATTCAAGGTAATTAAATATTCCACATAACAAATTAATACAAAGAAAAATGTTAATTGACTCAAGGTAATTTCATATTCCACATTACAAATTATTACAAAAACAAATGTTATACTGTATTCTGACAAGGGACTTGAAATGCTGGGCGATGAAGCTATTACATCCCCGCCACCGCTAGGAAGGATAACGCACTGAGATATTGGTGGTGGATGAACGATTGACGAGCGACTGTAGTTGGGCCACACTCCCCACAGTCGTCGATATAACTTCTTCAAGTTTGCAAACCCACCGTCAATCAAGCATCGAGCGTGTCCTAAAACATACAAACGGAGGTCATTTGAAAGTATTAGTAAATGAAATTTCTTTACAACTGAAACTAGAACAGTAATGCGCCGTTTTATTACACTTGATGGAATGGTATACATGCAAAGAATTGTGTTCAGTGTATTTCAGTCATTTATATGTTTAACTGTCTGTACGTACAATAGTCATTTATATGTTTAGCTATCTGTACTTTCAACAGTTATTTTCAGAAGTAGTACCTGGAATTTGCATCAGATATTCGATATTTTTATGTTGTCCTGTCATCACTCGCCACGCGAAATACCCTAGAACGTATCTATTCTTATTCTGACCTGTAAAATAACTGCATTTGTGAAAGTTATGTTGCTATATATAAATCTTAAAAAAAGAAAGAAATGAAACATAGAGATGAAACTATTGGGCTATTGGCTATACTTCGGTTACACTTAGACAAGTACAAATTACTATTCTGAAGATGATTTCATGAACGATGCAATTTACAAAAAGATACATTTATTAATGCATTTATTTGTCCGTCCAACTTTTAAATGTGTCCTTTTAGAATGAAACTACTCTCAATAAAAACAGTTCCCATTTTTATTTACCTTTATGTCATGATGTAAACTATTTAAGGTTTTAAATATCAACAATTAGTATACCTGGACAGTTGTCGGCATGAATGGAACATGATGGTTCGCCATGTCCACGCTGATCTAGCGCCCAGACCACCATGGAAATCACAGAGTTCGGGCCGTGCGTATCCCCGTCATCACCACCCATATTCTCACCCTCATCCACAAGGAAGTTGAGTTGTGCCGGCTCGCCATCGACCCAAAACCCCAAAATCTGTACTTTTTTGAGTGACAAAAAGTACAGAAGTAGTAAAGGTGACGGTTTGGGTGTAAACAAACTTGACCTTCTTTCTAGATGGGCGCCCATCATTGTTACTATTTATAGAAACTCATTTGCATATAAGCATTTTAGGGTATGACGCGTAGTGGCCATGTTGAAGGCGGCCATTTTATTTCTTATGTATGTATTGCGCATGCGTGGTGGCCATTTTGGATTATAGTATGACATTATGATCTATATTTAGAATGACATGATCTATAGTTAGAATGACCTTATCGGTAGAATGAACTCATGTGTGTCTCAATAATGTACAAAGCTGACATGTACATTCAACCTAGGGCTTGATCACGGGCATTGAGGGTCAGGTCCTTAGCCCTAGGCGGAGACTCATGTTGTATAATGGACAATTCAAACACCGTATGAGAAAAAAAATGGCAGCAATAAATAAAAAAATACAAAAAAAGGAACAAAAACATTAAAATAAGAAAGAAAAAAATAAATATGTAATATAGAAAATAAGAAAAACTCAATAAATACATAAGTCAAAATAAAATGATACATTTCTCTCAAAGAGAAACACTTACGATGTGAACAGTTCCATATCTCCCAAGAGAATGAATACATTTCCAGTAACTACTATAATGTGTTTTCCATTTCTGGTCAAAATGTTTCCGGTCTCCATTTTTAGCCCAAAGCGTGAGAACGTACTCTGTGTTCATGGGAACCCCACTGAGAAATGCCATTCACTTTTCCCCAACACCAGATCTTCGGTATGTACATGAAGTGGCATCCAGCTGTTAAAGTCATTAAATGCATGGATCTGAAGAAACATGTTTGAACATGTCCTCTGTGATCATAGGAACCCTGTTGTGAAAGTTATTCACTTCTCCCCAACACCGGATCTCCGTTATGAACATGAAGTGGCATCCAGCTGTTAAAATCATTAAATGCATGGATCTGAAGAATCATGTCTGAAAATGTACTCTGTGATCGTGGGAACCCTGCTGGGAAAAGTCATATGCGTAGGTGGTCATTTTAGTTTAGACTCTACTGTGTGTATAACGTGGCGGCCATATTGAAATTGTATGGCGGTGCTATTGTTTATGAGGTATTGATAATCCCAATAATATACAGAGCTGACTTGTATATTCAGTCATAGGGCTTAATCGCGGACATTGAGGGTCAGGTCCTCAGCCTTAGACGGGGATTATACAAAGTCTTAAAGCAATAATGATCAACATATGATTATCATACAATAAATGTAAAGAACATATAGGATCATGGACTATACAATCAACGAGTTAATATAATAAAAATATATCAAACAATATTGGAACATAATTTTTGAACATTGCTGTACACATTACTTAAATATGAAACTATCAGTCAGAAATAAAGATCAATTTCCTGAATTAGACGTATAGGACATGGAACATATTTTTTAACATGTCAATTAGAAATAAAGATCAATTCCTTGAAAAATTTATTTAAACATGAAACAAACAATCTGAAATAAAGATCAATTATCCTGAACTCGGACGTATAGGGCATGGAACATCATTTTTGAACATGTCTATACACGTTATTTCAACATTAAACAACCAGAAATAAAGATCAATTCTTTGAATTCAGATGTGCAGGCAATGGAACATCATTTTTGAACATGTCTGTACACGTTATTTCAACATAATGGCTTCTTTGCGAATATTGAAATCATTTAAAGCAGGCACTAGTACATTTCATAATCACATACACAGTGACCTAATACCAAAGAAAAAAAACATCTTACTACCATGCATACACACTTATTGTTTGTTTAATTGTCTCTCTCTTAATATCTGGGGAGTTTGTCTGTGATTATATAATCGCATTCTCATACTTAAACTTGACTCGAATTTAATGAAGTACATGAGTACGTAAATGTATACATGTGTATACATAAATACATTTTTCATGTTTTTCTCTCTCTCCCCCCCCTCTCTCTCTTTCAAACACACACACACACACACACACACACACACACACACACACACACACACACGTGATATACCATTTTAAGTCATAGTATTTCCGGTAATTATTCTTGAAAATGTATTCAGGCGAAGCAATGTACAACTACAGTAAACCAGAAATAACTGGTTTACAATTTGAGCCGACCAAGGCAATGTCTTCATTTTATACCATAAAACGTAATGATTGAACATGTCTAGACATGTTGTCTAAAAATAACCAGAATCAGAAAAGAAACGCAGATTCGCAACCAATGACATGCTTCATTCGATGAATAGGCATGACATTGCACAACAACTAGCAATCATGTTTACTCCATGAACCTATGAGGTGTATTGGATCACACACACACACACACACACTATTCATACAAAATCATAGAATGTGTTCATGGTTCTGGAGATGAAATGGACATGCCGACTAAGGTAAATGTTTTAATTTATAAATCACCAACCTTTTTTCCCCAGTATCCAATTTTTATATCACACAACAGAATTTCTAAAAAAAGTTAATGACATGTATATCCATTAGTTTTCCTGCACAAAAGATTCCAACTGATCACTCTAAGAACATTCATAGAAATAAAACCCCGTGTGCGCGTGAAAAAGATTGTTTAATGATGTGTGTGAACGAAACTTATGTTTTGGGCTTCTCGATTTTAACTTAAAACACATGTTTGTGTGTAATCGATACAATCCTAGAGCGGGGTGAAAGATCTTGGACCGTGTCAGCAGGAAAACTAATCAAAAAGACATTACCTCTTTCAGTTTACCAAATTATATACCATTCGTATATAAGTATGGAACAAATGAACGAATATTGTTATTTTGATTTTTTAGAATTCAATTTTTTATTTTGTTTCAGTGCAAATCAAGTCTAAATATATGATTGATCCGATATGGATTAATTATCGATTTTATAACAAAAATTTTGAGCATCAAATAGTAAGTAGCTTCAAAATAAATCTGTTGTTTTGATTTTCAATCGAATTATTGTCAATTATCGATTTTATTGATTCCCCCCCCTTTTTAAAGGTACAATGTTAAAAGGTAATATCTCCCTTAGTTGTAAATCGATTTGAATCATTTTCATAGCTATGGAAATCTCAAGGTGAGATCTTTACTTTGAAATCTCTTAACCGGAAGTCCATGATGAATAAAACCGGTAGACAATGTAAAGTATATCTCCTTTTGTATCGATTTGAATATTTTATAGCTATGAAAAGCTCAAAGTGAGATATATACTTTGAACTCTCTCCACCGGAAGTCCATGATCCTTTAAAACCGGAAATGACGTCATTTTATGTGAAACTGACCCTTTCTTCATTAGTTTGAACTTCGAGGGTGTAAAAGACCATACGAAAATCGTGTCAGCCATACAAGTTTTGACACTCAGACTAACAACATGGAATTTAACAATGTGGAGATTCAGCATGACTTGAAATATGGAATTTAACAATGTGGAGATTCAGTATGACTTGAAATATGGAATTTGTACAAAATGTGGAATAAGATGTTATACTCCGTGTTCTTTTTGCTGGTCGATTTTTCAATAAGATGTACAGTTTCATGAACTACGGCGAGGTATTTTCAGCGCCGGAACACTGATTAAAATAACGTCAAGCAGGATCAAAGTCTTAAAACATATAAGGGGAAGTGCCTCCCTTTTCAGTTCATAAAACATGTTTTCTATTAAGTGTTTAGAGTGTGAACAAGTATTCACAAGAAGGGACAATATGTTAAGACATTGTGCATTTAAACATGGAAATGGAAAGACAGTCAATGAAACGCCTTCTCCTCCGGAATTGACTCCTCCTCAGGGAAGAGGAGAAGTTCATCCTCTTTCTCCTCCTCAAGGAGAAGGTCCGATAATTCAGGGAGTACAGACACAAAAGAAAGTTAGGGAAATACCTCCTTCAACATTACCTAATGGACAGGACTTTGTTTTTCAACCTACTTGCCTCTTGCGATAAAACTTACTTCGTATCACAGCTACTACAGAGGGCTTATGAAAAACTTCACAACGTATTATCTGGTTAAACAAGAGATGGCAACTGTTATATGACGAAATACAAAGAAACGTTTTTCCGTAGTAGAATTAAAAAAAGGAGTACCTTTTAATCTGGAAAAAGATGAGTTTTTTTGGACCCTAGAGTCAGATATGTGATCATATTAGACGACATGGCTACGGAAGCGGTGAAAGACCAACGAGTGACCGATTTATTCACGGAAGGTAGCCACCATCGAAATCTGTTTGACATGGCTCTCAACCAAAACCTGTATTTTAGCAAAGATCCTACCCAGAGACGAAATTGCCATTATCTGGTATTATTTAACAACCCTGTAGACAGACAACAGGTTATGACCCTTGCCCGACAAATTTACCCCAGTAACCCCAAAGAATTGTTAAGACCTTTTGAAAAGGCTGTTAGTCATCCCTATGGCTATCTGCTCGTAGATTTAAAGCCACTTACACCGGCTTCACTGCGCATACGCACAAATGTGATAGATTTTATAAGGGAATCAGATTGTAGAATGGAAATACCAAACGATATACAGAGACAGGATACTGTTCCATTCGAGACTTTGCAAAACATCATGATTTCTTGCGACGACTGCGGTTCTATGTTTTTGGACATTAGTAACTTACAAAAACATGTCAGAGTATGGTGTACAGCGGGACTGAAAAGAAAAGCAGATAATGAAGATGAGCCTATGAGTAAAGTAGGCCGTCGAGATTTGATCACCTGCGAGGATGGTTCTGATAATGAAAGTTCTATTGACGAACAAGACTACATGGAAGACATAAATGAATATTTCGAACCCTTAGCAAAAAAACTGGTGAGAAAACGGAAACAGTTTGGGATGAAAAATACTACAAATATAGAAATGAAGGAAACTCAGAACAGAAAACCCGTTCAAAAGCTTACGAGTTTGTCTGTGAAGACGATGAAAAAGAATTCATGCGAATGTATACAGATTTTTTTAGAAAAGCGGCCCAACTACAAGGAAGCGTCATTCATCAGAAATGTTTCAGACAATAAAAAGAAAGTGATTAAACGAGTATTGAAAAAGTACAATTATTGGTTCATTGAGGTCATTGATCCCGGAGAGATAGATTCGGAATCTAGTGATGATTATGAATACGTTTATAAGGGGAGAAGACTAATAGACATAAATAAAAACTAATAATGAACATAGACAGATGGTCAAAACATTTTCGCCTCATGGCGGAGGGAAAACTACGTCCTAATCATAAAGGACACTACAATGTAGAAAAAATACAGACTGGTGGCACGTCTAAAGAACCGACCATTCAATATGTTACCCCTGTGGCACAAACGGCAGAATTGGCCAAGTCAGAACTCAAGAGACGAGACTCTCCACCAAGGGAAAAAAAGTCTACTTCCATGAAATGCCAGAATACCAGTTCCCCTGTAAAATCAAACAAAAGATTTCGACCACCAGGAATTCCGGCCAATTCAACCTGCTATAATTGAGACTAAGGGCTATATAATTGTAGGACAGAACATGTGTGCATATTAAAACGAATTGTACTGCAAAATAAAATAAGTAATAGATTAAAATTTGTATAATTGTAGAACGGAAAATGTGTGCATATTAAAGCGAATTGTATTGCAAAATAAAATAAGTAACAGATTAAAATTTGTATAATTGTAGAACGGAAAATGTGTGCATATTAAAGCGAATTGTATTACAAAATAAAAAAGGGGAAATCAATGAAATCGATAATTGACAATAATTCGATTGAAAAGAGATTTTTCTAAGCTATTGACTTACAATTCGTATACTCAAATGCCTAAATGTTGGTGAAAAAAAGGAAAATATTGATTTTTTAATTTAAACAAAAATCGATAAATAATCAATATCGGATCAATGATGTGTTTAGACTTAATTCGCACTAAAACAATATCAATAAACTAATTTCTAAAATCAAAATAGCAAAATTCCTATACTCAAATGACTAAATGTTAGAGCAGAAAAAAGGCCATGCATTTAATGACTTGAACAGCTGGATACCACTTCATGTTCATAATAGAGATCCGGTGTCGGGGAAAAGTGAATGACTTTCACAGCAGAGTTCCCGTGATCACAGAGTACATGTTCAGACATGTTTCTTCAGATTCATGCATTTAATGACTTTAAGGACGATTTCTGGATTTTCTTCCCTACCATAGACATTTTTCATTTTTTTAAATTTTTTTGGAAATAAGTTTGAGAAATTCAAAAATGCAAAGAAATAAAAGGGGTCACCGAACTCGTTTTTGAGATATAGCTCAATTTCATAGATAGGTGTAGATGTCATTTCTGGAACTGATTCAGCACCAAATACAGTACATACTGATATGTACTAAATGTTGGATAAAAAGACAAAATATAACTGAGTGCATTTTTTTCACCTATAAAATTTAATATGATATTTATTTCATTGATATAAATGCTTATACAGTGTCTGTGATGGTATCTAGAATCAAAACTACAGTTTATAGTGGCGGGCTAGTGTGAAAAATAGTCCCACAATTTCAACAAAATACAACTTTTCACACTTAATATTCAATTACAAAAAAACTGTTCCATAGAAATTTCCAAAATTTATATATATCATAGAATAATATCTACTGAAGACATACATATGTAAAAAAACAATGGGTCACCGAGTTAGTTTCTTCACAAAATTACATTATGTGAACCACGACATTTGATACATTAAAAAATATTTTTAAAAAAGATGTACTAGATCTATAAATACCAAAGGATCACAACAAATGAGATGCTGTCTGTGTCCTTGACCTTGTTTTTAAAGCTCAACCCGTAACAATTGGAAAAATGTCATTTTTTGAAAATTTTGACACAAACTTAAACCATGATATTTATTTATTAATTATTTCTATGAAGAATTTTTAATATTTAGAACCACTTTCTAAAATTTCATAAATACAGCATAAATGTGGATGTGTGCTGCTTTAAAAAATACACATTCTTTGGTTTCAAACTATAAACTACTTCTGTACATTCAGATAACATAATGATAATTAAACATGATATATCATTATTGCATACAGTGGATTTTAAAAATGTGCTTTACACAGAAATATTAAAAATATGATTTGACTTGAATTGACTATTTGAATTTACCGTCGCTGCGACAGTATTTCAGTCATATAGCGACGTCCAGCTAATAACAGGTTGAGGAAGACCCCGAATGCACGGAGGCATTCAGGTAGAACCACCGACCTGCCACAAGCCAGCTGGAAGGCTTCCTCACGTGAAAATCCGAATCCGAAGGTTGGATTCGAACCCACAGCGGCGAGGGACTGAGTGAGTGTAAGTCAGCGACTTTACCTTCTCGGCCACGGAGGCCCCTATTAAAAATATACACATACATATCAGTCAATGGTATTACTAACAAGAATACACAACTGCAAGTGTTCTATAACATCTGCCTCTTCGAGAGTTCAAAACAACATTTCGTACCATATATAAATCTGAACACGCATGCCACTGGAGTTTAAACTTGACGACTGACATGCAACATTAACTCTCTTCGTTCTTTAAACGGTCGATTTCCTTGCAAACTTGCCGCGAAGACGAAAAAAATTGTGACATATTGCAGTTTGGATTTACTGATTTGTGTTTTGATTTTCTGTGCAACAACCTCCTATTAGGAGAGTCGATTATCTCCCTTGTGCGCATAACTAAATCCCGAAATCGTCTTTAATAGCTGGATGCCACTTCATGTACATACCGAAGATCTGGTGTTGGGGAAAAGTGAATGACATTTCTCAGTGGGGTTCCCATGAACACAGAGTACGTTCTCACGCTTTGGGCTAAAAATGGAGAACGGAAACTCTTTGACCAAAAATGGAAAACACATTATAGTAGTTACCGGAAATGTATTCATTCTCTTGGGAGATAGGGAACTGTTCACATCGTAAGTGTTTCTCTATGAGAGAAATGTATCATTTTATTTTGACTTATGTACTTATGTAGTTTTTCTTATTTTCTATATTATATTTTTATTTATTCTTACTTATTTTTAATGTTAAATGTTCCTTTTTTTAAAGTAGTGATTTTTTAATTGTATTTTCTATTTATTGCTGCCATTTTTTTCTCAAAAGGTGTTTGAATTGTCCATTGTACACCATGAGTCTCCGCCTAGGGCTAAGGACCTGACCCTCGATGCCTATGATCAAGCCCTAGGTTGAATGTTGAAGTCAGCTCTGTACATAATTGAGACAAACATGAGGTCATTCTACCGATAAGGTCATTCTAACTATAGTTCATGGTGTCATTCTAAATATAGATCATATGTCATACTATAATCCAAAATGGCCACCACGCATGCGCAATACATACATAAGAAATAAAATGGCCGCCTTTAACATGGCCACTACGCGTCATACCCTAAAATGCTTATATGCAAATGAGTTTCTATAGATAGTAACAAAGATGGGCGCCCACCTAGAAAGGAGGTCAAGTTTGTTTACACCCAAACCGAAGAGAGGCAAAGTCACGCACTGACTAAAATCAAACCTGTAGTGAGTCTACTTTCGGTCTTTATCGAAGTCTCGGGTCTCTACACCCCTCCTGATGCAGTCGTTGTAAACATCTCCCTCCTGACAGTAATGGCAAATTTTGTATTACGTTTTAATTACGACTTTCCGCAAACCTGCGGAAAACGTATAGCGTTTGTTATGTTTATTACGGCTTTCCGCAAACCTACGGAAAACGTATAGGGTTTGTTATGTTTACAGGCCTACAGGCAGAAAGTCCTATTGGGTTTGTACTTTTTTTATTCTTCTTATTCTTTTTTTTCCTTCTTTTCTACGCCTTAATTACTATATGTTGCAAAATCCCTGGACCATGAAAATTTAATGGCATGTATTTCATATGCTGATTAAATGTTAGAGCAAAAAAAGTTTGATTTCAATGATTTTCATATGCCTATGACGTCATATGACGTCACACTTCACGTTATCTACAATAGTTTGTACGCGGTCTACAGACATTAATTCCAGGCCTATTTTCATCAAAAATTCACAAAACGTGTATAGTACGTTCTAGTTGTGCATCCCTGTATACGTTCTTTTAAATTCGAAAAGGCAAAGGTTGAATGGGGAATCATTCGAACCATTGACTTCAAATTTCAAATTCCTATAAAATCGCTGAAAGAGTGCCTTACATTCTGGGAAGATGCACGTCATTTGACGTCATAAGGTGAAAAATAATTTCTAATTTCTACGGGCTAACTTCTATATGTTGCAAACATCCGGGCACCTTCAAAATTGAATAGCATATGATTCACATAGAAATGTTTGCATTTCAATGATTTTCATTTGCCTATGACGTGTTTTGACGTCAAAGTTTTCGTCGTCTAAAATTGTTTGTACGCGGTCTACGGCCATAATATCTGGACCGAATTTCATTAAAATTTCACAATATGTGTATATTACGTTCTAGTTGTGCATCCCGGTGTCCGTTTTTTCAAATTCGAAAAGGCAAACGTTCTATGTCGAATCAAATATTCGAACCTTTGACGTCAAATATCAATTACGTATTACATCGCCTCTAGATGCGTTAGTAAGCTGATATTTTGACTGAATATAAGTGTCCATGTTTTTCTTACATTTTGAGAAGATGAACGCGTAACTGAACGCATAGCTGGTTTGATATCTTGTTCTATTATTTATCAATATAGTATAGTATAGTACACTACGTATAGTACAGTATACAGAGCACCAGCACCGAGCAAAAACCGGAAATAATAAATACAAAATGGCCGCCCTGGTGTAAACAGGATTGTGTAGTTTTAAATTTTTAAAAATATAATGATCTACCAATAATCAAAAGAATTTACTTGGCATTAACCTTAACAATAACTTGTCAGAGTGAATCAAGCTGGAAATGACATCTAAACCACGCTGATTATCTAAATATTACGGTGGCATAGAGGTGACACTAACTTCTCTTTTTTATGTGAAGGGTTCGAGATGATATGTCAAGTGAACGAGTTAATAATCTCGAGGGATCTACTTATTATCTCGAGGGAACGAGATAATAAAAAATCTTACAAAGCTATTATTGCTGTGTATATGTAAAGCACAGATAGTATTTACAGTTAAAATCAAAAATAATAAAAAATGATATTAAAATTTAATGGAAATTTGTGTTACATGCATTTTAGAATATTTTGTTGGGATGAAGCCGGGGGATCTGTGTTTTCAGGCTACATTTTATAGCTGGCTGCATATTTTTATTTTCACGTTTGAGTTAACAGTTTCCATGTTATCTATGTATTTTTTTTAATATAGGTAGAGGA
Source organism: Solen grandis (assembly GCA_021229015.1). NCBI lineage: Eukaryota > Metazoa > Mollusca > Bivalvia > Adapedonta > Solenidae > Solen > Solen grandis. The sequence continues at coordinate 3,065,503 of CM037787.1, forward strand.
AAATATAAAGAAGTTATTAACATTTGTCTGACTTAACAAATATCTGCTATTTCATGTATCAAATGACCATGAAAAGGGCGCATTGAGTCAAACTTAAAAATTCTGTAAAACAAAAACAAAGCCAAAAATAAAAAAAATCTCTTCATGGCGTTGTTCGAAAACATGTTTTGTTTGAAATATATTTGGGTTAAAGGGGAAAAAAGCCTTTAAATCAGAGACTACTAAATAGGTCGGGGTTTCCCATTGGTCAAGTAAAAAAGTACAGGGAATCCGTGAATAATGTTTACATAATGGGATATTCTGATTGGTTAAAAAAATAAAAATTTGGGTATTGTTTAATTTTCAAAATTAGAATATTCTCAACACTAAAAAACATAAATAATCTGCTTGTCTGACATTGTGTAATTTTTGTGAGTACAAATTGAGAATGTGCTATTTATTGACACTTGGAGTGAAATTTAGTCCCAATATGGGGGTTACCATGTTTGGCAGTCTGTAGCTCAAGATTTCGTTGGTCATGCTTTTATTTTGTTGGTGATTTTTAGAAAGCACTTGGATGGAACTTTCAAATCTGGGGTAGCTTAAGGCTCAATGAGATATAGGGAAGTAGCTATAAGCATAGACCTTATAATGTAGGTCTATGGAAAACTTTTTAGAAGTCTCTTACCTTAACTGACAAGCAGAAATTGAGAGTCACAAGGATTTTGGCACCAAATTCAAACAGCCCTTCAAGGCATTGGTAGGTTTTTACATTTTTGATGTCTGCCTTTCAGAAATGACTACTACCAACATCAAATATTTTTAAAAAGTGCAAAAATCTCTTGATGAACACCCAAAAAGGTAAATCATGGCCTAGATTACTGTCTGGAATGGCCAGGCAGCCAGAATAGGTAATGGGTATGGCTTAAAGAAAGTATGTGGCCATCTGGAGACACCAGCCGGGGAGGTGCATTCAAAATTTAAGTTATTTAACTGTATACACTGTGTGATATGAGCACAATGCTGTATGACAGAATATACAGGGCTGGAGCAGTTGTCTCTCTTGAGCTGTAACATAGGCAGATCTGTTACTTTAAACGGATTGGGCACTAGCTAAACAGCTTAAATGCAGTAAAATAAGACTTAAGCTGCTAGTATCATGATATTTGGCATAAATCTGCATTAAAAGCTTGAAAAACAGTCAAAAAATCCTTTTGACTGGATTAATTTAGGCTTAAATCACTGTAAAAATGGGATAAAATTGAATAAAATGCTACTTTTGTAACAGATTATGTGATAAAATAAATTTCCATATTTATATTTTACTTATTTCTGATGCAAGGCACGTAATGAAAAATAGTTTACATAGTCTGCTTCTCATTGGGCTTTTCTCAAAGACTTCTGTCCCTGTCGGCTTGCGTCTTCTCAGAAGTTTGTTGAATGAGCCTGTGTTGCCCGATTCGGCTTCATGCTGCAGTACCAGTGGTTGAACCGAATCTTGGCCTACCAGGTCTGCCTCCTCTGGTGTTGGTCTGCAGTACTGCATACAAACATTGGCCCCCTTCTCAGACAGGGGTTTATTCCACACCTTAATTGGGAAAAAGTTGTGTCCCTTTTTGTAATATCCAGCACAGTTCTTTCTAGATCCTTTCACTTTTTTCATATAAAAACACCCCTTTACAGTACCAAATGTGGGTAACACAATGCTCTGGGGGGAGACAGGGTCTGTAATTTCTTTTTCCAACCTCACAACCCTCCTATCTGTCCTGGGGTTAAATTTATGTCTCTCAGCCATTCCCATTGATTTTATTAGTAATTTAGCTCTGGGTGTTGGTGTACAAAATCTTACAAGACTTTAATTGCTGTGTATATGTAAGGCACAGATAGTATCTACAGTTAAAATAAAAAAATAATAAAAAATGGTGGTAAAATTTAATGAACATTTGTGTTTTGCATGCATTTTTAGAAAATTTTGTTGGTGGTTGAGCGGGGGGATCTGTGTTTTCAGGCTTCATTTTCTAGCTGGCTGCATATTTTTATTTTCACGTTTGAGTGAACAGTTTCCATGTTATCTATGTGTTTTTTTTAATAAAGGTAGAGGAAAATATAAAGGAGTTCCCTCAGCGAAATGAGATGGTAAAAAACATTGAAAGTCCATTTAAACACCATTGAAACACCATTTTATTTAGATAAATCATTAAAATATCATTTTTGGGGACTGATTTTAATGTTTTTTTTCTTCATTAAAACACCATTTTTAAGAAAAAAAGTAAAACAATTATTGGAATCAATGGTTCAAGTTACTGTTTTTCATTGAAACATCATTTTATTTTCTTTGCAGAATAAACTTAATTCTTTTACTAACATTTTGATCCATTGTTTTCCATTGAAATACCATTTTATTTTTTCTTTAATAACAGAATACTCTTAGTGTATTAACATCAATGTTTACCATTGTTTTTCATTATTTAAGATTGTTTTACCATTGCTTAATATATTTGTTTTTTTCCTCAACATTTTGATTCATCGTTTTCCATCGAAAAAACATATTTTACCATTTCTGAATAAACTTAGCCCACTTGCATCAACTGGCTTATACTTTTATTGACTGTTACAGCATCTAATTTTTAGACCGGTTAAAATGTACATGTAAGTGCTCTACGACAAAAAAAAGAACAAAAGGAATGTGGTTGCTGGCATGGTTTATTGCATTACTGCTTCATAATCCTTACTTTACTACTCAGGAAAATCACAAACGTCGTACATCTGATACTGATGAATACTGTGAAGTTTGATCCAATGCAAGCCATGAGTTTTTGAGATGAAGAGCAGACAAGATTTTGTCAAAAATTAAAAGGCCATCATTCTGTAATAATTAATTCGTCTGACCTAAATGTGCCCACGATTTTACACAACAATACTTGATATTGATCAATCATATTTATTAATCAAATATTATAACAAAACAATCACAAACATTGATAAATTATTATGTGATACAAAATAGGATTAAATCGAAAGCTTAAAGCTTATTGAATATCAGATTGAAACAAAAACGATTAGATCTAACTATTACTAAGATCTTTTTACTGAGATTTTAACAAAAGTCTCAGGTAATTGCCTTTTTTTCTTAAAGCTGTTACACATCGAAAAAAGGTTACGAATGGTATTCGAACGAATTAACCGCGCCCTAAATAAAAGTTCGGAAGTTGTTGCAAGGTTGTAGGACAATCCAAGGAAAAGTAGTTGACGCTAATTTCTACGTAGATCAATTGTTTTTACTCATATTTTGTATTTTATTTTGGAAAACCCACTCTTTAAACATAATTTCGAAACCCAGTTATTGTTTCGTAACTGATCTTAACTTTCCCTCTTTTAAATTTGAAAACCGAAAATAACGCAGCGGTGCACCAATCCGCCATTTTGAAAAGAACGACAAACCACAAACAGTGTAAACAATAGGTGATAACGTTATTGATTCGCAATATTTTCGCAGATGACATCCATTTTATGACAAAGGTAAAAATATTCAATATAGTTATGAGTATTAATTATGTTTGTAATTAAATTACTTTCAATTTATCCATAAAAAAATAAGTGACTTTGTTTCGTCTGCAAATGTCGAGGAGTTTATTTTCTGCCCGTCGATGTATAACACAATCCCTACAATGTTTAGTTGAATCTCATTTTTTTTTATTCGCTTTCCAGAATATATATATTTGTGTTCGATATGTGCAAATTAACCTTTCAGGAAATTTTAAAAAGAATAGAATCGATCGCAGGTCATATCTTCCACGGTTAGCATCGTACTTAATTTAAGAAAAGGAAGGCCTTGGTGAAAAATCATTGTATATACAATAAATCTGTTAACAAAATAACGATCCGCAATAAAACTCATTTTGGTTTAGACTAAATCATCGCTTGATTATCTTACATGTAGATCTATAAAAATTTAAGGAAAAAACATTATTGTTTTATCCCTTTAGATATATAAGAATTTCTGTTGGAATATTTGTTCATGACCAACTGCTGGCAGTGACTTGGAATTTTTAACATTGAATGCTGTATAAAATTCAGCTATATTATGTACATTGTCATTGCTGTAATAAAACGAAATCTGATTGATTTAACACACCTTTTTAGTTTTTATTTCAGCTGAAACAGCCTTAATGTAGCAACATGTCTAACCATGTTTTCAACAAGGATGATGCCTTCTCTGGTCCACTTTGTAAAAAAACACAGACATTGGATCATGGTGATTTACAAAAGATAAATAGACTCTTATTAGAAATGAATATATTTTTTGAGAAAAAAAAAGTTTCTAAGATCCTTGAAAACTGAAGAGTGGCATATCAAAGAACAACTTGAGATATCCATAATGCTACTGCCTTTACCCTTTTCATGGTAGTTAATTACACAGGCAGTTTACCTTAAATAACACCGTCCCCATTGGTAAGGGTGTCTGCCTCCGGAACTGGAAGCCTTGGGTTCCTGTCCCTAGCAGCAACGTATGAAAATTGTAAAAGAAAAATGGTACTGTATCTCCCTTATTTGTTGCTCAGCATATTAGAATAGGTCCCAGACGCGGTTGTCGCTGTGTTGGGGATAATGCAACTTCGGAGTGGTGTCATGCCAACTATCTATGGCGTGATGCTGCAGTGTAAGAGCACTATATCTCTCAAACTTAGTTTACAAATTATAGCTGTCATACTTCTATTGCAACTGAGTTTGATTGTGGCTGAACTCATTTTCTCCTAGTTAACTGACATTGTAAGATGGAAAAATATTTTTAATTTATATTGATGAGAAAAATTTGGTTTTACAAATTTGCATGCACAGTCAGAACTTCATCTTTATTATTAATACAGGTATGAATGGGAATAAGGATCAATGCTCAAATCTGAGTAAACACAAGAATGTTTAAATACAAAGGCATGCTATTGGCTTTGTGCTTCTTAGTTATTTTACTTTTAAATCATTTTACTTATTTTTATTTTTTTTTGGTTTCAGACATGTGGGAGGAAGAAAGCTGAAGTCCTTGCAGAATATGAGCAGAATTTATGCGTAACATCAGCACACATTCAGGAATGTCAACAAGGACTTGGACATTCCTCTTTCAAAGTGGAAACTGATCTCTGACCCATGGCGCATTGGATCATCAAGACCACTGATCTAGGTGAATTCAAGGAAAATCGCTTTGGAACTTGGACTTAGTGAATACAAGGCATCCAACAGGTGACATAATAAATTTTAAAAACGTTATAAGTGTTTTTAATACAATAGGTGGAGAAAAGGAGGTTGTTTAGAACTTGGAACATAGGCTATAGTGCGTTATGAAAAAACACATTAATTTAATAAAGGATGAAACCGGACACTGCTTTTAAGCATGGGGAATCAATATCCATGTTGGTCACTGTAATTTGTTTAAAAAAATGATTGTTTAGACTGTTGATACGGATGTGATATGTGATGACATGAATAAAAATTATTTTCGTATCCAGCCATATTGCCTGTTTAAATCCCCTGGTCCACCATACTCAGTGCATGCGTATTATTTGGCACCATTGAATTTCCAATAATTACCATTGAAGGTTATTGATATTTCATTTCAAATCATTGATTTACCATTATTTTATGTAAAATGACACCACCAAAATACCATTGAAAAAACATTTTATTCCATTAAAATCCCTCATTGGATACCATTGAAAATAATTTATTTTTCATTTTTTAGGGAGAGCTCATTTGCATATTTCGGCTCATTTCAATGGAGTTTCGATGGTGTTTCGATTGAATTTCAATGGTGTTTTGATGGAGTTTCAAAAGTTGCAATATTTAATATATAAAGACTTTCAATGGTCCTTCAAGGGTTGTGCTACATTTGGTTCTGCAAAAAGAAATGGTAATTCAATGGTGTTTCAAGCCATTTCATTTCGATAAGGGTTATTAACATTTGTCTGACTTAACATATATCTGCTATTTCATGTATCAAATGACCATGAAAAGGGCGCATTGAGTCAAACTTAAAAATTCTGTAAAAAAAAAAAATCAAAGCCAAAAAAAAAATAAAAAAAATCTCTTCATGGCGTTGTTCGAAAACATGTTTTGTTTGAAATATATTTGGGTTAAAGGGGAAAAAAGTCTTTAAGTCAGAGACTACTAAATAGGTCGGGGTTTCCCATTGGTCAAGCAAAAAAGGAATCCGTGGCGAATGTTTACATTACGGGATTTTCTGATGGTTATTAATGAAATAAAAATGTGAGTATTGTTTAATATTCAAAATTAGAATATTCTCAACACTAAAAAACATAAATAATCTGCTTGTCTGACATTGTGTAATTTTTGTTCGTACAAATTGAGAATGTGCTATTTTTTGACATTTGGAGGGAAATTTAGTTCCAATATGGGGTTTACCATGTTTGGCAGCCTGTAGCTCAAGATTTCGGTGGTCATGCTTTTATTTTGTTGGTGATTTTTAGAAAGCACTTGGGTGGAACTTTCAAATCAAGGGTAGCTTAATGCTCAATGAGATACAGGGAAGTACCTATAAGAATAGACCTTATAATGTAGGTCTATGGGAAACGTTTTAGAAGTCTCTGACCTTAACTGACAAGCAGAAATTGAGAGTCACAAGGATTTTGGAACCAAATTCAAACAGCCCTTCAAGACATTGGTAGGTTTTTCAATTTTTGTTGTCTGCGTTTCAGAAATCAAATATTTTTAAAAAGTGCAAAAATCTCTTGATGAACACCCAAAAAGGTAAATCATGGCCTAGATTACTGTCTGGAATGGACAGGCAGCCAGAATAGGGAATGGTTATGGCTTAAAGAAAGTATGTGGCCATCTGGAGACACCAGCCGGGAAGGTGCATATAGAATTTAAGTTATTTAACTGTATACACTGTGTGATATGAGCACAATGTTGTATGACAGAATATACAGGGCTGGAGCAGTTATTTCCCATGAGCTGTAACAAAGGCAGATCTGTTACTTTACACAGATTGGGCACTAGCTGGACAGCTTAAATGCAGCAAAATAAGACTTAAGCTGCTAATATCATGATATTTGGCATAAATCTGCATTAAAAACTTGAAAAACAGTCAAAAAATTCTTTTTGACTGGATTAATTTAGGCTTAAATCACTGTAAAAATGGGATAAAATTGAATAAAATGCTTTCTTTTGTAACAGATTAGGTGATAAAATAAATTGCCATATTTATTTTTTACTTATATCTGATGCAAGGCACGTAATGAAAAATAGTTTACATAGTCTGCTTCTCATTAGGCTTTTTCTCAAAGACTTCTGTCCCTGTCGGCTTGCGTCTTCTCAGAAGTTTGTTGAATGAGCCTGTGTTGCCCGATTCGGCTTCATGCTGCAGTACCAGTGGTTGAACCGGATCTTGGCCTACCAGGTCTGCCTCCTCTGGTGTTGGTCTGCAGTACTGCACACAAACATTGGCCCCCTTCCCAGACAGGGGGTTATTCCACACCTTAATTGGGAAAAAGTCGTATCTCTTTTTGTAATATCCAGCACAATTCTTTCTAGATCCTTTCATATTTTTCATATAAAAACACCTCTTTACAGTACCAAATTTACCTGTGCTGTGGTTAACACAATGCTCTGGGGGAGACAGGGTCTGTATTTCTTTGATTTACTGCTTTTTCCAACCTCACCACCCTCCTATCTGTCCTGGGGTTCAATTTCTGTCTCTCAGTCATACCCATTGTTTTTATTAGTAATTTAGCTCTGGGTGTTGGTGTACAAAATCTTACAAGGCTTTAATTGCTGTGTATATGTAAAGCAAAGATAGTATTTACAGCTAAAATAAAAAAATAATAAAAAATGGTATTAAAATTTAATGAAAATTTGTGTTACATGCATTTTAGAATATTTTGTTGGGATGAAGCCGGGGGATCTGTGTTTTCAGGCTACATTTTATAGCTGGCTGCATATTTTTATTTTCACGTTTGAGTTAACAGTTTGCATGTTATATATGTGTTTATTTTTAAGATAGGTAGAGGAAAATATAAAGGAGTTATTAACATTTGTCTGACTTATCATGTATCTGCTATTTCATGTATAAAATGGCCATGGAAAGGGCGCATTGAGTCAAACTTTAAAATTCTGTAAAAAAATCAAAGCCAAAAACAAAAAAATCTCTTCATGGCGTTGTTCGAAAACATGTTTTGTTTGAAATATATTTGGGTTAAAGGGGAAAAAAAGTCTTTAAGTCATAGACTACTAAATAGGTCGGGGTTTCCCTTTGGTCAAGCAAAAAAGGACAGGGATTCCGTGGCTATTTACATAATGTGATTTTCTGATTGGCTTTTAATAAAATAAAAATGCGAGTATTGTTTAGTTTTCAAAATTAGAATATTCTCAACACTAAAAAACATAAATAATCTGCTTATCTGACATTGTGTTATTTTTGTGAGTACAAATTGAGAATGTGCTATTTTTGACACTTGGAGGGAAAATTAGTCCCATGTTTGGCAATCTGTAGCTCAAGATTTCGGTGGTCGTGCTTTACTTTGTTGGTGATTTTTAGAAAGCACTTGGATGGAACTTTCAAATCAGGGGTAGCTTAATGCTCAATGAGATATTGGGTAGTAGCTATAAGCATAGACCTTATAATGTAGGTCTATGGGAAACTTTTTAGTAGTCTCTAACCTTAACAGACAAGCAGAAATTGAGAGTCACAAGGATTTTGGAACCAAATTCAAACAGCCCTTCAAGACTTTGGTAGGTGTTTTGCATTTTTTTGTCTGCCTTTCAGAAATGGCTACTACCAACATCAAATATTTTTAAAAAGTGCAAAAATCTCTTGATGAACACCCAAAAAGGTAAATCATGGCCCAGATTACTGTCTGGAATGGACAGGCAGCCAGAATAGGTAATGGGTATGGCTTAAAGAAAGTATGTGGCCATCTGGAGACACCAGTCGGGAAGGTGCATATAGAATTTAAGTTATTTAACTGTATACACTGTGTGATATGAGCACAATGTTGTATGACAGAATATACAGGGCTGGAGCAGTTATTTCCCTTGAGCTGTAACATAGGCAGATCTGTTACTTTACAAAGATTGGGCACTAGCTGGACAGCTTAAATGCAGTAAAATAAGACTTGAGCTGCTAATATCATGATATTTTGCATAAATCTGCATTAAAAACTTGAAAAACAGTCAAAACATTCTTTTTGACTGGATTAATTTAGGCTTAAATCACTGTAAAAATGGGATAAAATTGAATAAAATGCTTTCTTTAGTAACAGATTAGGTGATAAAATAAATTGCCATATTTATTTTTTACTTATATCTGATGCAAGGCACGTAATGAAGTCGTGTCTCTTTTTGTAATATCCAGCACAATTCTTTCTAGATCCTTTCATATTTTTCATATAAAAACACCTCTTTACAGTACCAAATTTACCTGTGCTGTGGTTAACACAATGCTCTGGGGGGAGACAGGGTCTCTATTTCTTTGATTTACTGCTTTTTCCAACCTCACCACCCTCCTATCTGTCCTGGGGTTCAATTTCTGTATCTCAGTCATACCCATTGTTATTATTAGTAATTTAGTTCTGGGTGTTGGTGTACAAATCTTACAAGGCTTTAATTGCTGTGTATATGTAAAGCACAGATAGTATTTATTGTTAAATTCAAAAATAATAAAAAATGGTGGACAGTTTAATGAAAATTTGTGTTTCCGAATGACTGAAATAATGTCGGAGGGACGTTAAATGCAATAAATAAACAAACATGCATATTCCATCGAAATACTATTTTAAATATTTATGCCTTTACTGACTTCAGTAACTTATATTTTCTTGTAACTCGGCCTAGGTAGTTTTCTGTAGAAAACTATCCATGTTTAAATTTGCAGATTGACTTTTTCTTTCAATTTTTCTCATTTCGCCAAACATTCAATTGAAGTAGACATTAGCAGTGTGGCCATACTACGTGGTACGTTCCGTCATTTTAAGCTGTAACAAATAGCTTCTTTTGCCTCGACTATGGAAGAGTCTTCCCCTTTTTATAGGATATAGCGCATTGTGCCTTGCACAAAAGCCCTATTGTGTCAAGGATTTCCAAACATTCGGGAAACCCACCACAGTTCGTGAGAATTTCTTTGCTGGCTCGGAAAGCAAAGGGGACCCTACTTTACTGTCTATTATAAAAATGACCTTATATATAATAAGAAGGTAGGTAACTTCTTCCACTGAAAACGTCCAGCATTTTGTTTCAATTGCTGTAACATACAATTCAATGTTGATATTGAAGCTTTAGTTTTTCTTTAGTTTTACACGGGAGAGATTGGCGAGATTCGGTCGGTCAGATCTCTTCCGACCAATTACGTTTTCGACTTCGTGAACTGTTGTAGCGCGATTCCGTTGGCAAGGGGGTGTTTTTTGTACCTTATTGTCTTTATTCTTCCATTCCACGCAAAATAATACCAATTTTATGAAAATCTACCTAATTTCAAAGGAGTTACGGCAATTGAAACGACATGATGTACGTTTTCAGTGGAAGAAGTTACCTACCTTCTTATTATATATAAGGTCCTTTTTTTGAATGGACAGCAACGTACCGGGTACCTTTGTCAGAAAGCACATCACTAATAAATTTCCATAATAAAATCGGTCCTATTTCCCTAAGTTATTAACCGATTTGAATATTTTTATAACTATGAAAAGCTCTAAGCAAGATCTATACTATTAACTCAATGAATCGGAAGTCCATGATCCTTTTAAACAGGAAATGACGTCATTCTATGTGAAAATCTCCCTTTCTTCATTAGTGTGAACTTCGAGGGTATAAAAGACCATACGAAAACCGTGTCAGTCATACAAGTTTTGACACCCAGACTAACAACATGGAATTTAACAATGTGGAGATTCAGCATGACTTGAAATATGGAATTTGTACAAAATGTGGAATAAGATGTTATACTCAATGTTCGTTTTGCTGGTCGATTCTCCTACAAAATGGACAATTTCATGAATGTCCTTACTACGATGAGGGATTTTCAGAGCCGGATCTAGAGATTTGTGAAAACTGTTTGAAATAACATGAAACAAGATCAAAGCCTTAAAAAGGAAAGCTATAAGGGTATGAGTGTGCCTGAATTACTTTAACTATGGAGTGCCAAATCTGCTCTAAGAATTTTAGTAGTTCCTTAACCCTGAAGCGGCGTAAAATGAACACACATTGTAATGAACATTGGTTTCCGACAACACAGGAAACTCTCGAAGCTCTGGGAGCTCAAAGAGCTCAGGGAGCTCCTCCTCATAGAGCTCTTTGAGCTCAAAGAGCCCAGGGAGCTCCTCCTCATGGAGCTCTTGGGGCTCATGAATATCAGGGAGCTCAGACACAAAAGAAGGTTCAGGAAGTGCCTCCTTCAGCATTGACTGATAGTCAGGAATTTGTTTTTCAACATCCATTTACGTGTATGGTGAGCGGACCAACTTCTTGCGGAAAAACTTTCTTCGTATCACAACTACTACAGAGAGCTTACGAAAAAATACGACCCACTCTACAACGTATTATCTGGTTATACAAGAGATGGCAACCGTTGTATGACGAAATACAAAAAAAGTAGAATTTAAGAAGGGAGTGCCATTGAATTTAGAAAAGGGCGAGTTTTTGGATACGAGAGTAAGAAATGTGATCATATTGGATGACATGGCTACAGAAGCGGTGAAGGACCAACGAGCAATCTGACTAAAGTCATCTCCTATCTATATACGCCACGCTACATTAGGATATGAAGACGACCTGTTGACGTTCGTGTTCTGGATATTTCTGTCTCAGCCAATCAGATCGTAGCTCGCAGAATTTTGTAAGTGTTCAATATCTATATTTAGCACAGTCATTTCAGCAGGAATATTAACGCCACCTTAGCGACGTCTATAGAATCCGTCAACGTCGACATTGAAAAGAAAAGATAGGCGGCCATTTTGTTTTGTTATTAAAGTAATTTTCCTGACTTGACGTCAGAATAAACAATACACAAATTATAAAATAAAGTTACTAGTTCAACCAGGGTGCTTGATACACTCTTGTCTATTTTTAACCAATGTCATCGCGTCCTTATGAAATTAACACGGTTACAAAATTCGAATCGGCAGAAAGTGTATTCAGTGAAGGGCGTTATAAAAGTTTAAGAGAGAGAAATTGTATGCGCAGTTTGATAAGAGCTACCAGGGATTCTATATACAAATACCTGGAGCTATATTACTCTTAAATGAAGACAAATATGGGATACAATTTCGAATTATTAATTAGAAATGTTATGGTAACGAATCTTAAATCAGGGTCTCTTAATACTGTATGTATTTATGTAGAGACTTTTAAAAGCACTGCAATTAGTGAATAACATGTAAATTCAAGGAGAGAGAGAGATAGACCAGATGATGATGATGTCATTTTAAGATGATGATGATGATTATGTCATTGTAAGTTTAAAAGACCAATAGCAGTGAATAGTAGCAAAGATAATTGTATATACATGAATGAAAAATATACAGGGAGAGCAATCAGTTGTGAGTTTTAAAAATGCATGACATTAAAGTAAATTTACATTGTCATTTCAATTATTTATTTTCAGTAATCTTTATCTACACACACACAAACTTTTTTTTTAATTAGGTCATCAATGCATTTGTTTTATCAAAGACATGAACAAATTCTCTCTCTGCACTACAGCAAACGGCAATGATGTCCTTAATAATTATTTTCATAAGAGACATATACTAAAACTATGCAACTTCCCGGCCACAAAATACTGGTCCATGAACCGTAGATATGGTTTAGTATATGTTGTAAGAATTCATTTCTAAATTGATGTAAAGTAAATAAGATTAAAATAAACCTAAAAAGTATATCTTTATCTTTTTTTATTGTGTAGATTACTTATACATAAGAAATCATGATAGTTTAGATGAGTGATTGCCAGATCAAATTACTTTTAAACATATTTAAGACAATGTGTTCAACTTTTGATTTTTTTTCTTTTGAAAATTTTATATATAATTTTATATCACACACACACACACATATACTTTATTATAACACAACATGCTTTTATAGTTGTTTAATGATATTCTAGATAAGATTACATGCTATTCACAAAACAATCTAACATCCACCAACATCTGAATTTGGAATGAGACACCTTTATTCCAATTCTAGGTCTGCTACCTGCAATCTGAAAAATAATATGCTCAAATCATCAAATGAATTTTTGACAGAAATTTTAACTCAAAACCAAGCAGAATTCATGTAATGAGGTTAAATAACTTCATATTTTTGTAATATTCTAAAATATTATTCTCCACAATTATCATTTAATGACTAGTTTCAAGTTTTCATCACATCTGTCACTGTAAATGAAAGGTTGTTTTAAGGTTTAAATATATCTCTGTCCAACACAGAATACAATTTATCATATGAGTACAGTACATTCAAATTTGATTTGATCTTTTTTTTTCTTTCCAATACAAAGAACTTTTAACAGTATACAGGTAATGAATGTTATGTTTCGTTGAAAATATTTTCTGTTTACATGAAAAACATTATTTTTCCCAATTTTTTATATTGCCTTTTTTTAAGATCACCTCATTTTTTAATGTTTTTGTTTAGTAAAAGTATACATTTGCAATTTTTAAATTTTAATTTTTTTAAAGGCATGCATTCTATGCTATTTACATTTTTTGTACTTGTTCAAAATGTGAACTGTTATATTCATTTTTCTTGACCAATGCATTTTTTTTCTTTTCATTTTTAACTTACCCGAAAAATGACAATGCAATGGATAATTAAAAAATTATAAGTTATAATGAATTAAGTTTAACAGGAAGACAAGAAATCATGGAATGAATTATCAAATTTGACCATTCTTCATGAAGAAAAGATATAATCAAATGGGAATTAACAAGGCATCTGAAAAAAAGCCCATTTTCCAAACACACTGGGGATGAAAGAGGGCATTTTTGGTTAGGAAAATACACAATTTGACTGAATAAGAACTACGAATTTTTTTTTAACAATAAAATATGTTTTAAATTCAAACAGCACACTTGTATTTAATGTGCAGTCTTATGCACACATATTCAAGTTTACAGAAAACTTTCATTTGTAAATATTTCAGCAATTTATTTTCTAACACCTGTTCATTTTATTGCAGTATAGAGCCAAATATCTAAAAAGAAGATTTATTTTAAAATTAAAGATATCATCAGAAATTAAGTAAATATTAATTAAGAGGGTCATTATTTTAATAACCATGATATAAGATTTAAACCAGTTTGGCTGCCTTTGAATTTGTTCATATTTAGAAATAGTTGAAAACGCTTTTGAAACACCCCTCCTTCAATACACGGGGTCACTGAGTTTAAGTAAGAAATTCATGATGAAATCAATTTTGACACAAGTAGCAGATAAACAGACTTGATTGTGTATTGATATAGCAAGAAAAAAAATCAAAATTTTACCACTGTTTCTATCTGAATTCCTAAAAAAAGAGTTCAGAATCTATTGTATAATCCTCAAACTTGTTGTCAATGTTGATTCCTACAAAGTCGTCTGTATTTGCACTATAAAGACGAAGTGTTTAAATCGTTTGAAAGGTTTCTCGATAAGAACCTGAATCTGTCATGAGATGAAAAAGTATATATATATATATAAATTATGGGTGTCGATCAAACTATTGCAGCCACATATTGTTTACATTTTAATGAATAAATTTGCGATGTAAATGTCGCGCGTAAAATTGCTCAAAACATGAATGTGGATTGTCAAAAATCTAAATTAAACTCATAATAAAATACAGTTCATTGTAATAAACTAGTTCATCAAAACATACTTTACCTTTCTTTGTAAATCCTTTGAGGATTTCATTGATATATAATATAACAGAATGTTTTTGTCCAAAAATGAACGCTAGCCTTCAAGAAGGACTGAAAAACATTTTCTGTAGCACTGCAGTAAGAGCAAAAAGTAACGTTAATACCGGAAAGGGGCTAAATATCGATACAATCATCAAGAAACAAACCAAGACATGTTTTAATTGTTTTATTTAGATTCTTTTTTTATTTTACATGAACAGCAAATGACATATTGCATTTTTCATTTTGACGTTTTCAATCAATCATGTATAAATTATACATCCTTTAAAAGACATTCTCTGATTGGCTGAGATATAAATAGATTTTACTTGAAACCCAGTCTCATAGGAGAACAATTCAAATGGGTCGTCTTCAGATCTTAGGAAGATCGTGTACTTTTGTCAGATTGGACCAATGAGTGACCGATTTATTCACGGAAGGTAGCCACTATCGAAATCTATCTGTCATCGCTCTCAACCAAAATCTGTATTTCAGCAAAGATCCTACTCAGAGACGAAATTGCCATTATCTGGTGTTAATTAACAACTCCGTAGACAGACAACAGGTTATGACCCTTGTCCGACAAATGTATCCCAATTACCCCCCAAGATCTGTTAAGACCTTTTGAAAAGGCTGTTAGTCATCCCTATGGCTATCTGCTCGTAGATTTAGAGCCACTTACACCGGTTTCACTGCGTATGCGCACAAATGTGATAGAATTTATAAGAGAAACAGATTGTAGGAGACAGGATACTGTACCAGCCGAGACTTTCCAGAACACCATGATTTCTTGCAACGATTGCGGTTCGATGTTTTCGGACATTGGTAACTTACAAAAACATATCAGGGCATGGTGTCCAGCGGGGTTGAAAAGAAAAGCTGAAAATAATGAAGATGAGCCTAAAGGTCCAGATTGGATCATCTGGGATGATGATGATGATGATTCTGACGATTCTGACGATAAAAGTTCTAATGATGAACAAGACTATATGGGAGACGTACGGGAATATTTCGAACCTCTAGCCCAAAAAGCCGGTGAGAAAACGGAAAAAAATAGGGATGAAAAATACTGCAAATATAGAAATGAAGGATTCTCAGAACAGAAAGCCCGTTCAAAAGCCTACGAGTTTGTCTTTGAAGACGATAAAAAAGAATTCATGCGAATGTATACGGATTTTCTGAGAACAGCAGCTCAACTAGAAGAAAGCGTTGTTAATCAGAAAATTCTTCAAGAAATTTTGGATTCAGATAATAAAAAGAAAGTGATCAAACGAGTATTGAAAAAATACAATCATTGGTTCGAGGAGGTCATTGGTCACGGAGATATAGATTCAGAATCTTGTGAGGACGTTGAATACGTCTATAAGGGGAGGAGACTAATAGACATAAATAAAAAACTAACAATGAACGAAGACAAATGGTCACAACATTTTGCCTCATGGCCGAGGGTAAACTACGCCCTAAAAAAAAGGACACTACGTGGTAGAAAAATTACAAAATGGTGGCACGTCTAAAGAACCGACTCATCAATTTGTTACCCCTGGGCACAAGCTGTCAAATGGCCAAATCTGAACTCAGAAAAACGACTCTCCACCAAAGGAAAGACTTCTTTGAAACGTCAGATTACGAGTTCTACTGCGAAATCAAACAAAAGATTTCGATCACCAGAAATTCCGGCCAATTAAACAGTCTATGTATAAGACTACGAGAAATAACGTTTGACGAATTGTATTTGTGAAAGTTTCAAAATAAAATGAGTAACAGATTAAAATGTGTTTGTTTTCTTTGACAACAAGGTCCTCAAATGTTCTATTAAAACTGCCAATCAAAAGCAAAACCATTCAGTGAGATAAGCTTTTATAAGTGGATAGAAAAATAGTGTGTGTGTATGTGATTATATGTATAAAAAAAGAGAGTATATATATATATATATATATATATATATATATATATATAAAAATCAACTTACCTGACTTCTTGTTTTTATCTCAATGTGCCTTACATCGATAGACTGACTTTAACTCTGGAACAAATAGGACCATTGTTCACACAACCGCTCCTTAAATAAATACCTCTATTGATCAATAACTAAACGCGAAACACGTTGTGGCCAAATAGTGCCAGGCCAATAATTGTGAAAAAATCTAATACAAAGACCATTGTTCACACACCCGGTCCTTAAATCAATACCTCTATTGATCACTAACTTAACAATAGACACGTAATCGCCCAATAGTGCCAGGTCAGTATTTGTTACACAAAAGTATTGTACATTTCCGTCCCTGAATCAACACACGCCAGACTGTAGGGAGACTTTAAAGTGATTAACTTTTGACAGTTGAAAAGGCCATTGTTCACACACGCAAAGGGATTAACTTAGGGAATTGAATAGGCCTTTGTTCGCATTTCCG
The DNA here is from genome assembly GCA_021229015.1 of Solen grandis. Lineage (NCBI taxonomy): Eukaryota > Metazoa > Mollusca > Bivalvia > Adapedonta > Solenidae > Solen > Solen grandis. The sequence continues at coordinate 3,082,778 of CM037787.1, forward strand.
TCCCTGAATTAATACCGCTATTGTTCCATTGCTAAAAATAGAGCCTCTATTGTTAATACAGGTGGTATAGGTATAGGCTTGAGATATATTAATTTCAATTATTTCATAGTAACCATCATTATTAATGTTTAATCATATTATTGTTATTTTTGATCGATTTAGAAACCGTGTTATCAAATTATTGATATGAGTATTATTATCAATATAGAATAGAAAGTTTTTTATGACACTGTCCGAGATAGAATGGAAGTGACCCTCAATTTCCGCGAGTAGATCTCAGATCAAGTATACAAGTCACCTCTGTATACTAAAAATGACCGCCACGCATGCACAATACACACATAAGAAATAAAATGGCCGCCTGTTACTTTTGTATATATATGATGTACATATTTTTTTTTAAATCCTGTTGTCTACCGATGTGGTCATTCTAAATATAGACCAACGAGGTCATTTTAAATTTAGACCAATGATGTCATTTTAAAATTAGACCAATGATGTAATTCTAAAATTAGAACGATGATGTCATGCTAAATATAAAACCAATATGGCAGTCGCACTTGCGCGAAAAACCCTATGACGTCACTCCTGTGCATGCGCAGTCTTGACCCTATAGCGTTGCTAATACTACTATTATATTACATTGACATACGCTATCAATAATAATACAAACTCGGCAAAAAAGGTCTTGCAGCACTGTGAGTTTTACTTCAATAAAAAAGCATATATACCTTCGAAAACCTAACTCATGGTCAATCTTTTTTCCCCTGAATTAGCGCTGATTAAATATATATCGTTATCAGTACAATTATTAATGCTGGAGATTTACAAGACAGAACTTGCGTTTTATTATTATTATAATTATTATTATTATTATTATTTTTTGCATGTAAAACTCCTTTGACATTACAATTCAATACTGATTGATCACGTTTAACGAGTATATCGTTCGCTGCATAATTTATTCCTGCATATCTGTAATTCTTCAACATTATGTATCCAAACCGTCGGTATAATAATTTACCCAACGAGGACAAACTGAGGATCATCGGCCATCTTCAGGCAGGTTGAAGGTTTGTAGGAATAACTAATTGTTAACTGTATATGGTGCTGTACGAATCGTTCCTGAGACAATTTGTTTTCTTATGAAATATACTTTAACAATAAATTATTTACTCGAAATTCAAACAAGAAAAACACAGGTATTTATATGATATTATTACTATGGATTCTGAGAGATAAATTACAAAAACTATAGTGTTGCGAGACTTTTTGCAGAGTATGTACTGATACTAAAACATGATCCGTTAAATTACTTTACCTTTTTTTAACGTTGACAATATCTAAAGCCTAACTAATATCACCAAGAAGCAGCGAACATTCTAGATGCCATGTAGCCACAAGACTTACATTAGTAGAAAGCGCTTGCAATCTTGTACATGCAGTGGAAAACGAGTAATTACTGACGTGTTTGTAGTGAGAGCGTCACTGATGTCAGCATAGTTCTGGCATTATTTAGGAACTCCTCTAATGGCTCCAACGAAGCCATAACGACCTGTTTAAAAACACTTTTCCGATGTCAAAAATGTCGGTATGTTTGTGAAAGTACTTTAGACGAATGATCTAGAAACTTATTTGGAAAAAAACACAAACAAGCGAAAGCATGTGCTTACCATTAACCAAAATGGCCGATTTGAATGTCACGTTTGAAACGATCTTTCTGATTTTTCGAGAATGTGGCTCATTTAAGACGCAATGCATTCTGGTAGAGCCGATGCTAAAAATATCTAAAAATCTGCCGACCCAGCATGGTGCTCATCTAATGAGCATGATGCTCAGTGAACAATATGCCGACCAAGCATGATGCTCATGGAACAATCCGCCGACCCAGCATGATGCTCATGTCTTTAAGCATGATGCTCAATGGACAATCTGCCGACCCAGCATGATGCTCAGTGAACAACCTGCCGACCCAGCATGATGTTCATGTCTTTAAGCATGCTCAGTGAACAATCTGCTGACCCAGCATGATGTTTATCTAACGAGCATGATGCTCAGTGAGCAATCTGCCGATCCATCATGATGCTCATCTTACGAGCATGATGCTCAGTGAGCAATGCCGATTTAAAATGCCGACCCAGCATGAAGCTCACTGTACAGTCTTGCCTGAGCATCATCCTAAAAACTGAGCATCATACTGGGTCGGCGAGTTGTTCACTGAGCATTATGCTTGTTAGATGAGCATCATGCTGGGTCGGCAGATTGTTCAATTAGCATCATGCTCGTTAGATGTGCATCGTGCTGTGTCGGCAGATTGTTCACTGAGCATCATGCTGGGTCGGCAGATAGTTCAATTGAGCATCATGCTCGTCAGATGAGCATCTGCTTGTTCCCTGATCATCAGGCTGGATCGGTAGATAGGCAATTGGCCATCTTGCGGGTCGGCAGATTGTTCATTGAGCATCATGCTCGTTAGATGAGCATCATGCTTTGTTCACTAAGCATCATGCTCGTTAGTTGAGCATCATGCTTGGTCAGAGGATTGGTCAATGAGCATTATGCATGGTCGGCAGTTTGTTTATTGAGCTTCATGCTGGGTCGGCAGATTGTCCAATGAGCATCATGCTTTAAGTGAGCATCATGCTGGGTCGGCAGATTGTTCACTTAGCATCATGCTCGTTAGTGAGCATCATGCTGGGTCGGCAGATTGTTCAATGAGCATCATGCTCAAAAACATGAGCATCATGCTCGTTAGATGAGCATCATGCTCGGTCGGCAAATTGTTCACTGAGCATCATGCTCGTTTGTTGAGCATCATGCTGGGTCGGCAGATTGTCCAATTAGCATCATGTTGAAATATTTAGGAATTGTAAAGTTAATATACCCATACAAAGGATTTCATGCTCATGCCAGTTAAATTGGGTAACGTCTTAATGGATTATGGATTAATGAATGTTACACTCATGATAGTAATGACCTAATCTTACAATAAAACAAGTCTTTGGTAATAGTTCATACGTAAAATAATTCTCTGTGGTGGTTTATGGTAATAGTGATATTGCTTCTAAATTAAATAACATAATTTACGCAATTATTTAAAAATCCAGGTAAAAATAAATCCTAGTTTTACCATCAGTTCACTTTAGAATATATGACACTTCCAATTTTACTTTGTAGTCATTTAATTTAAGATTGGTTATAAATCAGTGCATGTCATACTGACATTTGTTGGTATGTGTCCTTGCTTGCCGAAATTCATTCGAATAATGTTTATATATCAGTGCATGTCATACTGACATTCGTTGGTTCTTGCCGTTGGTCCTTGTTTGCCGCAATTATGTTCATTTTAAATTTTATATCGGAATGTATTTGTTCCCATCCCAGAGACAACCGCCCCCACGTCGAAATTACAACAGTGCTTACACTATAATACATTGAAAATGCACTGTACCCCCGCTGTGTATCAATTACGCGTAATCGTGGTTGTTTGCATGTTTAATAGAAAAAATGCACGTATATCTCGATCCTATGGGCCATGAATGATTTCATTTGTGAAGTAATACAAGAAAAGGGTCATATATGTCAAGGATAAATATGCTATTAAGTAGAAAATTACAACACAACATGAGGCGTTATATATTTCTCCACAAAAGACCTTCAATGTTTCAACAGCATTTCTTCTTATGTATAAATGTCATATGCTATTAACAGTTTCGAATCCTTACAGAGCGTCGATACGGAACGATTGAGTTAAATAGCTATCAATTGATAGATCGGTAATATGTGTATAAGAATTCGCCAACATTTCACGCGCTATCCACGAGAAAACGGCAAAAATAAGTTCATGTCGTTTCGTTTTCTCCCTATAACCTAAGTTGTCTTACGTAAATCTTTAAAATCTCAACACCAATAGTATGGCCAGGGATAGATCAACAAATTATGTCATATTCTAATTTACAAAAAAATAATAATTTCGAGATATAATCAGTTAAATGCACTTGGGGTAACACAATTTTCGTTTTTCTACCATAACCATAGTGTCTTGGTGGAATATTTACAGTTTTTGAGCTATTTAAGGCCGAATATTCTTTTGGGACACTAATCCCTATTTGACCTGATGGTGGTAGGCTTCGTCCTATAAACTGGTATGATTCGACTTGGTACGCATTTGCAAGCGTACGCTTCGTCTTACATTCTGCACAGAGAATGTTAGAGTCATATAGGGTGTTTTTTTTTGGCAAGTGTTATCATATTTGCAAATTACATGTGTAATTATGTTTTTTATATCTTTGCATTTCGTAGGAGTCATTTTAAAAATTGTAATCAGTTGTCATTTATTAATAAATATGTAGATTTTCTAGAGGGAAATAATACAATAAACAATTAAAATCACTTTTATTCAATACTTCGGCTAAAGTCAATTGACGTTCCAGAAAAGGTGCAAAACGTAGCGTCATTTTTTGACGTTGTTTTGTATGACGTTGACATCGTTCATAGCAATAACAATATGGCGATTATTCAAACATCTATTATGTAGAACTTGCTGAAAATTCGAAATATTGAATAAGAGAGAATTTAATTGCTATTTGCCATATATATACACTTGTATTGCACTTCTTCTTTGCTAGAAAGCAGGAAGCATTTAGCACTATACACTTATTAAAGAAAATGTGACAATCTTATCTGCATGTAAACCCTAGTGGGTTTTTACTGTTTTTTATTAGGCCTTACCATTTCTTGTTGTTGTTTTTTTGTGTGAAATTAGCACAGTGATATACATTAAAACTTGATGATAAAGTTTCATGATATGTAGTGTAAGATTTTATTTTCCCCAGATCATTTTTGACGGCAATTGGAAAAACAAGATAATATCCTTCACATTTTCAAATGCGACACATGAGATTGACCGAAAATGGGGAACACATATTTTTCACAGATTATGTCGAAACTGAAAGATACAAGATCAATAATAATGTTATTGTCGTTGTATGGAATGGCGGATCAAGATATTGTAGAAAACTGTTGTTAAATGGCCACGTCAATGAATTGGGTCAACAACGACAATAACCTGAACTTAACATCCAGCAACTATCTATAAAGCAACCAACTGAAAAAACAAAACAAAAAAAAAAAACAAAACAAGACGATTATCACAACTTTGCTCACAGCATCCATTCTTACAACGTCCAGGAATATAACCAGCATTTAAAAGGCTTTCATATTTACTTTTTTTTGCTTTAGTCATTATAAAATATGAACCACTGAGGTATGTACGAAGACCGGTGTAATAAACGAAACATCTTGGAACGGTTCGAGTTACATCGACTCCTCTAATTGGCCAATCGATATCGCGGGCTTTTAAGCTTGTTGCGCTGTGTCGTTTGGTTATGCCGATGCTAAAAATAGCAAGCATCATGCTCAGTGAATAATCCGCCTACCTAGCATGATGTTCACGTTTAAAGCATGATACTCATTGGACAATCTAAACCGACCCAGCATGATGCTCAATAACGAGCAGATGCTCATGAACAATCTGCCGATTAACTTCCAACCCTTTTTTAGCATCTGCTCAAATGATTTTGCGCGTACGAAAGGGTCTTTATTATGTTTTAGTCCGATGCAGCATGATGCTTAATAAATTGAATTGCCGAACCAGCATGGTGCTCACTGGTCGAGCATGATGCTCTTTGAGCGAGCATGATGCTTATTTAACAATCTGCCCCCTGCTCATTTCAATGAACATGATGCTGCATCGGCAATAAAATTTCCCGATGTTACAAGCATGATGCTCAAAGAATCATCCGCCGACCCAGCATGATGCTCAGTGAACAACCTGCTGACCAAGCATGATGCTTATCTAACGTACATGATGCTCAGTGAACAACCTGCTGACCAAGCATGATGCTTATCTAACGTACATGATGCTCAGTGAACAAACTTCCGACCCAGCATGATGCTCATTTATCGAGAATGATGCTCGTTGAGCGAGCATAATGCTCATTGACCAATCTGCCGACCCTGCATTTTGCTTATTCCAGCGAGCATCTTGCCCATATATAAAAACCTTTCTCTTCATTTGGCTTTGCGCGCGCAAAAGTCCTATTGGGTTTGTTATGTTTATTAGGACTTTCTGCCCTTTCGGTTTTTTTTTATTATTAGGACTTTCTGCCTACTGGCAGAAAGTCCTATTGGGTTTGTACTGTTTTTTTATTATTAGGGTTTTCTGCGTCAAGCAGAAAGTCCTATTGGGTTTGTCCTGTTTTTTATTAGGACTTTCTGCCCTTTCGGCAGAAAGTCCTTTTGGGTTTGTACTGTTTATTCTTCTTCTTCTTCTGCTTCTTCTTATTAGGACTTTCTGCCTACAGGCAGAAAGTCATATTGGGTTTGTACTGTTTTTTAGGACTTTCTGCCTACTGGCAGAAAGTCCTATTGGGTTTGTACTGTTTTTTATTATTAGGGCTTTCTGCCTCACATGACGTCACATGACGTAAGAACTAAAAATAGCTACCAAAGTTTGTACGTGCTGTACAGCCGTCATTTATGGACGGACTGTCATGGAATTTTCACAGAGGCTATATATTAAGACCTAATTGTGCAGGATTATATAGGTTTGCCAAGATTCGAAAGAACTAAGGTTCTATGGCGAATCCAAGATTCGAACCAAGGACGTCAAATTTCAAATCCATATATAATCGATTCTAGATGAGATAGAAAGTTGATATTTGGCGAGATTATTCCTTTCTGTGTTTCCTTTGCATTTTGTAAAGATGAACGTCATATGACGTCATATGACGTCATCAAGTTGTATAGAATTTCCGATTTCTTGATGTCAATTTACTCATGTTGCAAAGGTTCATAGACAATAAAAATTAAATGTCCTATGTAGGAAATCATGAACATTTAGATTTAATTTTTAAAATTTTCATATGACGTCACATGACGTCAGAACTAAAAATAGCTACCAAAGTTTGTACGCGCTGTACAGCCGTCATTTATGGACGGATTGTCATGGAATTTTCACAGAAGTTATAAATTACGATCTCATTGTGCAGGATTATATAGGTTTGCCAAGATTCGAAAGAACTAAGGTTCTATGGCGAATCCAAGATTCGAACCAAGGACGTCAAATTTCAAATCCATAAAAAATCGATTCTAGATAAGATAGAAAGTTGATATTTGGCGAGATTATTCCTCTCTGTGTTTCCTTTGCATTTTGTAAAGATGAACGTCATATGATGTCATATGACGTCATCAAGTTGTATAGAATTTCCGATTTCTTGATGTCAATTTACTCATGTTGCAAAGGTTCATAGACAATAAAAATTAAATGTCTTATGTAGGAAATCATAAACATTTAGATTTAATTTTTAAAATTTTCATATGACGTCACGTGACGTCAGAACTAAAAATAGCTACCAAAGTTTGTACGCGCTGTACAGCCGTCATTTATGAACGGATTGTCATGGAATTTTCACAGAAGTTATAAATTACGATCTCATTGTGCAGGATTATATAGGTTTGCCAAGATTCGAAAGAACTAAAGTTCTATGGCGAATCCAAGATTCGAACCAAGGACGTCAAATTTCAAATCCATATATAATCGATTCTAAATGGGATAGAAATTTGATATATGGCGAGATTATTCCTCTCTGTGTTTCCTTTGCATTGTGTAAAGATGAACGTCATATGATCTCATATGACGTCATCAAGTTGTATAGAATTTCCGATTTCTTGATGTCAATTTACTCATGTTGCAAAGGTTCATAGACAATGAAAATGTAATGTCCTATGTAGGAAATCATGAACATTTAGATTCAATGTTTAAAATTTTCATATGACGTCACATGACGTCAGAACTAAAAATAGCTACCAAAGTTTGTACGCGCTGTACAGCCGTCATTTATGAACGGATTGGCATGGAATTTTCACAGAAGTTATATATTACGACCTCATTGTGTAGGATTATATAGGTTTGTCAAGATTCGAAAGAACTAAGGTTCTATGGCGAATCGAAGATTCGAACCAAGGACGTCGAATTTCAAATCCATATAAAAACGTTTCTAGATGAGATAGAAAGTTGATATTTGGCGAGATTATACATCTCTGTGTTTCCTTTGCATTTTGTAAAGATGAACATCATATGACGTCATATGACGTCATCAAGTTGTATAGAATTTCCGATTACTTGATGTCAATTTTCTCATGTTGCAAGAGTTCATAAACAATGGAAATTGAAAGTCCTTTGTAGGAGATCATGAACATTTTGATGCAATGTTTAAATTTTTTATATGACGTTACATGACGTCAGAACTAAAAATAGCTACCAAAGTTTGTATGCGCTGTACAGCCGTCATTAATAGACGGATTTGCATGGAATTTTCATAGAAGTTATATATTACGATCTCATTGTGCACGATTATATAGGTTTGCCAAGATTCGAAAGAACAAAGGTTCTATGGCGAATCCAAGATTCGAACCAAGGACGTCAAATTTCAAATACGTATAAAATCGTTTCTAGATGAGATAGAAAGTTGATATTTGGCGAGATTATATATCTCTGTGTTTCCTTTGCATTTTGTAAAGATGAACGTCATATGACGTCATATGACGTCATCAAGTTGTAAAGAATTTCCGATTACTTGATGTCAATTTTACTCATGTTGCAAAGCTTCATAGACAATGAAAATTAAATGTCCTTTGTAGGTAATCAGGAACATTTAGATTCAATGTTTAAAATTTTCATATGACGTCACATGACGTCAGAACTATAAATAACTACCAAAGTTTGTCCGCTCTGTACAGCCGTCATTCATTGATAGATTGGCATGGAATCTTCACAGAAGTTATATATTACGATCTCATTGTGTAGGATTATATAGGTTTGCTTAAATTTGAAAGAACTAAGGTTCTATGGCGAATCGAAGATTCGAACCAAGGACGTCGAATTTCAAATCCATATAAAAACGTTTCTAGATGAGATAGAAAGTTGATATTTGGCGAGATTATACATCTCTGTGTTTCCTTTGCATTTTGTAAAGATGAACATCATATGACGTCATATGACGTCATCAAGTTGTATAGAATTTCCGATTACTTGATGTCAATTTTCTCATGTTGCAAGAGTTCATAAACAATGGAAATTGAAAGTCCTTTGTAGGAGATCATGAACATTTTGATGCAATGTTTAAATTTTTTATATGACGTTACATGACGTCAGAACTAAAAATAGCTACCAAAGTTTGTACGCGCTGTACAGCCGTCATTTATGGACGGATTTGCATGGAATTTTCATAGAAGTTATATATTACGATCTCATTGTGCACGATTATATAGGTTTGCCAAGATTCGAAAGAACAAAGGTTCTATGGCGAATCCAAGATTCGAACCAAGGACGTCAAATTTCAAATACGTATAAAATCGTTTCTAGATGAGATAGAAAGTTGATATTTGGCGAGATTATATATCTCTGTGTTTCCTTTGCATTTTGTAAAGATGAACGTCATATGACGTCATCAAGTTGTAAAGAATTTCCGATTACTTGATGTCAATTTTACTCATGTTGCAAAGCTTCATAGACAATGAAAATTAAATGTCCTTTGTAGGTAATCAGGAACATTTAGATTCAATGTTTAAAATTTTCATATGACGTCACATGACGTCAGAACTATAAATAACTACCAAAGTGTGTCCGCTCTGTACAGCCGTCATTCATTGATAGATTGGCATGGAATCTTCACAGAAGTTATATATTACGATCTCATTGTGTAGGATTATATAGGTTTGCTTAAATTTGAAAGAACTAAGGTTCTTTGGCGAATCGAAGATTCGGACCAAGGACGTCAAATTTTAAATACGTATAAAATCGTTTCTAGATGAGATAGATATTTGATATTTGGCGAGCTTATACGTCTCTGTGTTTCCTTTGCATTTTGTAAAGATGAATTTCATATGACGTCATATGACGTCATCAAATTGTAGAGAACTTCCGATTCCTGAATGTCAATTTACTCATGTTGCAAAGGTTCATAGACAATGAAAATTTAATGTTCTATGTAGGTAATCATGAACATTAACATTTAATGATTAAAATTTTCATATGACGTCACATGACATCAAAACTTAAAAAAGCTACCAAAGTTCATCCGCGCTGTACAGCCGTCATTTATGGACGGATTGGCATGGAATTTTCACAGAAGTTATACATTACGACTTCATTGTCCAGGATTATATAGGTTTGCCAAGATTCGAAAAACACCAGGTTTGTCATGGTTTGCAGTGCAGAAAGCCCTATCTTTTGTTCAAAACAAAAGAAGTCTAGTTCTTCTTCTTCTTCTTCTTCTTATTATTCTTTTTTTCTTCCTCTTATATTTGTGTTAATTTCGAGGTGTTGCCATTGACTCAGAACAATGAAAATTTTATGGCGTATATTTCAAACCATGCGCTTTCGGATGCAATGAATTTCATATTCATATGACGTCATATGACGTCAGATTTGACGTTGGGTGAAAAAGTTTGTACGCGGTCTACAGCCATTATTTCTGGACCGATTTTCATCAAAATTGCACAGAATGTGTATGTTAGGCTCTAGTTATGCATCCCGGTGTCCGTTTTTCCAAATTCGAAAAGGCAAATGTTTTATGGCGAATCCAAGATTCGAACTAATGACGTCAAATTACAAATGCGTATAAAATCGCTTCCAAAAAAGCTAGGAAGCTGATATTTAGACTGAATATTAGTCTCTAGGTCTTCTTTATATTCTAAAAAGATGGACACCATATGACATCACATGACGTCATAATGCTAATAAAACTTTCGTATTAAAACTTAACGGTTTTTTAAGCCCTGTAGGCTTTATTTTTTGTATGATTTGCTTGAAATTTTGTCTGAAGATGCAGTATTAGATTCTATGGAGCCATGTCACTTCCGTTTCCGGAAAATCCCAAAGGTCAAGGTCATATATCAATTATCGGCTTTTTCTTTGGCCTTAAATATCTCAAAAACGGTAAATATTCTATCGAGACACTATGCATATAATTTGTAGTGCTTGGAAATACCTTTCAGAAGATATTTAGTTTTTGATGATCGAGGTTGAATCGGTTGAGTTATGGCGGAAAAATGAAAATTTGGTAACCCCCAGTGTGTTTAACAGTTTATATCTCGAAAACCTTTGATTTTTGAAAATATGATGATGACTATCATTTGTAGAGCAATGTTTGACCGTTCTTTTGATGCTTAAAGTTTAATGATTGGCCAAAGATTCATGGAGTAATGGGGAAAAACGAAAATCGTGCATATAGCTTTGGTGATATTTTCATTCTTCAGGAGGTTTAAAAGCTTGTATCTCAAAAAAATATTAAAAATATTCCTAAACATAAAGCGTGTGAAATGTAGAGAATTTTCAGACGATTATTTTGGTACCTTAACTTTTGAAATTGAACAAAGTATAAGGAACTTACATCCAAAATAAGAATTTAAACATGTAGAATTTCAGCGATTCTGCCGTGTTGTCAAAGTTGTACGGCTAATATCTTAAAACTCTTCGAAATAAGGGCTCACATTAAGCGAGTGAGATGTAGAGAATTTTAAGACGATTACTTTGGTACTTAGAGTTTTAAAATTGATTTAAGTATAAGGAAGTAACATCAAAAATAGGAATTTAAACCCTATTGTAGAATATTCGAAAAATATCCTACTTTCGCTTTCACCTTAATTGAAGCATTTTCGGAAAATATAAGTTCACAGATATGTATTAGTCATATAAATTGCAAAATAAACTTTTTACTAATATCATATTGATATTACTAGCTAAACAAGTGATGACAATAATTTAATGGTGTTTCAATTCTATTCTTTATCAATATAGTATACCCTAGTACATTACAGTACAGTACACAGAGCTACCCAAGATGTAAACAAAATGGTCGCCCTCGTGTAAAAGGGGGTTTGCAGATTAAAACTTTTAAAAATACAATGTTCTACCAATAATTAAACGGATTTACTTGGCAAAAACCTTAATTATAACTTGTAAAAGTGAATCAAGCTGGAAATGACATCTAAATCACACTGAAAATCTAAATACAGACATTACAGAAATGGATTACTGTAGCCTACATCAGTACATGGCATGTTTACATCGAGACAGATTGCAAATTTGACACGGAGGTGAAGAGAATATTCCTGGCGTAATGCATTAATTTGGCTAGTTTGCTGGCAGACAAGTCAGTCAACTGTCAAAATTTATGTGATTTGTCAGAGACGCTGCAAATAGCAGATACAAATTGATCCAACCCAAAGACAAAAACAAAGGTAAGAAAAATTAGTAATGCTTGGGCATTACATTATTGTCTTTTTCAAAACCTGAATTCATTTTTTCTTATATATTCTTATATGGTAAGATTCTTTTTTAAATTTGTTTATTTTTGTTTATCAAAAAATAGGACAAGAATGCTGAACAGATGTAGAAAAGATGGTATGTGTAGGCAATTTGAAATAATGTTTAACCCAAAACAGCATTGGTCTTTCTTTTTTACATCTTGTAGGTTTTGATTTTGAACATATTCTGTCGTAATGCGACAACCATCAAATTACAGGTCATCTTTACTTAACAAATGTCCAATTATACTGCTAGGTCATTGGTGTTAAAATTTACATGAACTAAGTTTACTCCAAAATGTAATGAAACAGTCAAATCTCTATTGAAATACAGCTCCGTTAAGATTATATAATAGCAAAGGATTTCAATCATGTACTTGGAGAATATATACACACGCGTGTGTATTTCAGTGCATGTAAACATAGGTCCCAGTAGGGATTATGATATGTTGGCAAATAAAAGCATGTTGCACATCAACAGGCTAGTCGCAAGCGCATGGGGAAAACCCATTATGAAACCATTATGAAGTTGAACTGAGTAAACGGTTAAGACAAATCATTAACCATGATAATTTGAGTTTCAATGTATGAAATATTCATGCGTCCGAGGAGACGCACATAATTTTAATTTTTAAAGTGTGTGTCCTCGAGAGAGATCTGATTTACATGTAACTTAGTGTTTTATATATTTACGAACACATGTACTTTAATTACTGATTTCATTATGGCAAAAATATATATGCTTAATATTGCAAAAGAAATTAAAAACAACAACATTTAGCTGTAAAAAAAAAGAAAGGAAAAAAAGAAAGACTGGGACTCAAACCTTCAATTTATATATTGTCGGCTATTGCTGGAATTTCCAGCCAGTTATGGTTCGAAATATCTAAGCATGAATTGGGAATTTGCCTTCTGCATAATTATTATCTGTTTTCATTACAGTTTATTAAATACAATATCTCCAGCATCTATTTTCAATACATTTTTAGCTCACATGAGCACAACGTGCTCAAGGTGAGCTTTTCTGATCGCCTTTTGTCCGGCGTCCGTCGTCCGTCGTCCGTGCGTGCGTGCGTGCGTGCGTGCGTCCGGCGTCAACAATTGCTTCAAACAACATCTCCTCCTAAACGGCTTGGCCAATTTGAAAAATATTTTGCAGGAATGTTCCTTGGATGAAGCTCTACTAAAGTTGTATAAATGGTTCTGGTCCATCGCATAATTAGGTCACAGGAGCTAAAAATAGATTTTAAAAATGAAAATTTAAAAAATCTTCTTCTCTGAAACCACAAGGCCTAGCCTTTTGATTTTTGGTATGTAGCATGATCTTATGACTCTCTACCAGGATTGTACAAATTATGACCCTGGGGTCAAAATTGGCCCCGCCCCAGGGGTCACTTGATTTCACATAGGCGAATATAGGAAAAACTTGAAAAAATCTTCTTCTCCGAAACCACAAGGCCTAACCTTTTGATTTTTGGTATGTAGCATCATCTTATGGGCCACTACCAAGATTGTACAAATCATAGCCCTATGGTGATAAATGACCCCGCACCAGGGGTCACTTGATTTACATAGAGTTATATAGAAAAATCTTAAAAAATCTTCTTCTATGAATCCATAAGGCCTAGAGCTTAGATATTTGGTATGAAGCATCATCTTATGGGCCACTACCAAGATTGTACAAATCATAGCCCTATGGTGATAAATGACCCCGCACCAGGGTCACTTGTTTTACATAGAGTTATATAGGAAAATCTTAAAAAATCTTCTTCCATGAATGCATAAGGCCTAGAGCTTAGATATTTGGTATGAAGCATCATCTTATGGGCCACTACCAAGATTGTACAAATCATAGCCCTATGGTGATAAATGACCCCGCACAGGGGTCACTTGTTTTACACAGAGTTATATAGGAAAATCTTAAAAAATCTTCTTCTATGAATCCATTAGGCCTAGAGCTTAGATATTTGGTATGTAGCATCATCTTATGGGCCACTACCAAGATTGTACAAATCATAGCCCAATGGTGATAAATGACCCCACACCTGGGTCACTTGTTTTACATAGAGTTAAATAGGAAAATCTTAAAAAAATCTTCTTCTATGAATCAATAAGGCCTAGAGCTAAGATTTTTGGTATGTAGTAGCATCTAATGGTTTCATTACAAAGATTTTCAAAGTCTTGGCCCTAGGGTGATAAATGACCCTGCGCCCAAGTCTTCTCTGAAACCATATGGCCCATTGCTTAGATATTTGGTGTGTAGTATTGTCAGGGGTAAAATGTTTTAGATTAAGTTATATCAGAATCCTTGTCTGTTTAAAAACCTTGACATCAGTTGAAGCAATGGTACTCAGGTGAGCGATTCAGGGCCATCATGGCCCTCTTGTTATTTAGTTTTAATCGCAATCGTTCTGAGTCTGAAATAAACATGAAAATTGTCACCATAAAGTGTTAAGAGAGAAAATAAATTTTGGACTTTTTTCTCTGTGTAGTTAAAAAGAGGGAAATCTATAAATAAAAAATTTCTTAATATAGCCCCAAACTGTTGTCAAATCCAAAATGTGTGCTTCCTTAGAACAGTTTTGCAAGCAACCCTGTTCTAAAAACCTTAAGATTTTATATTAATTAATATGATACTAGGTTTTTATTGATTTATTTTTGTTTTGAAATGAAAACCCCTGTATACCAGCACAAATGGAAGAGAATCACCCTGTTGGTGGGTTGGTTGGTCAGTCGGTTGGTTGATCAGTCGGTCATGCGGTATTTAAGCAAAATCTTGTCCGGTACTTTCAGCCATTTCACCTGATACTTGGCATAGATATTTATCAGAACAGGGCTACAGATAAGATTTGAGGTCAATTGGGTATTTACTCATCAATTTTTCAAGGAATTGGGTTTTCACAATTTTAAAAAATATGGTTACTCCATCAAAATTAAGTCAATTGCTTTTTTTTCATCAACTTAATTTTGGAATTGAAATAACAGTACATGTTCTTACTGGTATATATGCCTGCTGTTCTTGTATGCAACAATGTCAATTTAACAATTATCATAAGCAGGATTTATCATTAGCTCCTCAACAATTAAATAAAACAAAAACATTCAATCATATTTGATCTTCCTGATCCAAAGATTTAGCACCTTTAATTAAAACAAATTATTTACTGGTTAACATGGAATTGGATGCTATCAACTCTATCTCAACTTCCAGATCTCAATTATTGTGACACAAATGCCTGATGTTTGGTTTACAGTGCTAGGTATCTACTCAGTGTTGTTTTTAAACGTTTACCCGTTTCTTCCTGCCTTATGTAACCATATTTGAAGCAAACAAATAGAAAAGAGCAAACAAATAGAAAAGCGTCAGATGAACAAATAAGACAGACTGGATTTATGTTTTACTTGAATGGAACCCAAAGTAGGAAATTACCGGAAATCGTTTGAAGACTATTTTGCGGATTCGCAAGTAACCAGTCAAACATATACGAGTATTTGTAAACATCACTGGGTTTCAAAATGTTGCGTACCAGTACGCTTTAATATTTTGGATATTTGAGTAATCTAATTAGGACTTTCTGCCTACAAGTCATATTGGGTTTGTACTGTTTTTTTATTATTATTAGGACTTTCTGCCTAAAGCAGAAAGTCCTATTGGGTTTGTACTGTTTATTAGGACTTTCTGCCTAAAGCAGAAAGTCCTATTGGGTTTGTACTGTTTATTATTATTAGGACTTTCTGCCCTTTCGGCAGAAAGTCCTATTGGGTTTGTACTGTTTATTAGGGCTTTCTGCTTTTCGCAGAAAGACCTATTGGGTTTGTTCTGTCTTTTATTATTATTATTCTTTTTTTCCAACCTTTTCATGTTGTTATTTCATTAAGTTGCTGAAGGTCTAGGACAAAGAAATTCTATCAACAGACACCTGAAGCAATGGCATTTTGGAATATATTATTTTTATCTTCACATGACGTCACATGACGTCAGAACTAAAAATAGCTACCAAAGTTTGTACGCGCTGTACAGCCGTCATTTATGGACGGATTGGCATGAAATTTTCACAGAAGTTATATATTAAGACCTCATTGTGCAGGATTATATAGGTTTGCCAAGATTCGAAAGAACTAAGGTTCTATGGTGAATCCAAGATTCGAACCAAGGACGTCAAATTTCAAATCCATATAAAATCGATTCTAGATGAGATAGAAAGTTGATATTTGGCGAGATTATATGTCTCTGTGTTTCCTTTGCATTTTGTAAAGATGAACGTCATATGATGTCATATGACGTCATCAAGTTGTATAGAATTTCCGATTTCTTGATGTCAATTTACTCATGTTGCAAGGGTTCATAAACAATGAAAACTTAAACACCTTTGTAGGTGATCATGTTCATTTTGATCCAATGTTTAAAATTTTCATATGACGTCACATGACGTCAGAACTAAAAATAGCTACCAAAGGTTGTACGCGCTGTACAGCCGTCATTTATGGACGGATTGGCATGGAATTTTCACAGAAGTTATATATTACGATCTCATTGTGCAGGATTATATAGGTTTGCCAAGATTCGAAAAAGCAAAGGTTCTATGGCGAATCCAAGATTCGAACCAAGGACGTCAAATTTTAAATACGTATAAAATCGTTTCTAGATGAGATAGAAATTTGATATTTAGCGAGCTTATACGTCTCTGTGTTTCCTTTGCATTTTGTAAAGATGAACGTCATATGACGTCATCAAATTGTAGAGAATTTCCGATTCCTGAATGTCAATTTACTCATGTTGCAAAGGTTCATAGACAATGAAAATTTAATGTCCTTTGTACATAATCATGAAAATTTAGATTTAATGAGTAAAATTTTCAAATGACGTCACATGACATCAAAACTTAAAAAAGCTACCAAAGTTCATCCGCGCTGCACAGCCGTCATTTATGGACGGATTGGCATGGAATTTTCACAGAAGTTATATATTACGACTTAATTGTGCAGGATTATATAGGTTTGCCAAAACACCAGGTTTGTCATGGTTTGCAGTGCAGAAAGCCCTATCTTTTGTTCAAAACAAAAGAAGTCTAGTTATTATTATTATTATTATTATTCTTTTCTTCTTCCTAACTAAACGCTTATTTTAATATGTTGCAATGGACCTAGGACGATGAAATTTTTATGGCTTATTAGTCACGTGAGGAAATTTTGATTTCAATGATTTTCAGCACCCTATGACGTAAAAAAAAAATTCGTTACACCGTCATTTATGGTCGGATTTTCTTCAAATTTTCACAATGGTACAGCTGAATCAAAGGTGTGCATATCCTGTCAGCTAACCGAAATTCCGAAAGACCGAAGTTCTGTGGCTGAAATAAGATTCGAACATAGGACCGAAAATTTCATTTTAGGATTAAAGAGCTTCAGGATGAGATAGAAAGTTGAAACTTACACAGTTTGCAGTTCTGCAGAATTTCTACAAATATTTTCAGTCAGAACGTCATATGACGTCATGTGACGTCATAAGCATACTTCTTAATTTTCATTTTAGGGCAATGATTTTGACATGATGCCAGTTGTTCAGAATAATGAAAATTTCAGAGTTATGAAAGTAAAGTATGCGCTTTTGAAAAAAAGCATCTTCAGCACCCTATGACGTCACATGACGTCACAGCTAAAAATAGTGAAAAATGGTGTTCGCGCTCTACAGCCGTCATTTATGGTCGGATTTTCTTCAAATTTTCACAGATGGTACATCTTGAATCAAAGGTGTGCATATCCTGTCAGCTAACCGAAATTCCGAAAGACCGAAGTTCTGTGGCTGAAATAAGATTCGAACATAGGACCGAAAATTTCATTTTAGGATTAAAGAGCTTCAGGATGAGATAGAAAGTTGAAACTTACACAGTTTGCAGTTCTGCTAAATTTCTACAAAATTTTGGAGTCGGAACGTCATATGACGTCATGTGACGTCATAAGCATACTTCTTAATTTTCATATTAGGGCAATGATTTCGACATGATGCCAGTTGTTCAGAATAATGAAAACTTCAGAGTTATGAAACTACCGTATGCGCTTTTGAACAAAAGCATCTTCAGCACCCTATGACGTCACATGACGTCACAGCTAAAAATAGTGAAAAATGGTTTTTGCGCTCTACAGCCGTCATTTATGGTCGGATTTTCTTCAAATTTTCACAGATGGTACATCTTGAAACTATGGTGTGCATATCCTGTCAGCTAACCGAAATTCAGAAAGACCGAAGTTCTGTGGCTGAAATAAGATTCGAACATAGGACCGAAAATTTCATTTTAGGATTAAAGAGCTTCAGAATGAGACAGAAAGTTGAAACTTACACAGTTTGTAGTGCGACAGAATTTCTACATATATTTTGAGTCGTGACGTCATAGGACGTCATGTGACGTCATAAGCATACTTCTTAATTTTCATATTAGGGCAATGATTTCGACATGATGCCAGTTGTTCAGAATAATGAAAACTTCAGAGTTATGAAACTAACGTATGCGCTTTTGAACAAAAGCATCTTCAGCACCCTATGACGTCACATGACGTCACAGCTAAAAATAGTGAAAAATGGTTTTTGCGCTCTACAGCCGTCATTTATGGTCGGATTTTCTTCAAATTTTCACAGATGGTACATCTTGAATCAAAGGTGTGCATATCCTGTCAGCTAACCGAAATTCCGAAAGACCGAAGTTCTGTGGCTGAAATAAGATTCGAACATAGGACCGAAAATTTCATTTTAGGATTAAAGAGCTTCAGAATGAGACAGAAAGTTGAAACTTACACAGTTTGTAGTGCGACAGAATTTCTACAAATATTTTGAGTCGTGACGTCATAGGACGTCATAAGCATACCACTTGATTTTAATTTGGGGCAATGATTTCGACATGATGCCAGTTGTTCAGAATAATGAAAATTTCAGAGTTATTGCAGTAAAGTATGCGCTTTTGAGCAACAGTATTTTCAGCACCCTATGACGTCACCTGACGTCAGAGCTGAAAATAGTGAAAAATGGTATTCGCGCTCTACAGCCACCATTTATGTTAAGATTTCTTCAAATTTTTACAGATGGTACATTTTGCAACTAAGGTGTGAATATTTTGTCAGCTAACCTTAATTCCTAAAAACCGAAGTATTGTGGCTGAAGTAAGATTCGAACATAGGACCTTAAAACTAGAAATCAAGTTTGCAGTCATGTCCTTACGTCATATGACATCATGTTACGTCACAGACTAATACTTAGTTCTTATCATTTGCACTGATTTCGGAATATAATGTCAATTGTTCAGCATGAACATGAAATACTACCAGATGTGAGTCATTACATGAAACTTCTATCTCCTGCTTTTTGCATTAACACAGCTTGCAGAAAGTCCTATCATTCGTTTTCACGAATGACATCTAGTTATTATTATTATTATTATTATTCTTTTCTTCTTCCTAACTAAACGCTTATTTTAATATGTTGCAATGGACCTAGGACGATGAAATTTTTATGGCTTATTAGTCACGTGAGGAAATTTTGATTTCAATGATTTTCAGCACCCTATGACGTCACATGACGTCACAGCTAAAAATAGTGAAAAATGGTGTTCGCGCTCTACAGCCGTCATTTATGGTCGGATTTTCTTCAAATTTTCACAGATGGTACATCTTGAATCAAAGGTGTGCATATCCTGTCAGCTAACCGAAATTCCGAAAGACCGAAGTTCTGTGGCTGAAATAAGATTCGAACATAGGACCGAAAATTTCATTTTAGGATTAAAGAGCTTCAGGATGAGATAGAAAGTTGAAACTTACACAGTTTGCAGTTCTGCAAAATATATACAATTTTTTGGAGTCGGAACGTCATATGACGTCATGTGACGTCATGAGCTTACTTCTTAATTTTCATATTAGGGCAATGATTTCGACATGATGCCAGTTGTTCAGAATAATGAAAATTTCAGAGTTATGAAACTAACGTATGCGCTTTTGAACAAAAGCATCTTCAGCACCTATGACGTCACATGACGTCACAGCTAAAAATAGTGAAAAATGGTGTTTGCGCTCTACAGCCGTCATTTATGGTCGGATTTTCTTCAAATTTTCACAGATGGTACATCTTGAAACTAAGGTGTGCATATCCTGTCAGCTAACCGAAATTCCGAAAGACCGAAGTTCTGTGGTATGC
>CM037787.1:3103428-3116760 GCA_021229015.1 Solen grandis
ATACGCATAGGGGCCAGGGGGAGGGAAAGGGAAAATTTGACGGAATGGATTTTTTTTTTACGAAAAGATTAAATATACAAAACTAGTTGAAACCGTCAATTATTGTACTATCTTCATTATTAACTATTTTAATGATGATATGTGAAACAACCTAATATTATTACATTTCCGTTTATACTCATACGACGCATGGAAATTTAACGGACAATGAAATTCTGTTTAGAGGGAAATATCATTAAAGTCATAAAAATACCTTTAAACCAACGAATATTGTTTTTATGATGTATCAATTATAAAAAAAAAAAAAATTTTAATGTGTTGATTAGACTTAAATTTAGCACTAGTGCAATGAACCATGGAAGTTTTACGTAAAATGGCTGACTACACGACAAATGTAAACACATGTTTACATGACAATGTCCATAACTGCATTAAAAACAGGGAATTAATGAAGTTACTTGGCATAATAATGCACAAATATATGCACAAGACATTGCAATAGGATTTCTTAGAATGGGAAAATGGATTATAGTGCACAGATCGTTCACAGAGTTGAATATACATGCATTGCTAAAGTTAACAAACTCTGTGAGGAATGCCACTGGCTCTCATCATGTGCAGTAGATTAAAACTAGCTTATAACCTGTTTTAAATGAGCTTGTGGTTCGTATTTCAATGAAACACAGCTTATTGTGCTTTTTTATTGCTGGTTACTAGCAGCAAAGTCCTAACAAAGACTGAAAAAAACATGTAGATTGGTAAAAATTTTTAAAGGAAGATGTTAAGCACAGTTCTCAGTTGACCAGTTACATAGTTTAAACAGTTCACAGTGTATATGTTTCTCATAAATCGGTACTCTACATTATTAGGACTTTAATCACCTTTATATTGACCATGTTCAATTCATATAATGATAAATCTACACACACACACACAAAACACACACACATATATATTTTATTCCCTAGACCTGGCCTCAATAATTATTCACTTGCTCCCTGCCTATGGATTAGTTTTAAGTAGGGCCCCCATTCCTACCGTCCCATGTTGGTAAAATATGATTACTATCGGATATGCAAACACACGTGCTGAATTTAATCACCTTCCAAAATAATTTAATCAGGTTTCTTTCTTTTTTTCCCCTAGCCTTGCCGATGCCCATTTAATATTCAGAGATCTTTTACATTCAATGTAAAGAACTTAAGCTGAATGCTTTAAATATAAATTAATATTTAACGTTAATCTATCTGAATAAAAACAACATATATTTCTATAACAGTTTTGTGCATTGAGAATAAAGTGGCCATTTTCTTCATGTCAAAACGTATGCATAATGGCGTTTTTTTTGCTTGTTTTTTGTTTGTTTGTTGTTGTTTTTTTGCACACACACACACACACACACACACACACACACACTTCTCTCGTATTTAAAATTCCAATTTTTCACAATAATAAAAGCTTACGTGACTTTGAAATATACTTATTTCTCCGCATACACACCTAGGATAAAAGTTGACAATCAGCGGCGATCATTAGATAGATAAGATCGATACGAGCAGATTTAAACCCTCAATGCAGCGGGGATTGACATAATTTGACCCTTAAACAATGCCCGCGAGACTAAATCTTCTGCTTTAAAAACTTCGTAAATTACACGGGCTATTCATACCAAGTTTTTACCTCATTTATGAAGTTTGGGGAGAGCGCTGTTAAATCTTCCTGTTTGATTTGGGAGTTAGTTCAAATTTGATATACAATTTTATTCGGTTTCAAATGAAATTAAAACCTTAAGTGGATACACTCAATATAGAAAACCCTTTTCTTGAATGAGGCACATAACGTCAAGGGCTTAAAGGGACATAAGGTATGTGTTTTTAAAAATGTAGCTTTTATTCTAATTTTCTACGTGACATATTTATCATATGTGAATTAATTATGTATTTTTTTTAAGATTGTATTTAAATCCTGGGAAAAAATAAGAGACAAAATTATTATAACAATTATTTACATGTTTACAGATAATATATTTCATTCAAATTTTGGATCTGTATTTCTTTAATTAAAGATATACGAGAAAGAATATACGATCCCTGATTGTAATTTTACATTTATTCCGTCAGATTAACTGTTTGTAATGTTCTCATAAAACTAAATACATGTAAATTTTTTAAGGTAATCCACAAAATCATTTAAATTATAATCATGGTCCTCCAAATACTTAAAAAGATTTCAGTGCAGCATCCATTGACTTGGAGTTTTAAAAGGCTTATTTCCTCTAAAAAAAATCTGTAAAAGGCCTGCATTAACTGTAAAAATTCCAACGATCTCTTTGATGACAGTGATAACAATTTAATGATGGGTGGGGGTTTCCTTAACAAATGCGCATATTATTAATTATATGCATGCATGGTCGTTTTCTCATTTCAACACAGTCATTACTTTTAAAAATGATTTTATCAACAAAGTTAACAAAAAGTGTGGTTTTGAAGCAAATAAGTTGAAAAATATTGAAAATACACATGAACGATATTATTTCACAAAGCTTAGTAAAAAGTACTTCTGCCTTCCAGTGTGTTTGTTTTGATCGCAAACGAGACAATTTTGGCGGACGACGGGGTAATTTTTCCAAAAATTTTTAATAATTTGAAACTAAAAAAACCCCCCAAAGTCATTGAATATCTTGTTACTAAAGTATACACGTTTTTTTTTCCTAATGCAAATATGTTCAATCGCTTGAAATGAAATTAAATCAAGCCAGACCTGAAATTGCATGCGCATCTGTTTGTTTATTTATTTGAAGTGCAGTTGAAATATGTATATGATCCATGGCATACATGTACATAAAATTCTATAACCGATTAGGCTGTTACTCGTTTGCATCCGTTGTTTTAAGACAATCCCCTCGATCATTTAACTATTATCATGGTCCTTCAAATGCTTAAAAAAATTTAAGTGCAGATGCAAACGCCATTGACTTGAGTTATATGCTCTTTGCTCAATGTCCGTTTAAAGGTTTGCATTTGCTATTTAAAAATTCCCCTGATCACTTATTTAGCATTTTTCAGCTGAAGGATAAAAAACAATTTCAGTTTTTGATTAAAATTTTGCGACAACACTTTACAACCAGTATTCAAGATAATTTTTGGATTTTTAACTAAACTGGCTACTGCGCCCGGGGCCGAGTGGTTAGAACATCCCCATCGGGGAAATCGGAAGTAGTGGGTTCAATCCCTGCCACGACAAATCAAAGTCGTAAAAAACGATACTGGTTTATATATATATTAGCTCCTTTGATAGATGCTCAGCATATAAGGGTAAAATCTAGTTTTTGGACGGTTTGCCAAGTCTCAGGATAGTGTGAGAAGGATAGTATCATGCCAATTTTCTACAGCGTGATACTACATTGGGCAGCATATATATCCAAAGGACTGTTCAAAATAGTGTCGTGGTACGTTTTTACCCAAAGAACAAACATACAAATTAAGGTAAAATCCCTTTTAATGGTTCGCTATGTCTTTGACTCACTCAACCTTACCAAGAAAACAAAGTACACTAATGAAACCTAGAGATTTGTTTTCTGGGGGAAAACGATGTCTCCCCCCCCACTTCCCCTCACACACATTTCAATAAGGCACACGGTGACATATGCAAATAGTTAAAGGGCAGACTATATTGTTAAAGATCCGTACAGAGTTTTGGAGTTATCTTAAGGACACAAAATTGTATTAAAAGGGGAAAATCGGACAAGAAACCTTGGGAAAAAGGGCTATGCTCTTGGTACTGCAATCTCGTCCATAATGTCTACCCACTATGAAGCTTCAGGTTATATTTTTCATTTTGCATGAGTTATGCTCAGGACAAAAACTTAATTGAAATATGTAATTAAACAACGGCATAACTCCCAAAAAAATAGATTGCAGAATTAAGATCCTTGTGCACTGCAATTCTCCTTTGTGAGGTCTATTCACCCATGAAGTTCAAAATTATTGTCCATTTGTGCATGAGTAAGCTTTCTAAAAAAAAAAAAAGTATGAAATTGAACAAAAAAGCAGTAATCAACAATAGTTGCAGAGTTACGGTTCTCCTCCATGTGATCTATCCATATATGAAGTTTCAAGGTTTTTGCTCTAGACAAAAAATAAGTATGAAAAATTTAAAAAAAAGTGCAATAACTCCAAAAATATGATGCGCAAAGTTAGGGTTCTTGTGCATGACCCCTTTTCCATCATGAGGTCTATCCACCTGTGAAGTTTCAAGCTAATAGAATTTCTAATTTTTAATTTACGTTACAGACAAAAAATAATTCTGTTCTGGAAAATTTTAACAAATGGCGTAACCCCAAAATATTTTTTCACAGAGTAACGGTTCTCGTGCATGACACTTCTAATCATAAGATCTATACACATGTGAAGTTTCAAGTTTAATAGCTATGATACTTTTTTAAGTTACGCTCTGGACAAAAAAAAAAAAAGTATGAAATTTAACAAAGGGCAATAACACAAAAATTTGATGTGCAGAGTTACAGTTCTTGTGCATCACACTTCTCCTCCATCTATCACATGTGAAGTTTCAAGTTAATAGCTTTGATACAACTGTGAATTATGCTCCAGACAAAAAAATAATTATGAAATTTGACAAAGGGCCATAACTCCGAAATATGATGCGCAGGGTTATAGTTATTTGCACTACACTTCTCCTCCACGAGATCTATCCACCTGCGAAGTTTCAAATTAATAGCTTTAAGACTTTCTGAGTTATGCTCCGGACAAAAAGTGTGACAGACGGACAGACAGACAACTAAGACAAAAACATGTCTCCCCCACATTAATATGAGGGGAGACATAATTAGGAAACCTTGGTTATCTCCGTGAAAGGCCATGAGGTCCGAAATGTAGCGGAACCATTACAAATAAGGCCGTGAATGCATTGCCCCTCTAGTGTTTTGCAACGATGATTATATTTTACATATTTATTCTTGCACAGGTACCAACGATGATTGGAAGCACGGGTGGAAAATCTGTTACTTCTACAACCATCTCTGAAGAGCGTGAACTTATCCTAGATTACGTGGACACACCCTCTTCACACCATGGATGAAGAACTTATGCTTCAGACTCTTTTGCTGAAGATCAACTACCTTCAACCGAACCGAATGATAAATCACTTTCGTTCCTTTCACAAAAAGAGCTTATCCACCACGAACTCTCTTTCAGATAGTCCGACAAAATGTAAGACTAATGAAACACTTCCGCCTGAAACAGACCGAATTTTGTCGGAAATTTCCGAATTTCTTATGTCCGAGAATGAGGTCACCGAATGAGACCGACGAATGATGGAACTCCCGAAAAGTTAAAACTTCAACGTGAAGAGTATGAAAAATGGGAGAGTAATTTACAAAGTGGTGTCACACCACTACTTTTGTCCCTATATAATCTATAGTAACTTGGCCGACTTTCGAGGCTGTTCTACTTTCCAAATGTTCGTTGGAATATTTCTGGTCTAGTTTCATGTAGACCATCCATAAATCAACAGATTTAGGCACAAAAAAATATATCATTAAGGAAATGGCGTTTCACAAATTTCACATGCCCGCTACCTGTTCAAAATTTCCAAACAAACTGACCTCTGAGCCGCAATTACCTCTGCAAGCTCCCCAACATCCTGTATTAAAATGCAAGTTGTTGTCAAAAATACATGTATCTCACCACACCAGGCTAAAAGTGTTGCAGTTATTCAGTGTTTTCTGGGAAAATATGACTTTGATGTCCATCCATTCATTTTCATTAGGGTACTACTTCAGCACCCTACGACCCGGAAGTACTTTGAATAGTGGTGTGACACCTATATAAAACCAAATTTGAAATATACGATGAAAAATTATGCCCAAAATAACTTCTTTATTATATTGCAACAAAATAAAACCCTGAATCAGATTTCTCTAGTAGCAAGTCTAAGGACACATTCAACTGTTTTAGAGAGTGGCAGATTGTACACTGATTTGTCATTAAATGCATTTCCTAAATCATGCAGGGGTATACTTTCAAATCAGTCATAGTTTTATTAATAACCATGATTTGATTGAAATAAAGTGCACTCTGTTTCAAGACGAGTCCTATTTAGATATCATTTAAACCCCATGTATTGTCACACTACTGTTTTGAAGGAAATACCAAAAAATTAGAAAACAGAGAAAAAAGGATTTTTTTATCTAGGCGTAAAATAAGAAAAAAATGACTATTTAATTATTCTCTTTTTTTTTTTAAAATTTTTTTTCAATTGAAAGTGGGCCAGAATCATCCCAGACATGTTACTGCATCAAGGACATAAACAGGGGTTACCTATGTAGCTTACCTAAGCAACATCAAAGGACATGTGTAAAGGTCTAGGTGCACGTCTAGCCGGGGCTGGGGAGGTAGGATGTCCCCCTACCCCTCCAAGGGCCCCCCAGGGTCCATCTACTGGTTGGGCACATTAAATCATTAAGTGTGGCTACTGTCGGACCTTGACCTTATACAGGGGGTGTTAAGAGTATACCCAAATCATACTGAATGCACCAGAGAGACTAACTGCCAATTTCTACAACTATGGTCCTAGGCGAGAGGAAACGCAAAGCTGCTGGTATTTTCTTCCAGAAGAACAACCAACTGAACCATTTAAGAAGAAAATTGACCTTCGAGGCAGGATTGAAGAAGACGCCTACAGCACAGCATCTACAGGCACCACCCTGACGATAAGAAGACCACCATCAATACAGGCTACGACTTAATCGCAAATGGGAAGATAACTTCATTTCCGGAAACCGCGGTCAATACACCGTCCGCGGCTCTCTCCATGCATGAATGCAGTTTACAGCGACCATGAAGACACAGCTTGAGTCACAAGAAGTGGACCTTACCAGGAGCAGAAGTATGGACTGGGAAGCAAGTTTCATTTTCAATGCAAATCTTGCACTTACATTCAAAGAGAATGAAAACCTATGGACCGAGATAGCAGGGACAAAGAAGGCGTCATCAACGACTTCCTTGGCGGTCAGCCATAATGGACAACTCCTATGGCATCTCTCTGGCTGAGCACTGTTTACCCCAGATGGACTTATACCGTTCCCAGCTACAAGTCATCTTCAACGGCTAACATCAACTGTCAGCAGTGAGGTCGTCAAAATAAATAAAGAAGACATGTCCCGAGAAGCGGTGTGCCTTGTGGAACGCCAATGCACATTCAGCCGGTGCCAGAGACCCGAAACAGCCTGAACCTCTCCATTGACGCCCGGTACACAGTTCTCGATGAACGTCATCATACAAACTGGCAGAGCGCTCCCAAGCCTACACAGTAGCTGTAGAGAACCACACACTGATGAAGAAGTAACATCGTGGGCCTGGTTATGGAAAACAAGCTCTGCTTTGGACTGGTGCCGTGCTAAGGAATAAAGGTTTGACTGTCACCTGCCCGGGTGGACAGCCGATACACACCAACCTAGCCACTTCACCCCCACTCATGAAGGAGAATGCGTATGAGCTTGCTGAAGACCTGTCCATGGAAGGGTACATTGTCCGAACCCTGACGACTGAAGGAGACACCAAATTCATACACCTTGGGATGCAGGACTTCTACCAGAGCTAAGACTCAGCCTGGGAAGTTTTCAAGGCAGGCAGAAACCAAATCATCTGGCGGTGACGCAAGAAGAAAAATGAACTGCAGAATGTACAAAA
The DNA here is from genome assembly GCA_021229015.1 of Solen grandis. Classification (NCBI taxonomy): domain Eukaryota; kingdom Metazoa; phylum Mollusca; class Bivalvia; order Adapedonta; family Solenidae; genus Solen; species Solen grandis. Next base: position 3,111,138 of record CM037787.1, read on the forward strand.
GGAATGTTCCCGCTGACCACTAAACTTGGGCGAAAGAAGCACATGCAGCTTCTGGCACATGACGTCAAGGCAGATGCAATGCTGTTATAAAAGAGATGGCAAGATTGGGAGGCGGGAGATATTACAGAATTATATTGCGCTTACCTGACATCCAGCTGCTAACCATTGAATCTATGCCGGGAACTGCAGCTTCTGTCATCAATAAGCCAAGCACAATCAGGAGAGGCACAGGAGGGAGGGCAGGTCAGCAGGGGACAGAGTGGGGGGGGCATCAGGCAAGAGCCAGCATCAGCAGGCACAGTGGCCGAGGATCATAGGGGGGGCAGGGCAGGGGCAGAGCAGCACGGGCAGGGCAGCAGAGGCATAGGGATCAGAGGGGGATCACAGCAAGATCAGCAGCAGCACAGGCATGGCAGCAGCAGCAGCACATCAGGCAGCACAGCAGAGCCCTGGTCTGCCTGGTGAAGGTCCCAACTCTGGTGGTACATGTCCATGATCCTGGGCCCAAATGACATCACACTCCTGAAGATGACGAAAATGACAAGTCACTGCTGCTGTGATACTAAAAATGAGATTGAGTGAAGAGGCGTCTACACGGTGTCATCTAGAACATCAACACAGAAGTGTGAGGCCTCCAACCGACAACTTTAGCCACATGTGGCCAAGTCCCAGAACTACCCCAGGTCATTTGAAGGCTCGGCTAGCTCTCAAACCCTGATAGCAAACAACTCAGTTTTACTCAGCAGTGAGGATGAAGGTGGGCCGCCTCACAAGGACTTGTCTAGCTGCAGCTTCAAGAACGCCTCTTCACATATCAAGGAGCAAGCTACCACAAGTCTTACAAACAACCAGAAGGTATAAGGCAAAGGGGAAGAGCTAAAAGCCAATATGAGTCGAACACCGGCGGACTCAAGAAACCCACCACCAGGAGAGCCTGGTTATGTAAAAGAAGGGCTGCTTGACAGCAATCTGCACTCCTACGCCTCAACTTCTGCACAAACCAGTCAAGCAGCCTGGCCCCTACAGAATAGAGCACCGCAGAAAAAAATCAAAACATAAAAGAAAAAAAAAAGCTCCATGTCTGGTGGCAATTGCAGCACCACTGATGAAGGTCCTGATGCTGACCGAAACAAGTGCTATATAAAAGAAAAAATATAAACTCATGTATCAATACTGTTGGGAAAATTTCAGGGGGGGGAGAGAGAGAGAAGAGACACACAAGTTCAAAATCAAAATTAAAGAAATCAAGAAGATATTTATACGTGAGTATCAACACCAGTAACCAACATAAAACATAACCCCTACTTCATTTTTTTAAACAATTACCCTCTAAAAATCACTCCCAGCTGAGGTACACACAAGGCACTCAGGCCTCAACGCCTACCACTCCCGTTATGTGGACTCGAACACACCCCCAGCTCAAAACAACGCTTTCTGTTGTTATTCGTGTAATTTTCCTCAAGTTAAGATGCAGAAATCTAAAATTAGCCCAATTTCATATATAAAAATATTAAAATATTCTAATTTAAAAAAAAATAAACATACTATTTTTTTAAACATATTATCCAATTTCCATGTATTCAATGTACATGTTGTACCAATTTTGATGTCAATCCATTGAAAAATGCTCGGTAATTCAATTTCTTCTACTTCATTTTCTATTCATAAATTAAACCCAAATTTTGAAATATACATGAAAATTAGCCCAAAAATAACTTATTTATTATAGTTGCAACAAAATAAAACCCTGATTCAGATTTCTCATCAAGTCTAAGGGTCACATTCACGTTTTAGGAGAGTGGCGATTGTAGAACACTGTATTTTGGTCATTTTAAATGCATTCTAATCATGCAGGGGTATACTTCAAAATCATCATATTTAATTAATAACCGCAATGGATTTTTGAATAAATAAAGTGCACTTCTGTTTCAAAAAACAAAATCCCCCCCCAATCTTTTATCATTTAAACCCCATTATTGGTCACCATGATTTGAAGGGAAACAACCCAAAAAATTAGAAAAGCAGAGAAAAATGGATTTTTTTTAGGCTAAACAAAGAAAAAAATCTATTATAATTATTTCTCTATTTTTTTCTAATTTTTTTTTATTGAAAGTGGCCAGAATCATTCCCAGACATGTTACTGCATCAGGAAAATAAACAGGGGTTACCTAGTAAGCTGTACATAAGCAACATTAAAGACATGTGTATAGGTCTAGGTGCCCGCTAGCGGGGCTGGGGGGATGTCTCCCCTACCCTCAAGGGGTCCCCCCAGGGGTCAGCTACTGGTTGGGCAGCATTAAATCAGTAGGTGTGGCTACTGTCCTGTACCTTGACCCTTGAGTACCCCAAATCAAAATATCTGAATGCACCAGAGAAGACTGACTGCACTTTCTACAACTATGGTCCTAGCCGCAGGAAACGCAAAGCTGCTGGGATTTTCTTCCAAAGAACAACCAACTGAGCCCATTAGAGAAGAAATGACCTTCTGAGGCAGGATGTGAAGAAGACGCCTACAGCACAGCATCTACAGCCACCACCCAGACGATGAAGAAACCACCATCCATGCAGGCTACGACGTAATCTGGCAAATGCAGATAACTTCATTTCAGGAAACCGCGTCATACCACCTTCCGCGGCTCCTCTCCATATGAATGCATTTACAGCGACCAGAAGACACAGGCCTGCAGACAACTAGAAGTGGACCTGTTATCCAGGAGCAGAAGTATGGACCTGGGAAAGCAAGTTCATTTTCAAGTGCAAATCTTGCACTTACATTCAAATGAGAATGAAAACCTATGACGAGATAGCAGGACCAAAGAAGGCCGTCATCACACTTCCATGGCGGTCAGCCATAATGGACCTCCTATGGGCTCTCTTCTCTGGCTGAGCAAGCTGTTACCCCAGATGACTGACCGTTCCCAGCTACAAGTCATCTTCATACGGCTAACATCAACTGTCAGCAGTGAGGTCCGTCAAAATAAAATAAAGAAGACATGTCCGAGAAGCTGCGCCTGTGGAACGCCCAGCACGTGCAGCCGGTGCCAGAGACCCGAAACAGCTCAGCTCGACCTCTTTCCATTGACGCCCAGTACAACATTATCTCGGATGACTGCATCATACAAACCTGGCAAGCGCTTCCCAAGGCCTACACAGTAGCTGTAGAGAACCACGACTGTCAAGTACGATAGTGGCCTGCTGTGAAAACAAGCTCTGCTGGAACTGGTGCCGTGCTAAGGAATAAAGGTTTGGACTGTCACCAGCCCTGGTGACATGCCGGATGCACAGCCAACCTAGCCTACTTCACGCCCCCACTCAGAAAGGAGAATGGCCTATGGCTGCTGAAGACCTTCCATGAATGTACTTTGTCCCAACCCTGACGAATGACGGGCGACACCAACTCTTACCTTGGGATGCAGGACTTCTACCATAAGCTAGAACGCAGCCTGGAAGTTTCCAACAAGGCAGGCAGAATCCAAATCAACTGGCTGTGACGCAAGAGAGAAAAATGAGATCTTCAGAATTAGCAAAGGAATGTACCCGCAGACCACTAATCTTGGCAAAAGAAGCACAGCCAGCTCTGTCACGTGACGTCAAGGCAGATGCAATGCTGTATGAAAGATGGCAAGAATGGGAGGCGAGATATTACGAACTTTATATCGCGCTTACCTGACATCCAGGCGGCCACCATTGAATGCTATGCCGGGAACTGCAGCTTACCATGTCATCATCAGTCCTGGACTGCTCGGTGAAGGTCACAACTCCTGGTGTACATGTCCCCATATCCTGGGCCCAAATGACATCACAAACCTGAAGATTGAACGAAAGACAAGTCACTGCTTGCTGTGATACTGAAAATGAGATTGAGTGAAGAGGCGGTCTAACAAGGGTCATCTAGAACATCAACACAGAAGTGTGAGGCCTTCACCGAGCAACTTTAGCCACCATGGCCGAATCCCAGAACTACCCCAGGTCATTTGAGCTCGCTAGCTCTTCAAACCCTGAGAGCGCACAACTCAGTTTTACTCAGCAGTGAGGATGAAGGTGGGCCGCCTCACAAGGACTGGTGTCTATCTGCAGCTTCAAGAAAGCGCCTTCTTCACATATCATGGAGGCAAGCTACACAAGTCGTACAAGACAACCAGAAGGTAAAAGGCAAAGCGAGAGCTCAAAGGGCCCAGATGGAGTTTCGAACACCCGCGGACTCAAGAAACCCACCACACCAGGAGGAGCCTGATTATGTAGAGGGACTGCTTGACAAGCAATTGCACTCCTACGCCTCAACTTCTGCAACAAACCAGTAGCAGCAGCCGCCCTACAAAAACAGAGCACAGCAAAAAAATAAAACAAAAAACAACATTAAGAAAAAAAAAAGAAGCTGTGTCTGGTGCATAGCAGCCCCCCTGGTGAGGTCTGATGCTGACCGAAACAGTGCTATATAAAAAAAATATAAACTCATGTATCAATATCTGTTTGGAAAATTCAGGGGGGGGGAGAGAGAGAAAAGGACAGGGTTCAAAATCAAAATTAAAGATAATTAAAGAAGATATTTATACGTGAGTATCAACACCAAGTAACCAACATAAAACATAACCCCTATTTCATTTTTAAACATTTTCCCTCAAAATCACTCCCACCGAGGTGCACAAGGCACCCAGGCTCACGCCCACCACTCCCTTTATGTGACCGAACACACCCCCAGCTCAAAACAACGCTTTCTGTTTTTATTCGTGTAATTTTCCCCCAAGTTAAGATGCAGAAATCTAAAAAATTTGCCCAATTTCATATTAAAAATATTAAAATATTAATAATGTTTAAAAAAAATAAACATACCTATTTTTTTAAACATATTATCCAATTTCCATGTATTCAATGTACATGTTGTCCAAATTTGATGTCAATCCATTGAAAAATGGCTCTGTAATTCAATTTTTTTCTACTTTCATTTTCTATTCATATAGGTGTCACACCACTACTTTTTGTCCCTATATAATCATAGTAACTTGGCCGACTTTTTGTTGCCATTATCATTGTGTATAAGTTAAATGATGATTGCTTAAAAAAACTGCAAAATTTTGCTACAGTGTAACAAGTAACTGGTGTTGCACACAACATGAGTCCCCTATCAGTAATGTGCCCTAATATTTCTGTTATCTAGCAACTATAATTTTTGTCCAAGAAAAAAAAACACCAACAAAAGTGATGTGCAGAATTTCCATACTGCCATCTATTTATACACCAAATTTCATATTATCTAAAGCGGTTATTTAGTTATCGAGGGATCCAGATTTCCGGACATCCAGACAGACAGAGGCAAACCTATAGTCCCCTACTTTGTAACACCAGTAAGGGGACTAATAAAAGGTAAAATCTAGCATTTTTTTATATAAAAAGGGACATAACTCCTGACCTAATTTGCTAATATCAAGCGTTTTGAACCTTGCTAGGAAAGTCATGAACTTTTAAAATAATTGCTTCAAAAAAAATACCAAATGACATGTGGCATTATTTAATTTTTTAAAAGGGGGATAACCCGGCCCAATATCATAAATATGAAGATTATGGCCCTAAACATTGCATCATAAAGTTTGAAGATGAATTAAGATCAAGAAAGTTGCTTAAAAAT
>CM037787.1:3116860-3128836 GCA_021229015.1 Solen grandis
TGTTTCATTTGTGCTATTTATATGAAAAGAGAGATAGAAAGTTGCAATTTGGACAGATTATCTATTATGTCATCTTCTATATATACTATATAAAGCAGATGTTGCAGAAAGTCCTATCATTCGTTTAAACGAATGACATCTAGTTATTAGGACTTTCTGCCCTTTCGGCAGAAAGTCCATATTGGTTTGTACTGTTTTTTTATTAGACTTTCTGCCTACAGGCAGAAAGTCATATTGGGTTTGTACTGTTTTTTTCTATTAGGACTTTCTGCCCTTTCGGCAGAAAGTCCTATTGGGTTTGTACTGGTTTTTTTAAATTCTTATTATTCTTTTTTTCTTCCTCTTATATTTGTGTTAATATCGATGTGTTGCCATTGGCCCAGAACAACGAAAATGTTAGGTATATATTTCAAACCATGAGCTTTCGGATGCATTGAATTTCATATTCATATAACGTCATATAACGTCAGATTTGACGTCAGTGAAAAAGTTTGTACGCGGTCTACAGCCATTATTTCTGGATTGATTTTAATCAAAATTTATAGAATGTGTATGTTACGCTCTAGTTGTGCATCCACGTGTCCGCTTTTCAAATTCGAAAAGGTAATTGTTCTTTGGCGAATCCAAGATTCGAACCATTGACGTCAAATTTCAAATGCGTATAAAATCGCTTACAAATGAACTAGAAAAAAGATATTTGGACAGATTATAATTCTCAATGGTTTCTTTAAATTCTTTGAAGATGAACGTCTTATGACGTCATATGACGTCATGAAGTGAAAAGTACTTTTAATTTTTACGCGTTAATTTTTATATGTTGAAAACGTCCGAGCACCTTGAAAATTTAAAAGCAAATGCTTCCGATAGAACAGTTTGCATTTCTATAATTTTCATTTGACTATGACGTGTTTTGACGTCAAACTTATGTCGTCTAAAAATGTTTGTACTGCGCTCTACAGCCATTATTTCTGGCCGATTTTCATTAAAACTTCACAGAATGTGTATGTTAGAGTCTCCTTGTGCATCCCGGTGTCCGTTTTCCAAATTCGAAAATGCAAAGGTTTTATGTCGATCCAAGATTCGAACCATTGACGTCAAAATTCAAATGCATATAAAATCGCTTACAAATGAGCTAAAAGAAAATATTTGGACAGAATATAAGTCTCAGGGGTTCTTTACATTTTTTGAAGATAAACGTCCATATGACGTCATATAACGTCATGAGATGAAAAGTAATTTCTAAATTTCACGTGTAATTTTTATATGTTGTACACATCTGAGCACCTTGAAAATTTAATAGCTTATGTTTTGATAGAACATTTTGCATTTCAATAATTTTCTTTTGACTATGACGGTTTTGACGTCAAACTGACGTCGTCTAAAAATGTTTGTATGCGTCTACAGCCATAATTTCTGGATCGATTTTCATCAAAATTTCACAGAATGTGTATGTTAGAATCTAGTTGTGCAGCACGGTGTCCGTTTTTCCAAATTCGAAAATGCAAAGGTTTTATGTCGGATCCAAGATTCGAACCATTGACGTCAAATTTTAAATACGTATAAAATCGTTTCAAGATGAGTTAGAAATCTAATATTTGAAAAGTAAATAAGTCCTAAGAGTGCTTTACATTCATGAAGATGAACGTCCATTTGACGTCATATGACGTCATAACGTCAAAAATAATTTTCTGATATATACGCGTACATTTAAATATGTTAACTCCCAGGACCATGGAAATCTAATGGTATATACACAATCGATGAACTTTAGAATGCAATGTAATTCATATTCATGTGAGGTCATATGACGTCAGATTGACGTCAGGACAAACAAATTTTACGCGGTCTACAGCCATTATTTTTGGACCGATTTTCATGAAGATTTCACAGAATGTAATACTATATGCAACGCTCTAGTTTTTATTTACGTTACTTATACATATCAGTTGCAGCATTGCGTTACCCATAATCCTTTGAGCGTTTTGACGCATGTCATTTAGACCGTTGTTGAAACATTGCAATTTCCCGACTTTATTGTTGCATCAATCGATAATGTTGTACAAGCTATATTCCAAATTGATGATAATGATAACCTATGTGAAATTATATGTTATAGTACAATGTAATTTAATTGCCAGCTTGAGATACCATGAGCGTGTATAAGTGTAGACGTTGAAACAAAATGATCAACACATGTCATCCGTTCAAGACGCTGCAAGAACACGTGAAATTTTGGAAATTGGACATCATATAAGGAAGTGACATGAGAAATAAGAATTAATTTATACCGTTTCTTTCATGCACTTCTGCATTAGTCCCAATCACTTCATTGCTTTTAGCTCACCTGATCACTTGTGAGCTTTTGTGACCGCCTTTTGTCCGTCGTCAACAATTGCTTGTGAACACTCTAGGCCACAGTTTTGGCCCATTTTTCATGAAACTTGGTTTGGATGTTTGCCTACATGATATCTTGGATGAATTTGAAATAGGGTCACTCGGATCAAAAACTAGGTCATCAGGTCAGATCTTAGAAAAACTTTATGAACACTGTAGATGCCACAGTTATGGCCCAATCTTCGTGAAAGTTGGCCAGGATGTTTGAATACATTATATTTCGAAAGAGTTCGAAAATGGTCATTGGGATCAAAAACTAGGTCACCAGGTCAAATTTTAAAAAACCTTGTGAACATGCTTGAGGCCACATTTTTGGCCCAATCTTCATGAAACTTTGTCATGATGTTTATCTTCATGATATCGTGGATGAGTTTGAAATCAGGTCACGTGGGATCAAAAACTAGGTCACCAGGTCAAATCTTAAAAAAACAACCTTGTGAACACCATAGGGCCACAGATTTAGCCTAACCTTAATGTAATTTAGTCAGAATGTTTGTCAAATCTCGGATGAATTCAAAACTGGGGCACATAGGGTCAAAAAGCAGGTCACCAGGGCAAATTTGAGAAAAATCTTGTGAACACTCTAGAGGCCTACATTTTTGTCCCAGTCTTCATTAAACCTGAAAAGAATGATGACCTCATGAATTCCAGTTGAGTGCAAATTCACGTAGGATCAAAATCTAGGTCATTTAGTCAAATGTTAAAAAAAACACTTAAGATGCTACATTTTTTGTCATCATGCCTTACACAGAAATCTTACTCAGTGAGCGACATAGGGCCATCTAGGCGCTCTTGTTTTCTAAGAAACGATTAATTTTTAAAAATAACATAAAGAACACTATTTTAAGAATGATGCAATGCGGTTCTAATGCTGTGCAGATCTTAATGATCGGATTATCAATTATTAAGTTATTTGTCGAAGGTAGTAACTGACATGAACATCTTTTTTGCAGATTTTTGCCTTTCTTTTGGGGGGGGGGGGACTTTCTATATCTCAAAAACCATAACATATAAGTTTGAACATGAAGTAAGTGAATGTTTGAATCAGAAGACTAACGGTGCCTAGTTTTTTTAAGATCGGACATTATATAAGGAAGTTACATGAAAATAAGAAATTCCGAAAATCCGTTTTTACTTGTGCTTCTGCATTTATCTCACATATTATTCTAAATTTTATTTCTATAACATTAAAGGTATAATGTGATACAACAAATTATTGTAATGCTCTGTGACCCCTTTAATTCATATTCAATTCAATTCAATTATTCAATTAAAATATAAGAAAGAAAAAATTTGAAAGAAGGAACTTTATATACCTTATTAGCATGTAAAAGTAATAGTGATACTTCATTCCTTTGTAGAATACCAAGTTCGAGTATTATTGTAGTCATCTTAAAGTGATTCCTGAAAAGCTAGCAGTATGAAATTAAATCTAATAACAAAGCCACATATTCCCTATTGAATGCATTGACATTAAATTTCAATTTATATCATATGACGTCACAGATTTCATCTGCTATTTATATATAATTTTGCACTCTAAAGCTGTCAATTCGGCGCGGATTTTCTTCAATTTTTTGAAGATGGTGTATCTCAGAATAGTAAATGAGTATGATTAGGTTTGACATGTTTGCAGTGCAGAAACATGACATAATTATGTTTGTTTGGTTATCTAAATATAATATTTCTCTTTAAAAAAATGTCTAGAGTATATAATCCATACTTTATGTTAGTGTCTTTGTTCACTATTGTTAAATAAAAAAAAAGACAATGAAAATAATAAATAACATCAATGACATAATATACACTTATTATTCAATAAAATGGATATAAAGTAATATTGGGGTAATCATTTACTTTAACTGTTAAACGTCGATCGGTTAACAAGTTTCTTACAACTATACTAATCCTTCTCGACATTTCTTGGGCTGGACCAGTACTTTGCGTTGTGAAGGTCATGACAACTTTTGCCTCAACGGGTTCAAAAGAAATCACACCCGTTATGACCACATTCGGGCACATTACCATTGTACCACTGCATCCACTTTTAATGGGACAAAAAGAAATATGCAAATAAAATAAACTATTTTCCCCAAAGTTTTGATAATCATTAATATAGAAGTAGCATCAAGATAACAACCACAAGACACAATGCACTATTTTACGGATAAGCTTTTATCAGGATTGGATTAAAAATCTAGTTGTAAGGTCTGGTCATTATTATCATGGGTGTAATATTCAAATCCAGTAAAACGTCACCCTAAGATATATAACTTAAACTAATCAAGAAATTTACATTAGCGTGAAATACGTGCGGGTTATCTTGATATACATACGATATCAGTGTATTCATCCTCTATTGGGCAATGAAGCAGTGAACACACATATGAAAAAAGAACAAAACAAGTACATGTATTATTATTCAAGTTATACGAGATTTTTGTTCGCATGTATTTGCAGGTTAATCTCGCGCCAATCGTCAGATCAAGGTTATGTTTGAGAAATGACAAACTTCGTAATTGAATAAAGATCTTGCCTGTGTGCATTGCTATGTATGACATTCTATTCAGTTCCCTTTTCAATTGTAATTACTAGGTGTACAATTGTATGCCTTTTATCTGTCTAAATCACAAGACTGAAACAGCTGATTCATTGTATATTTGTGCTGTAAGATTATATATGGCTAAAAACTAGTGTACAATGACTTAATTGTGTGATAACTTTAGAAACATGGGCCATTATTACATTTGGTGTATGTATAAACACCTTAATAAATACTTGTATGATTGAATTGTATATACGTTACCATAGAATATTTTATCATTTTCTAACATACACAATGTATATGTTTAAAATATAACATAAAATATGCTATAATAAATTATCGTGGCATGTATCTGTATAAGATAGACGAGTCGCAAGCCGACATTTTATAATTCATTTCTATACAGGCTATAATTCAGAAATTCAAGGTAAAATCAAATGACCTGAATTGTTTAAATAAGGCTAATGGTACTCTAGGGCCACCATGGCCTTTTCTTTCATGTTCAGATGTAACAGTGAGGAAGCCTTCCAGCTGGCTTGCGGTAGGTCGGTGGTTTTACCCGGATGCCTCCGTGCATTCGGGGTCTTCCTCCACCTGTAATTAGCTGGACTTCGCTATATAAATGAAATATTGTCGAAGCGACGGTAAACTCAAATAGTCAAGTCAGATATAACAAGACAAGGTGAGATTCGGAGTATTAGTTACCTTAGGTGATAGCTCTAGCTATAGTCAATATTAACTTTAACCTAGCGTTTGGTGCACGTTTGAGAAACAAGTCTCATATTACCGGCATGATTATACTTTAACGTTTAGTGATGCATGCAGATATGGTTATTTATAAACAGTTCAGTGACATGGCGTAAACTTATGCAGACGCTTGCAAAACAAAACTCTCATATTACATAAATACTACGCGTAAGGGTAGTTTTCAATGTGTCCCAATGCTTCCCTGCCCAAAGGAGTTTGAAATACTCTGGTATTGTAATGTCAGTATATATAACCCACACATATTGCATGCTCATGTAAATTTCTGTTCATTTCAAGTTATTTATCTTAGGGTAACGTTTTACAGATACACGATAGCAATCTTGAATTAAATAGTTCACCTGTAAAATGTAAAGATAAAACAGCATAGCATTGTTCTATGTGGTGTTAATGGTTATTAGGACTTTCTGCCTACAGGCAGAAAGTCATATTGGGTTTGTACTGTTTTTTTATTATTAGGACTTTCTGCCCTTTCGGCAGAAAGTCATATTGGGTTTGTTATGTTTTTTTATTATTAAGACTTTCTGCCCTTTCGGCAGAAAGTCCTCTTGGGTTTGTACTGTTTATTAGACTTTCTGCCTAAAGCAGAAAGTCCTATTGGGTTTGTACAGTTTATTTCTTCTTCTTCTTATTATTATTATTCTTTTTTTCTTCCTAACTAAACCTTTATTTTTCTATTTGCAATACTCCTAGGACGATGAAATTTTTATGACTTATTAGTCACGTGAGGAAATTTGATTTCTATGATTTTCATATGCCTATGACGTCATATGACGTCACATTTGAAATATGCTACAAAAGTTTGTAACGCGGTCTACAGCCATTGTTTGTGAACCGATTTGCATCAAATTTTACAGATTGTGTATATTAAGTTCTAGTGTGCATCCCGGTGTCCGTTTTTTCAAAATTCCATGGTTCTATAGCGAATCCAAGATTCGAACCAAGGTCGTAAATTTTTAAATGCTTATAAAATATGTCCTATTTAAGATAGAAAGTTGATATTTAGTCAGTATATAGGTCTCTAGCAGTTTAAAACATTTTGTGAAAATATATGTCATATGACGTCACGTGACGTCATTATATGATAATGTATTTCTAAATATTAACAAGAATATTTCTATATGTTGAAATTGTCGAAAGGCAATGAAAATTTAAAGACACATGCTCAAACGGCTGAAATTTTGATTTCTATGATATTCATATGCCTATGACGTCATATGACGTCACACTGGAAATATGCAACAAAATTTGTACGCTGTCTACAGCCACTGTTATGAACCGATTTTCATCAAATTTTCACAGAATGTGTATATTAAGTTCTAGTTGTGCATCCTGGTGTCCGTTTTTTTTCAAAATTCGAAAAGTCCAAGGTGCTATAGCGATTCCAAGATTCGAACCAAGGTCGTAAATTTCAAATTCCTTATAAAATCGTCCTATTTGAGATGAAAAGATGATATTGGTCAGTATATAGGTCTCTGGGAGTTTTAAACATTTTGTGAAAATAAATGTCTTATGACGTCACGTGACGTCATTATACGATAATGAATTCTAATACTAAACAAGATTATTTCTATATCTTGAAATTTCGAAGGGCAATGAAAAATTAATGCCGCATGCTTCAGATGCTGAAATTTCGATTTCAGTGATTTTCAGAAGCCTATGACGTCATATGACGTCACATTTGAAATTGACTACGAAAGTTTGTACACGGTCCAGAGCCATTATTAATGGGCCGATTTCATCAAATTTTCACAGAATGTGTATATTACGTTCTTATTGTGTATACCGGTGTCCGGTTTTTCAAAATTCGAAAAGTCCAAGCATCTATGGCGGATCCAAGATTCGAACCAAGGACGTCAATTTTTAAATGCTTATAAAAACTGTCCTATTTGAGATAGAAAGTTGAAATTTTGTCAGTTAGTAGGTCTCTGGGTGTCTTAACAATTATGTGAAAATAAATATCATATGACGTCACGTGACGTCATTTTTTATTATTATTACTTTCCTTCTTCCTAACTAAACGCTTATTTTAATATGTTGCAATAGTCCAGGACGATGAAATTTTTATGGGTTATTAGTCACGTGAGGAAATTTTGATTCAGTGATTGTCAGCACCCTATGACGTCACATGACGTCACAGCTAAAAATAGTGAAAAATGGTGTTAGCGCTCTATACCGTCATTTATGTCGGATTTTCTCAAATTTTCACAGATGGTACATCTTGAAACTAAGTGTGCATACCTGCAGCTAACCGAAATTCCGATAGACCGAAGTTCTATGGCTGAAATAAGATTCGAACATAGGACCGAAAATTTCATTTTAGGATTAAAGAACTTCAGATGAGATAGAAAATTGAAACTTACACAGTTTGCAGTTCTGCAGAATTTCTCAATATATTTTGAGTCGTGACGTCAAATGTCGTCATGTGACGTCATAAGCATACTTCTTAATTTTCATTTTAGGGCAATGATTTCGACATGATAGCCAGTTGTTCAGAATAATGAAAATTTAGAGTTATGACAGTAAAGTATGCGCTATTGAACAAAAGCATCTTCAGCACCCTATGACGTCATGTGACGTCAAGCTAAAAATATTTAAAAATGGTGTTCGCGCTCTACAGCGGCCATTTATGGTCGGATTTTCTTCTTATTTTCACAGATGGTACACCTTGAAACTAAGGTGTACATATCCTGCCAGCTTACCGAAATTCCGAAAAAACCGAAGTTCTGTGGCTGAAGTAATATCGAACATAGGACCAAAAATTTAATTTAGGATTGAAGAGCTTCAGGATGAATAGAAATGTTGAAACTTACACAGTTTGCAGTTCTGCAGCATTTCTACAAATATTTTGAATCGTGACGTCAGAGGACGTCATAAGCATACCACTTATTTTTAATTTGGGGCAATGATTTCGACATGATGCCAGTTTTCAGAATAATGAAAATTTCAGAGTATTGCAGTAAAGTATAACGCTTTTGAGCAACAGCATTTTCAGCACCCTATGACGTCACGTGACGTCAGAGCTAAAAATAGTGAAAAATGGTTTTCGCCGCTCACAGCCGCCATTTATGATCAGATTTTCTTCAAATATTTTACAGATTGTACATCTTGAAACTAAGGTGTGAATTTTTGTCAGCTAACCTTAATTCCGAAAACCGAAGTATTGTGGCTGAAGTAAGATTCGAACATAGGACCCAAAATTTCATTTTAGGGTTAAAGAACTTCGGGATGAATAGAAAGTTGAAACTTACACAGTTTGAAGTTCTGCATAATTTCTACATATATTTCGAGTCGTGACGTCATATGACGTCATAAGCATACTACTACTACTGCTACTTATTTTTTTCTTCGTAACGAAACGCTTATTTTTCGCGGAATACAATGTCAATTGTTCACATGAACATGAAATACTACCACAGGTAAGTCATTACATGAAACTCTAATCTCCTGCTTTTTGCATTAACACAGGTTGCAGAAAGTCCTATCATTCGTTTAGACGAATGACATCTAGTTCTTCTTCTTCTTATTCTTTTTTTCTTCCTCTTATATTTGTGTTAATTTCGAGGTGTTGCCATTGACTCAGAGCAATGAAAATTTTATGGCTTATATTTCAAACCATGACTTTCAGATGCAATGAATTTTATATTCATACGACGTCATATTACGTCAGATGTGACGTCAGGGAAAAAGTTTGTACGCGGTCTACAGCCATTATTTCTGGACCGACATTCGTCAAAATTTCACAGAATTGTATGTAGGCTCTAGTTGTGCATCCCTGTGTCCGTTTGTCAAAATTCGAAAAGTCCATGGTTCTATAGCGAATCCAAGATTCGAACCAAGGTCGTAAATTTTAAAGGCTTATAAAATCTGTCCTATTTAAGATAGAAAGTTGATATTTAATCAGTATATAGGTCTCTAGAAGTTTTAAACATCAGGTGAAAATAAATGTCATATGACGTCACGTGACGTCATTATATGATAAATGTATTTCTAATATTAACAAGAATATTTCTATATGTTAAATTGTCGAAGGGCAATGAAAATTTAATGACACATGCTTCAAAGGCTGAAATTTTGATTTCTATGATCTTCATATGCCTATGACGTCATATGACGCCCACATTGAAATATGCAACAAAGTTTGTACGCGTCTACAGCCATTGTTTATGAACCGATTTTCATCAAATTTCACAGATTGTGTATATTAAGTTCTAGTTGTGCATCTCGTGTCCGTTTGTCAAAATTCGAAAAGTCCATGGTTCTATAGCGAATTCAAGATTCGAACCAAGGTCGTAAATTTTTAAATGCTTATAAAATCGGATTTATTTGGGGGTCATGTATAGGCCTCTGGGAGTCTTAAACATTTTGTGAAAATAAACGTCACATGACGTCCACTTGACGTCATTATATGATAATGTATTTCTAATATTAATAAGAGTATTTCTATATGTTGAAATTGTCGAAGTGCAATGAAAATTTAATGACAAATGATTCAGATGCTGAAATTTCGATTTCAATGATTTCAGAAGCCTATGATGTCATATGACGTCACATTTGAAATTGACTACGAAAGTTTGTACACGGTCCAGAGCCATTATTAATGGGCCGATTTTTATCAAATTTTCACAGAATTGTATATTACGTTCTTATTGTGTATACCTGTGTCCGTTTTCAAAATTCAAAAAGTCCAAGCATCTATGGCGATCCAAGATTCGAACCAAGGACGTCAATTTTTAAATGCTTATAAAACTGTCCTATTTGAGATAGAAAGTTGAAATTTTGTCAGTTAGTAGGTCTCTGGGTGTCTAACAATTATGTAAAATAAACGTCATATGACGTCACGTGACGTCATTTTTTTTATCATTATTATTCTTTTCTTCTTCCTAACTAAACGCTTATTATAATATGTTGCAATAGTCCTAGGACCATGAAATTTTTATGGGTTATTAGTGATGTGAGGAAATTTTGTTTTCAATGATTGTCAGCAGCCTATGACGTCACATGACGATACAGCTAAAAATAGTGAAAAATGGTGTTTGCGCTCTACAGCCGTCATTTTTAGTCGGACTTTCTTCAAATTTTCACAGATTGTACATCTTGAAACTAAGGTGTGCATATCCTGTCAGCTAACCGAAATTCCGAAAGACCGAAGTTCTGTGGCTGAAATAAGATTCGAACATAGGACCGAAAATTTCATTTTAGGATTAAAGAGCTTCAGATGAGATAGAAAGTTGAAACTTACACAGTTTGCAGTACTGCAGAATTCTACATATATTTTGATTCCTGACGTCATGTGACGTCATGTGACGTCATAAGCATACTTCTTAATTTTTATTTTAGGGCAATGATTTCGACATGATGCCAGTTGTTCAGAATAATGAAAATTCAGAGTTTGACAGTAAAGTATGCGCTTTTGAGCAACAGCATTTTCAGCACCCTATGACTCACGTGACGTCAGAGCTAAAAATAGTGGAAAATGGTGTTCGCGCTCTACAGCCGCCATTTATGAAACAGATTTTCTTCAAATTTTTACAGATGGTACATCTTAAACTAAGGTTGAATATTTGTCAGCTAATCTTAATTTCGAAAAACCGAAGTATTGTGGCTGAAATAAGATTCGAACATGGGACCAAAAATTTCATTTAGGGTTAAAGAACTTCGGGATGTGATAGAAAGTTGAAACTTACACAGTTTGCAATTCTGCATAATCTCTACATATATTTTGAGTCCGTGACGTCATATGACGACATAAGCATACTACTACTACTGCTACTTATTTTTTTTTCTTCATAACTAAACGCTTATTTTTCGCGGAATATAATGTCAATTGTTCAGCATGAACATGAAATACTACCAGAGGTGAGTCATTACATGAAACTTCTTTCTACTGCTTTTTGCATTAACACAGGTTGCAGAAAGTCCTATCATTCGTTTTGACGACTGACATCTAGTTATTCTTCTTATTATTCTTTTTTTCTTCCTCTTATTTGTGTTAATTCGAGGTGTTGTCATTGACTCAGAACAATGAAAATTTATGGCATATATTTCAAACCATGTGCTTTCGGATACAATGAATTTCATATTCATATGACTCACATTACGTCAGATTTGACGTCAGGTGAAAAAGTTTGTTCGCGGTCTACAGCCATTATTTCTGGACCGATTTTCATCAAGATTTCACAGAATGTGTATGTTAGGCTCTAGTTGTGCATCCCTGTGTCCGTTTTTCAAAATTCGAAAACTCCATGGTTCAAAAGCGAATCCAAAATTCG
>CM037787.1:3128936-3177435 GCA_021229015.1 Solen grandis
AGAGAGAGAGAGAGAGAAGGGTTACAGAGAGAAGAAAATGTTTTACAGAGAGAAAAGGGGGTTGAGGAGAGAAGAAAATATAATAATGACAGAGAGGAGAGGTGGGTGTTTAAGGAGAGGGGATTGAATAATACAGGAGAATATTATAATTAGAGGGAGAGAGAGAAATATAACAATAAAAGGGGGGGTATATGATATTTACAAAAGAGGGAGAGCGAGAAAGCGTACTTTTTTAATTTTTTTTTTTTTTTCAGGACAACATAATGGTAAATGGTTATTAATACTTGGGTTTAAAGCCCAAAAATAAGAAAATTAGTAATTATAGTTTTAAAATTAGCACGTCTATTTTCGCTTTAACATTTCGTCTAAAAAAAAATCATTTCTGTCCCAAACCCGGGGGTGTTTTAAAAAAAGGGACCAATCAGCTTTCACTCCACAGCCAGCAGATTCCCGTACACACTTATGGTAGTTAAAAAAAGGGGGCCCAAAGAGGGCCCCTTGGCGCTCACCTGAGAAAGATGATTGTTTAAAGAAATAAAGATGTTTGATGTAAAAGTGAAATCTGGCTTTTTTTTATGGTGAAATGGGCATAACTCCAAAATTTTTCAGGTCAATATCAGTTATAATTGAACCCGTTTGTGAGATTATGGGCAAAAAAACTTTGTCTTAAAGTTTAAAACTCTATTGTTAAAAAAATGAAGTTGGTAGGAATAAACAAAGTAAATTTTTGCATTTTTTGTATTAAAAGGGGAAAATAACTCCTGACCCTAAATGACCTATCTCAGTCACAATTGAACCCCAAAACGAGACATTAAAGGTCATTAAAAAATGTCATAAAGTTTTAAGATGATTTTAAAAAAAGGAAAATGCTAGAGTGCAAAAACGTGAAATTTTGGTTTTTTTTTTTATTAAAAGGGCTTTAAATCCCGAACTCCTGACCTAATTGACGGATCTAAGCCATAATCGAACTCAATCGAAAACCTTATGGTCATAAGCATTGTCATTAAATTTGAAGATGATTGTCAAAAGATGAAAATGCTAGGGTTTTAAACAAAGTGATTTCTGGCATTTTTTGAAAATTAAAAGGGGATAACTTCTGAACTAATTGACGGATCTCAGCATTTAAACGAAAATCAATCGGAAACCCTTTGGTCATAAAAATTTTAATAAAGTTTGGGGAAAATGATTGCTAAAAAAATGAAAATGCTAGAGTGTAAACAAAAGTGAAAAACTGGCATTTTTTTTTTATTAAAAAGGGGGGTTTTTTTTTACCTAAGCAATGATCTCAGTCATAATCAAACTCAATCGAGACTTATGGTCATAAGCATTGCCATAAATTTTTAAGATGATTGTCAAAAAATTTAAGATGCTAGAGTGTAAAACAAAATGAAATTTTGGCCCTTTTTTGAATATTAAAAGGGGGATAACCCTGACTAATTGATGAATCCCCAGCCATAATCGAACTCTTTTGAGACCCTTTGGCAAAGCATTGCCCTAAAGTTTGAAGGGATTGCTCAAAAGATGAAAATGCTAGAGTGTAAAAAACTTGAAATATGGATTTTTTAATATTAAAAAAGGGGATAAAATCCGAGTAATGGTACGATATCAGCCATAATCAAACTTGGCCGTGATTTTATGGTTATAAACATTGATATAAAGTTTGAAGAATATTGCTCATGAAATGAAGATGCTAGAGTGCAAACAATGTGAAATCTGGCTTTTTTGAATTTTAAAAGGGGCATAACTCCTGACCTAATGTTCCGATATCAGCCATAATCGAACTTGGCCGAGATTTTATGGTTATAAACATTGTTTTAAAGTTTTAAGATAATTGCTAATGAAGATGCTAGAGTGCAAACAAACAAATTGTGGACGACGGACGACGGACGGACGGACGGACGACGGACATTCATCGATCCTAAAAGCTCATCCTGAGCACACGTGCTCAGGTGAGCTAAAAAATAACACAGTAGAAACAAATCATATTCTCTGAATTACTGTCTTTTGTCATAGTAAGCTAATGACCAATATTGATTGAATATTGATTTGATTTCTCAATTATGACCGTAAATAGGCCGAGTTAATTATTACGGAAAAACATATTTATGATGGTTTAAACATTCCGCTCTGATTTCACATCGGAACTTGCTACACGTTTTTGAGGCTTTTCGATATGACGTCGCTTTGACCCAACCAAAAGAATATATCACAAAGCGATGGAATATTAATAGGACTAAGGGGGGGCTATATAAAAGTGTAACCCGAGCCAAGAGGAAGGTATAGCTCTGGTTTCACTAGTGATCCAGTGGAACACCCCCGCAATTTATTGTTATTTAATTTTAAACTGTGAAATCATGCATTATTGTGGGTGTTTTGTATATGAATTGATCTGAATTAAAGAGAGAGAGAGAGAGAGAGACAGAGAAGCAGATGTGAAACATGCCCTAACTCCAAATCGAAAGTAGCATATATTGTTTTAAGACACAATCTAATACATACATGTATATCATCACAGTTCCATACTTTATAATAAATATTTATTACAATAAATAAATGAAAGTCATTATTTGGTATTTATACAAATGTATTCAAGGATAAGGATCAATCTGACGATATTTAGAAAGATGAGTGTGCTTTACGTTTCGTTTCCATGCATGAAAAGTCAACCAGCATAATCACTTACTGACTGTTGCATTAAAGAAACACAAAATATCGAAGAATACCTGTGAATTTTCAACTTTTTTTCTGCCAATTTCCCCCCGATTTGTTTCTGCTTTCTTTTCTTAGAAGAAGGGAGACAACTCTAAATGAATTAAACGCGGATACTGCAATCAAAGCACTGAAAGCACAGAAGTTGTGTGTGTGTCTCAAATGAAAGGAGCTCGTCAAACTGCAGAACTGCTGGGTCACTTAATTTTTTGTCAGATACAAATGTTGAATAAAATAATGATATACTGTTGTTTAGTTAGCCTTTTTTGATAAAGATAATACATATTGATGGAAATCTTATTAACTGCAGGTAAGAGAATTAGGGAGGGAAAGAATTGCAATGAGCTTATTGTTAGGGGTAGCTTGATGTGACTTTCCGATGTTACACGGCTTTGTATCAGACTTAATGCTTTCTATGTGGGTTATTGTAACAGCATAAAATTACCAAAACCTGCATATTTACTTTTTATAACTATTTACAATCCATCTTAAAAGGACACGTTTACTATTGTCAATCCCCATACTTATCAAGGTAAGTTGCCATAAAATCTTGGTGCAATATATTCTGGGTGCCATAAATTTTCGTCACACACATTCACGGTACCATTTTTTGTTCCTGGTGCTATTTTTTCCAACAACATCAACAATAAAAAAATCAGGGTGCCATACTCTACAGAGTGCACCTTTTGGGCCATATATGCAAACTATACTCTAATGCTACATGTAATAGTGATGGAATAACATGCATGAAGTTATTTTATCATTCAATGATTACCTAAGTACATAGGTCATGAAGTTTTTTTTCCAGTGCTGCAAGTAGCAGTCTTTGATTGGTGATACAAAATCAACAAATTTGCTTGCTACAGTTGATTAAGCAGTCATTTTACCTTTGCGTAAAGTCAAGCTTGTTTAAACTTATGTGCTTTCACACTTACCCTAACTTTCATGTGGTAATAGTTAACACAAAAACAAAATATTTCACTCTGTCCAATCGTGATATATAGGTTTGTAGGGATGTTGTATCTGTTTAATTCATCCATCAATAAATTGTGATAGTGGGCCATCAACTGAAAATCAAAATTTTATAATAAATGCAAACCTTTATCATGGACTTTAGCTATAAAGGCTATAACACCCAAGTCAATGGATGCTTGCATCTGTTGTTTTTGGGTTTTTTTTGCAACTACCTCGCAATAACATCAATTGTGATCTTGAACTTCAGGTTAGAAACATCACAATAGCCTGTTTTTTTGTCCTCATTGGTTGCAGTCGTGTTTAATACTAGGGCACGTTGGTCCAGTGATTATGTACTCGATATCCAAAGGTTAAGAGTTTAACGCCATAAAACGTAATGATTTTTCAGGACCTTCCCAGACTCAAAGTACTGGTACAACAATGAGAGGGATTAGTATAATCCCAATTCCCAATTGTCGTAAAAAAATAAGTCATAACCTAACAAGCACTAATATTTCATAATCACCTGCACAACATTGCCTCTTGTAGAAGTTGAATTCTAAGCTACACAGGGTCTGTTGAGAAAGGTGGCATTTTCTAATTTATAAACTTCCATTGAAACATTTTTCCTCAAAATTTGAAAGGCACTTGAATCTGGATTGACTTTAAAGACAAATGCAGAGCGAAAGTGAAAAAGAGTTGTCGAAACAACACATATCCCCCCTACGCTCCCCCAACTCTCATCAAGGTCAATGCTACCTTGACCATACCAAGAGACCCAAAAATCAATAGGGTTCATCTACTAGTCATGAACAATCACCCTATGATGTTTGGGGAATGTGGGCCCATTAGCGATCTCTGGTTATCAATCGAAAACTTTTTTTTCAGATTCGAGGTCACTGTTACCTGACCTTTGACCAAGTGACCCAAAATCAATTTGGTTCATCTACTAGTCATGACCAATCACCCTACGAAGTTTGAGGAATGTGGATTCAAGCGTTCTGCAGTTATTGATCGGAAACTATTTTCACATTCGAGGTCACTGTGACCCTGACCTTTGACCAAGTTACCCCTTAATCAATATGGGTCATCTACTACTTATGGTCAATCACCCTACGAAGTTTGAGGAATGTGGGCCCTAGCGTCCTTCAGTTATCGATCGTAACGATGTGGTATTTCGACGGACCGACAGACAGAGCAACCATCCAACCTACCAACATTTGCAAAACAATATGACCCCCTCTTCTTTGAAGGAGGGCATAAATATAAATATCAATCACCCATTATTAACCATAACAGACACACAGTATATTAAAGTCTCACTTTTGTATATATATTTTACAAATGATAAAATATTGTAAAAATAATAGTACAAAACCTCTCAGAATGAGATATGGGAGACTTAAAATATATACATATGTAATAACTTAAAACTAAAATCACAAATTCCATCAAAATATAAAATAATATAAGATATAAAAGTAAAATGTGAGCAACAATAACATGTATAGGTATCTCAGTCAAGTCAAAGACTGATCTGTCATGAATGTACTCTGTATGACGTTATATAATGTAGAAAACCCAATCAAGGAAATTTTAACTTATGTCAGCATGATACAACCATATTACTATGCCTCTCTGTGATATAAGGCCATGATACAATGTCAAGTTATATTTTCCTGGTTAATTTTTGCTTTTATCTAGAGCACTAAATACAAGAATCAAATCTAAATAATCGGTACCCAACTTTTAAGGGTAAACTTGCATTTAAGGTAAACCATCCATCATTTAATGGTGATCATAGTCGATGAAGTGATAGTGGGCATTGTATAGTAAATGCAAGCCTTTATACTTTATAGGCATAAAGCAAAATAGCCTTTTATTCCATGCCAGTGGATGCTTGCATTTGAACTGAAGTCGTTTTAAGCATTTGATTGATCATGATTATAATTTAATGATGGATGGATTACCTTAAAGGATAACATGTTTTAATTATCCTACAAATGCAATTACGTGTATATACGTGACAAAAATGTTTATAGGTAGGAAGATGGAAACAATGCAATAGCAAAGATTTTTTCCTAGCAAAAATCCTTGTTTAATCAGTTTAAAAGACGCATCAACAGTATTTCAGTCATTTTAGGGACAATATATACATATATTGTGCTGCCTCATGCAATATCACACACAACAGAAAAATGACATTACCTATTTACCACAACTTATCACATTATCCTGAGTCTCAGACAAAGATGCAATACCAGTTCCATTTTAAAGGACTTTGGTATGTCAATGACATGAATTAAACCTACCGGTACGGTTAGAGGATGAATAATCTAGGAATTTGGCCAACAAGACCGACGGGAGATGAGTGTAGGATTACAGTGAGCAAGAATGATATATTCCAACAGTTAACTCAAGCCCCTTGAGAAACATACTATCAAACAAGTAAGATCAAGCCTTTCAGCAGATGCCTTCAATTAATACTTCAAGTAGCCAATGTTGGTAAGATAATGTGCAAGCAGTATGGTAAACATCTCATTTTGGTCGAGCTCCAAATTTGTAAGCGCTGCGTCTCAGGTTCAAATCCTGATCTATGACTGCACATTTTCTACACTTGGTTATGTAATACCCAATTAGTTACCCTTGTCACTGTGAGATTAGTGTAAACAATTTACAATAATAACTGGTGCTACACGCAACACATGAGTCCACTATCTTTGAGATGCATAATATTTGCATTACCATAGCAACCTGAATTTTGGTCCAAGAAGAAAAAGTGGCATGCAGAATCTCCATACTGCCATCTATTCGTTATCTTATCTTAAACGATTTCCGGATGACCAGACGGAGGGCAATTACCTATATTCTAATTAAATCTGTAAGGTACTAGTTCTAGTTACTGGCAAAATGTGTGATCATTACAGTATATTCTCTAGTGTATATCACACTTGGGTAAATTAAGAACATAGTTTTCTTTTCATTGACTAATTTTAAATACACATGCGTGTATGCTCTCGCATTGTATGCCATGGGTCCTGTGTTCGAATCCTTGTCCATTTTAACATTCTTTTCACCTGGTTACATTTGGTGCCAAAAATAGGGTTCATCTGCCCTTTGTTTTGACAAAATTCTGTAAGAACATAGCAATTTGTTATGTCCTATGAATTCAGGGACACTTTCCAAATGCAGCATGTGGCACTATGTAAGGGATTTGTGTAAGTGACAGTGTTTGACACTAACTCTTTAGCCGCATAACTTGGCAGAATACCTGCTTTGAAATTCAGGAGTCCCTCCTGAAAATTAAAGAGTCCCTGTCGTGTCATTCAGACATATGATGGCGTTATTTATATAACAATTGGTGGCTATGTTATGATTCATCAAAGAGGGTTACTAACTTACTAGTAAGAAAGTTTTATGAAATGATTACATAGGTTTCCAACAAATGTGGCTGTTTAATGTACTTTTAATAGGAAAAGTGTCCCAACGGAACACCTGACATATCAATTCTGGAATCCCTTCCCTATTTTTGGTGTCCTCGAGATTTCGGGACACTGTCAGTGTCGATCCCTGAAGTACGCCCAATTAAGTCCTAGTCTGGCTATACATTTCTCTCATCTGATCATTTTGGTCTTACCATTTATAAATGTGTTTCCATTGGATTAAAAAAGAAAATATATATGTGTTCTCTGTAACGTGACCGCAGGGCCATATTAATTCAGAATTTCAGGTGGATGTTTTTGTTTACGGCTGTTAAATAATCCACAAAGTATTTATGAATCATTTGAACAGTGAAATTATTCTCTTGACCACCCTTACTAAAACCATTTGAGGGGTCATGTGTTCAAATCCCTGTCTGTTTTTTTTCTTGAATTGTTATATTACATTCACATGTCTCATTTGAACTTGATGATCATTTTGTTGCATGATTCTCAATCATTACATCTATCATTGTTCATAATTACTTTTTTTGATCCAGTCATTCTATAAAAGGAACTGAGTAACATATTAAAGATGTTTCAAATCAATTGCATGCCTGGATACTGAGATATTAGCATGAAAGTACCTTGCATGCAAAAATTTAGCCAAAATTTCTAAGTTAAAAAGGGGCAATAATTTGTTACATATTCCATCAATAGTTATCTACCATGAAAGTATGATACCCCTAAACATATAAAAGATGTTTCAAATCTATTGCATGCCTGGATACTGAGATATATGCATGAGAGTATCTTGCATGCAAAACTTTAACCAAAATTTCTAAGTTAGAAAGGGGCCATAATTTGTTTTATATTCCATCAAGAGTTATCTACCTTGGTTTTCTGATGCCCCTTAACATATTCATAAACTTTCAAGTCAATACCATGAATGGTTATCGTGATACAAACAAGATAGTAGCTTGCATGCAAAACTTTAACCAAATTTTCTATTGCATGCAAAACTTTAACCAAAATTTCTAAGTTAAAAAGGGGCCATAATTCATATTAAATTCAGTCATGACTTATCTAGCTTGGTTGTCTGATGCCCCTGAACGTATTTATAAACTTTCAAGTCAATACCATAAATGGTTATTGAGATATAAGGTTGATAGTAACTTGCACGCAAAACTTTAACCAAAAGCTGCAACGCCGACGCCGACGGCAGGGCGACTACAATAGCTCTCATATTCTTCGAATAGTCGAGCTAATAAAAATGGAATGTATGTATCTACCTCTCCCTAATGAACTGGATTGAAGATTACTGAGTTATTTTTACAGGAGTTTCAATTTCGTTTAATAGGAAACAAGAACGATAACTCTAATTGAGCATCCCCGGGTTTGCCTAAAACACGCAATTAAAATTATTTGGCGAAATGGATGCAATGTAACACGCAATGGATTCCAGAATTGATTTATGTCAGGTGTTCTCCAGATAGCATTACTGAAGGCTAACATCTTATTTTAAATTATTGCTTATTTACGTATAGTAAGTCATTATTTGACTGGAAATTATAACAAAGTTATTTTTGTTGTTGTGAATGGTATCAAAATTTCCATTGCGCGGTAGAATATATTTCCTGCGGAGCAATTAAAAATCATATGAAAATGTATATGTAAAAGATAAATGAAATATCAGTGTATTGTTTTCGTTTATGTTTTATGTTTCAATTAAATTGTATACATGTATATAAATTACAGGGTGGCTGAGGGGTTAGTTCCAGCACTGCCAACATCAGATATTGTGAAATTAAACCAGAATTCATACATGTATATATAAGTTATTGTTTATATTTTATCGTTTTATTAAATTTTCGTAAGCGACGCGAAGCGGAGCGCTGCGATAAATCTGTAAAATTTAAAATCTAAACAATAACATATTAAAGTTTGTCACGTACGCCATTCAGCTTTGCATTTGTCCTCGCATTATGGATCCGACTCCCAAATACCCACGGCCGATCGATAGATCATCTATCATCACGAATAAGTTAATCTGGGGTATTCGACGATGGATCATTTTAAGAGATAAAAAATGACTTAAACTATCTGCAAATATGTGATGCATAAAAAGACAAATGTGTAAAAGGTTGGCCAGGATAGAAAAACTATATATGTTAGTTTTAGAATTTAGCTTTGTTTAGAAATTCCCGCAACTTGATTTTGAGAAAATCTTCGTATATCGGAAATATTTGACATTTTCATTTGATTCGTTAGAAAACATGAGATAAACACTTGCGTCAGAAAAAACATAAAGAAAAAACTCAAACGAAACCAAAAAGCGAGGTGTATTGAATACTGAAATTAGCTTTAAAATTCCGTTAGAAGTCCTCCATGACGATAGGGGGCCATGGCCCCCACTGGCTATTTTGTTTTAAAGTACCGTAAATTCATTAATTTTCGTTGACATTAATTTTCGTTGATTATATACGGAATTTCGTGGGTAAATTTATTCGTGGATATATGTTCTAGAAAGCGTGAGGTCTTCGTGGGGATTAATATTCGTGGATAAAACACTAACTTAAACTTACATTCAACCTGTCGCGTCTTTAAAAATCTTTAAGCCTCAATAATACGATGTAATGTCATTTCTTTATTATGACGTCGTTTTCGACGTCAACATCGACGGTTTTGTGAGATTTAGGGTGTGCGCAATCAAATCGTCGTCTTTTTTTTGTTTCAATTTATATAGGGATATATTTTTTTTTTGAAAACTTTAAGAGGATGAACTTGCCTTTCCGAGAATGTAAATTTCGTACGTTAGTTGTATTCAATTTCCCGTAATTCGGATTTAATCTGGAAAATTAGAATTGGAAAAATTTACTCTTAATTTTCATTTTATTTTTAGGAAAAATTACGCGATATTCTTTAAAAAAATAAATTTGTTTAGTCCATCCCTTATATAAAGTAATTCTGAAATAATATGAAAATCTATCAGGCCGTTTTTTTTTGTTTTTTTTGTGTGTTTTTTTCATAAATTATAAATGTTGCACTACGGTCGCGCCTTGGGGCGCTTATTGACGACGTCAAACGGACTTTTTGCGACTTTTGTAGCCACCTACTCAAATAATGAATGCTTTGTTTTAAAGTTGGAAAAAAATAATAAAAATAATACCTTCATATATTTTAAATAAAAGTAATATATGAGAAATTGAAAGGAATTTAGTGGAATGTTAACAAAAAACCACTAACGTTGTTATAAATAGTTCAAGAATATATTGAAATGCTTTAAATGCGTTTTATTTCCATGAGGCATGTTCATTTTACTGCATTTAATCATAAGCGGAACACTGATTTTATGACCACGCCTCTAGTCCTACCTTTACACGCATGCGCACAAAGATTGATCACATGTGCAGGTAATTCAAAGCGTATGCTAGGTTATCCATTAGACCTAGAGGTTTAACAAGTTAAATCGATAGAAAATTTTGAAAAATACTGCAGTCCTACTGGTCAAAATATAGTTCCCTACATTAAACCGATTAAACGCTGCATAAAAATCATTAATCGTGATATTTCGGGTTTCAATGTATCAAATTTTCATGTGTCCGACGGGACGCACATATTTTGAATTTGTGCGTCTTTCTCGATATTTATACGTCTTTGACGCTGGGCGGACATCTAAATTAACATTGTTTTATTATTTATTTATTTATTTATTTATTATAATAAATGTTTCTTATATACAATACTTAAATGGTAAGAACGTCTCATTCGACTAACGTTTTGGGAAAAAAATCAAGTATTCATATATTCTGAAAGAAATTAATTTGGGCATCTACGATACCCAACTGAAAACAGAATGTAAGTATTACAATTATGAAGACACTTCTCAACGATCATTTGTACGGAAGTCATGTACCGTGGTTACCGTTGGGAGCGGCAGTGCAGTGTGGCAGCACTATATTTGTTTCAAGTAGGCATCGTTTCCAAATGACTGAATACTGTTAAACACACACACACACACACACACACACACACAACAACAACAACAAACAAACGGAAGTCATTTAGAGCCATACTTGATATTTTAATAATCTGATAGTGAAATTCACCCTTGATTAGTATAATGTATCATGCCCATTTACCACATTTAGAGGGTTTACACCCCCCTCTCTCTCTCTCTCTCTCTCTCTCTCTCTCTCTCTCTCTCTGTGTCTGTGTCTTTGTCATATAGAGGGACTCTATATGAAAATATACAAAGTGTTAAGAAAAAAAATCATTTTCATACCCAAAATTACAAAACTCGGACAGATAATAAAATGAACACTGTGATGGTTATTATTTTTATTGTTCTCATTTGGATCATCTTAAAATTTCCTAACCAATACTGACTCTATGATACTTGCACAACGTGATTTGATTCTATCCAAGGATCAATTTGACAATGTTTAGAAAACAAGGATAGATTGCTGTACCTTTCGTTTAAAAATATGTTTAGCCAATCAGCATTATCGACACATGTTAAGTTCATAACAGCATTAGCTCGCTTGCCGAGCGAGCAGTGTAGCTCACACAACGGCATCTCGTAGACTTCTATTTCGATCAACATTTCAAAGCACTTTGGATTTTATTTTTTTTCCGTCACAGCCGACTATCGTATGGGCCAGCGCCATTTTATTCACAAACTTAGACAATCGGTAAAAGGCGTCTAATTGTACTGTACCCTGTCCATTCTCATTTTTTTGGTGAACTAATTGAGTAACCTTCTATAAAAAGATTTTATCATTATTACTTTAAGTTTCCATGGCAAATATTGTATTTTACTCGTGAAATAAATTTTTGTGTTTAAAATAAATAAACATACAAACACAAATTTATTCATACAGACAAATAGGATATAGAACAACATTAATTGGTTGGGGTGGGGCACGTTTATAATTTCTGCTTGTTTTCGTTTTTAAAGCATGTGCGTATTGTATGGACACCAACAAGTGACACGGGATTATTAGTTTACAATTCCTTGTTTTGAATCAAACAAATTATAATGAAAAATTAAATAAATTTCTTGCCCCATTACGCAACGATATTTCTTTCTTTTTTTTTATTATTTTTTTTTCCGAAACAAGTTGCTGGGGTTTTAGGGTGATTTTTAGACTTTATTTTCTGGCTGTCCGGTTAGTTTAGTGGTAAGCGCACCAGCTTCTCACCTATGCGGCCTGGGTTCGATTCCCGACCAGGGCAGTATAGGATGGTGGGTGGACACCAGATCAGACAGTTGGGTTTTCCTCGGGGTCTCCGGTTTCCTCCCACTGATAGACCGCTATATTCTACCATCTTTGCGGTTGGTTCGAAAGCTCGTATTAACTTATGTCTTTTTAATATATTAATTTATATTTGTTTCTTCCTTGCCGACTTTAATGTATAAATTAATGAATTAATTAATAAGTGTATTCTTATCTGCTTAGAATATACGTAAATCAACAGAATAGATCTAAGTACTTCTGAAAAGATCACGCTGCCTCCGCTCTTATGAAAAGAAACACGAAGTGTGCCTTTAAATCTTGATTTTTTTTCTAACAATTTCCCGAATTGTTTTCAAACATTCCTTCCGGTTTCGTTTCCTGGAGATAACTCTAAAGGAATTGAACGTGTCTTGTAACTACCGTCCCCCATCATAGTTTAAACGAATTTTGCGTTAACATTTGAAAGAATGCCAATCATTGCTTTACATACAAATATGTGAACTTTTATATTTAACATTATTTAATAATAATAATAATAATAATAAATAATAATGTTAAATATAGTTTATGCTCTACCTATTAAAATCAAACTGGATTTGAAACAGATTTTGTTTATGTTTATATGTGGGGTACAGAGAGTAAACGTACATTTTCATATATGGCCTATGCCTTGTATTTAGGTCTTTATATATTGTCATAGGGGGCGGGGGGGAGAATAACATGGGAGATAATCAATATGCTAGTCTTGAAGTTAAGGCTGTATTTGTTATCTCCCTTTGACAATTTCTCTACAATTTTGATGTTTTGGACATTTATTGACTGAACAGCAGAAACTACAGATCATGATCAGACTGCAGGGATTCGTGTCCACATCATTGCAAACTTAAAACAACCCGCAAACAAATAACACCATGTATACTATCAATGTTGGTTACAACTAGAATTTTGCAGAATAGTTAATTTTATTCTCTGGAGGCTCGGAGGGTCAGGATATATAGTAACTAGATCATGAGTATTTTTTTAGAACTCACTTAGTTTCGTGTTGTTGCACTGCTGTTATTTGTTTAAAGTTAAACGTCCAACCGACGGTATTTCAATCATTTGGACACAATGTCTACTTGAGACATACAATTTATATAGTACTGCCATTTAGTATCACGCCGAAGGCATGTTACACGTTACCACACACAGTCACGTTTTCCTAACACCGGGTCAATCAGTCATTGAACTTTTCTGTATATATGCTGAGCGTCAAGCAGGAAGATGCCAGTACCATTTTTGCAACATCGATAAGTCGCGACCTAGGATTAACCCCACGACATCCCGTTGCCGGGGCGGACGCCGTTGGTAATAGCGCCCCACTTCAGAACAAGGAGCATGTCTGCAATTCTGCAGGTTGGGCCATAGTCCGGTTGATCTACTGCGGACCATTATCAGATGATATATTTGAAAATCATGTATGTGTATTGGATGGGAGACAGATAAGTATTAGGAGGAATAAATTTTCATTGAAATCGTTCTGACTTCAAGCGCTTCTTATGTTTAAATATATTTTCACACGTACTTTACAATGTGTATCCACGATATAAATTTCTTTAAATGAAGATTATTGTGTGTATTATATTAAATATATGGTAGCTCATTTCATGAGGCACGAGTGTGTAGATAAATGTCGCAATCAAAAAGTATACATGTACTGTTAAGTTGTCGTTTTTCGGGTTGACTGGTTTTCACACTTGGATACTTTATACTTTTCATCGTCTTTTTCCCGAAATCTTTCCT
This sequence comes from Solen grandis, assembly GCA_021229015.1. Taxonomy (NCBI): domain Eukaryota; kingdom Metazoa; phylum Mollusca; class Bivalvia; order Adapedonta; family Solenidae; genus Solen; species Solen grandis. The sequence continues at coordinate 3,143,041 of CM037787.1, forward strand.
CACAATCTTGCCCCGAAGTGATCTCAAATTGCACCTTACAAACTGGTCATGACAAACCCCATCACGAAGTTTCGACTTCACAAACATTCAATTCTGGCAGGGTGTTTATGTTGCGTATTTAACATAAAAGTATAACTACATATCATGGTTTGACGCTCAGATATAAAACTAGTTTGGTTGCAGCCTTTATTTACTTTTGGAAATGTGACAGGGTGTGATTTCAACATTAAACAAATGTGAGACAAACTGAATCAAACGCGGAAATAGGGTACGCAAACATAAAATCGCTATCGTCATGTTCATTATGAGCTAACGTTTATATACAACACATAACGTGCTACACCTTGGCCAAGACTTGGTACATCGTGGTTTAAGAAGCTGCGACGGAGAAAATAATTCAAATATCATTAAAATATCGCTTTATGATTGTACTACGTTCTGTTGCATATGATGTCGCGTTGTAAATGTATTTATTTCGTGTTTGTTGATGTTGTTGTTTCAACGTTTATCAGTAAAAAGATTTTAGGCAACAGAAGAGAAACAAATTCATGTTTGACATGTTCCAGGTTAGGTACAAGCAGTCATGCCTACATTTTAACATATGATAATAAATGTTCTACATCCATCAAGCTATAACAGTTATTTAGAAGTGTCCGAGTGACGGAGTGGTTAGAACCGAATGACCCTTGGTTCGATCTCCTGCCGCAGCCTAAGTCCTCAACTGACATGGGACTATCGGCACAAAGAAACACACATAACTGTTATATTGATAACCATTTAGTATCCGGGTTTACTTTTATAAAATGTTTGACACATGAGTCTTGATTTTGAAATAAATTTAGATAGCTCATCATGAAGCTGTACAGGTAAAAGGTATGAAGTCAAGCTATATCTAACACCTGCAGTGGTAAAATATCGGGGAAAACGTCGAAATTTCAAATCTCATGTTTTGCTCCCTTTGTGCTGTAACACAGTAAAAGATGTGTACATTACAGTACAGGTGAGTACAGGTGTACCTAGCTGAGAGATATAGAAAAATACAAAGGAATATAATTTGTATATGACAGGAGAGGAAATTAATCTTACAGGAGAATGAGAAAGCGGAATACACCACGTGATATACGTAAATCGTATTCCAAGTAAGGTTTAACATTCCAACGACATTATTTCAGTATATTGAGATTATATCTACTTGTGACATATATATAGTGCTGCCACTCTGCAGTACATTTATCACGCCACACTCAGTCACATTATCCTGACACCGGGCCAACCAGTCCTGGAACTACCCCGAGTATAATGGGCATCAAGCAGGAGATACCATTGCCATTTTATTGAATTTGATTTGCTGTTGCCGTGCTTAAATCTACAATCGCCCACTCCCTTGCAGGACGCTCTAACACACGGTCTCAACTCTGATTAAGTAAATCAAAGATACATACCTTGAACAATGGTGATTGCTTTTAGTCTATCTGTATTTCCAATTAACCTTCCACAAAACTTTAAGCGAGTAAAGTGAACTGCACTGTTGGTGGGGCGGGTTCTGAATCAGTATGTCGCAACATACCTGTATAATACCCGACAGGTTTGATATGCATCCAGCCGTGCAATACTTTGCTGACTACATCTGTATGCAACGGTTATTTGTCACGTAAAACATATCTGGGCAGTATTTAAAGACCTTGAACATTTACAAAATAGCAGGTATGTATGAAACATGAAATGAAATCACTGATTCTGATAGACACACGCACGGGTAGTAACGAAATATTATTAACGTTTGTTTAAATATAATCGGCTATTCCGAAAACACGTGTAAAGTGTTTTAGTTTAGCTTTCTATGTTTGCACGATTCGAAATGGCAGGTTGTTCGCTCGTCATGATGAGCGGAATGTAAAACGAATTAATAAGTCAACGTTTTTATATATAAACTTTGACAATGAGGGCGCCGTGGTTCAGTGGTAACATACCCGACTGCGGACCCGAAGGTTGTAAGCTCGAATCACATTGTTTTCCATGCCATTACCATGTGCCAAGGATTGGCCTAACCAAGGAACCAAGGACTAAGTATACTTACTAATAACTTGTTTCCCAATCGACGTAAAATAACGTTAAATTTTGACCACGGCATTTGTATTAAATAATGATTCAAACTAATGATAAAATATAATCTACCATAGGAACGGTTAAATCCGTATAAAGTGGATGCAACCTTACACGTTCCAAATAAAATATTCATTCACTTATCCCGGTTGCCGAGTGGTTGTAGGGCGTCGTGGATTCGATCCTCGTTCGCGACATACCAAAGTCGTTAAATGGCGCTTAGCGCTCATTACTTAAGGATTGTTTCATAACCTTTAAGCCTAAAGTCCGGATAATGTTATGACGTTAAAAAGTTACTTGAAACGTTGCTAAGGTCATTATTAAATGTGCGATGTAGTGGTGACACTTCAAGTCATGGGTAAGCGCCAGTTTTGTTGATCATTACTTGTCTGTTTGTCTGAGTTTAATGTCCCACTGACAGCATTTTTTAACATATTTTTATTAAACAAATAAACCTCGTTTCCCATTATCTGTTGTATTTTCTGTCATTAATTACGTGAAAGAAACATCAAATACAAAATAATTCAAGCATGTCAAAGGATTACCAACCATAAATAAAACTAGAACCGATCTAGTCGATGCACGGGAATCCAGTGAAAATGAAAGGAAGCGCCATTATAATTTAACCATGTTTTAACTCAATTGCGCTGTCAAAGGAAGAGATTCACAAGTCAGAATGCTTTCCAACGTCAGTGCCCTTACGTAGATAAGATACCGTAGATATGTATTACTTTTAGTTCATTTAATATATCTACGGTATTTTATCTATATAGGTAATGGCACTTTAACTTAAACTTTATGAACTTTAACCTAAACGAGGCTAATCTTAGCGCAGAGATAAAATCCATATTTTATTAAGAAATAATCTATGTCTACCCGTTCAGGGAACTCCCTCGTGATTATTACAATTTTCCTCGCCTGAACACCAAACCTGTGTTTTATTACATAAAAAATCACGGATAGGGGCAGATTATTTCAATTCTAACACGTTTTTTGTACTCATTTATCGGGATGACTTTCTTGAGATGATGAAATTCGCCCCCGACTCTTGCAGATCGAATTACCTCCCTCGTATAAACAGATTGACAGATGAGAGTAAAGAAAAACGTACATGATCTGTATATTCTTTATTTACATTTATTTTTCTTCCGTTTATTTCATGTTTTATTCTTGTAATCAGGAAGAACCTCGAATATTTAATGAAACTTGATAAATGTTACACGGAAGAGAAATGAAATTCACATGAGCGCGCGCTGTAACCTGTGTTTTGTTGCGAATTTACACACATTTACCCTTCTTCCTATGTAGAGAGAAAGATGTAAGTCGGGTAAGAATAGAAAAAAAACTTTATTATAGATCAGCTTACCGTTTGCGTTACATTTATCACGTAGGCCACAGCAGCGCCTTGAAAGTCGGCGCAACTAGCACGAGGGTCACGTAAACGTTCAAAACAAACTAATGTTTCAAATAACATGGGCAAAACACGAACAAAAATGATATATAGTTTTAATTTTGACTGAAAAAAAATATATTTGCTCAGCATATTGGACAAGCTTTAAAACTACGTAAAGAACGGGCCGAATTCATACATGTTACCACTACCACGTCGTGTAGTAAATATGATACATGTTACAATTACTAGGCCCAGTAATAAATATGATACATGTTACAATTACTATGCCCAGTAATAAATATGATACATGTTACAATTACTATGCCCAGTAATAAATATGATACATGTTACAATTACTAGGCCCAGTAATAAATATGATACATTTTACAATTACTAGGCCCAGTAATAAATACGAAACATGTTACAATTACTAGGCCCAGTAATAAATATGATACATGTTACAATTACTAGGCCCAGTAATAAATATGATACATGTTACAATTACTATGCCCAGTAATAAATATGATACATGTTACAATTACTAGGCCCAGTAATAAATATGATACATGTTACAATTACTAGGCCCAGTAATAAATATGATACATTTTACAATTACTAGGCCCAGTAATAAATATGATACATGTTACAATTACTAGGCCCAGTAATAAATATGATACATTTTACAATTACTAGGCCCAGTAATAAATACGATACATGTTACAATTACTAGGCCCAGTAATAAATATGATACATGTTACAATTACTATGCCCAGTAATAAATATGATACATGTTACAATTACTATGCCCAGTAATAAATATGATACATGTTACAATTACTAGGCCCAGTAATAAATACGATACATGTTACCACTACTACGTCCTGTAATATATACGATACATGTTACCACTACTACGTCCTGTAATATATACGATACATGTTTCAACTACTACGTCCTGTAATATATACGATACATGTTACAACTACTACGTCCTGTAATATATACGATACATGTTTCAACTACTACGTCCTGTAATATATACGATACATGTTTCAACTACTACGTCCTGTAATATATACGATACATGTTACCACTACTACGTCCTGTAATATATACGATACATGTTACCACTACTACGTCCTGTAATATATACGATACATGTTTCCACTACTACGATGTTTCAACTACTACGTCCTGTAATATATACGATACATGTTCCACTACTACGTCCTGTAATATATACGATACATGTTTCAACTACTACGTCCTGTAATATATACGATACATGTTACCACTACTACGTCCTGTAATATATACGATACATGTTACAACTACTACGTCCTGTAATATATACGATACATGTTTCAACTACTACGTCCTGTAATATATACGATACATGTTACTATACTACGTCCTGTAATATATACGATACATGTTACCATTACTACGTCCTGTAATATATACGATACATGTTACCACTACTACGTCCTGTAATATATACGATACATGTTACCACTACTACGTCCTGTAATATATACGATACATGTTACCACTACCGTTCTGTAATAAATACGATACATGTTACCATTACTACGTCCTGTAATATATACGATACATGTTACCACTACTACGTCCTGTAATATATACGATACATGTTACCACTACTACGTCCTGTAATATATACGATACATGTTACCACTACTACGTCCTGTAATATATACGATACATGTTACCACTACTACGTCCTGTAATATATACGATACATGTTACCACTACTACGTCCTGTAATATATACGATACATGTTACCACTACTACGACCTGTAATAAATACATACATGTTACCACTACTACGTCCTGTAATAATACGATACATGTTACCACTACTACGTCCTGTAATGTAAAAAATTGTTGTTCAAGCTATGTTATAGTTAATTTTAAAATATGCAGTCTCAACATTGCATGTTTGGGCAGGTAGATGTAACTAGTGGTGTGGTTTAGCAGGAGATAAAGCTTTTGAACTCGGGATAGGATGGCAATACAACACCGTCACAGTTGAGTGGGATTCAATATGAAAGGTTTGAGGCAATATCTACACATGCAGCAGGTGATGTAAACTCAGATGCAGCCATATTCCCTTCAGTAACACATGTAGAAATATGTAGAAGAGGTAACTGGTGTTGCACGCAAAACATAAGTCCACTACCGGTGCGATGCATAATTTTTCGGTTACCATACCAATATAAATTTCGGTTCGAGAAATAAACAACAACGAAGTGACGTGTAGAATCTGCATATTGACATCTATTTTATTGTTAGTGTTTATTAAGAGAGAATTTTAAAGTCAAGAAGCCAGAACGAACGTAGCGAGTGACGGCTATTTAACTGTTAAATTCTCTCCTAACTTAGAGTTTGCCCCACCCTTTACTGCGTCACACTGCTATATTAGGAGATGTCGCCATAAAATTGTTATGTTGTTAAAGTATTCACACACGTGCACGTGCTTACCAAATATGGATGTAACATAAATTTCGCGCGTTTTTTTTTTTTTTTTTTTTTTTTTTTTTGACCGTCGGCTCATTTCTTTTTCAGATTTCAATCAAGAGGCACGGAAATTTAATTTGAGTGATGATTGTTTTTATTTATTTATTTATATATTTATTTATTTATTTATTTATTTATTTTCTTGTTTTAATTAGTTAAGACATCAGAAAACAGCAACTGATTGACATTAAGGAAAGAAAGAAATATGTAAATGATAATCTTTTAGAAAAGCCGCTGTCAGCGGAAGATATCAAGGCTAGGAATACCCTGGAAATACCAAGTCAAATGAGTTAAAACATGATCTGTAGGTTGTTTATGAACGTTTTATTCTTGTATTTACCAAAGTCGTAAACATAGGTACTGGTATAGCTCCCATGCTTGGCGCTCAGCATAATATTTAAGGGTAGTTCCAGGACTGATGGCATGCCAACTGTCTACGACGTGATACTGTGCAGTGTGACGGCACTACATCTGTCTCAAGTAGACATTATATCCAAATGACTTAAATACTGTCGGTGGGACGTTAAACATTATAAGCAAACTATACTTGCATTTTAGTATCTAATTTGGAATCTTATTCTTTTCTTTAGGAGTTTGGATCGAGCTGGTATTCATCTCTAAGCAAATATTTTTCCGAAACTCCTCATTTTTATGTTGATGTGTATCTATAAACATGTTTACTAAATGTTTACAAATGACGTCAGCACGCCTAGTGTGCAGGGATCGGTGTAGTAAACACTGCCATATATGACTATCACGTGAATAGGGCGGAGCATAATTTGAAATAATGACATGCGCAGTTCGCTGTAAACCCTTAACAGTTAAATCACAATTGAGTAGACAAGTCTCGCAAAATCTCGAACTCTTAACAAATTAAATCGACTATGAATTTGAAAATTGGATAGAAATATCGGGCAAATTCTAATTATATGCCGTCTTTCTTAAAATTATCTCACACCGCTTTTTTTTTTCTTTTTTTTTTTAGTTATCGCGAGATCCAGATTTCCGGACGGACCGTCGGAGAGACAGACAGACGAAGGACAAACATATACACCCCTTCGATGTTAACAACGGTAGGGTACGAATAAGGTCAAACATGCCACTGTCACAAGCTCTAGTACATGTTGTGCAATAAATTAAACAGTGCCGTGACCACGGTGTATAACCGTATCTCTGTTCGCTATATCGGTAGTCTCTCTGCGTTCGCACAGGTTATTCTCTGCCATAAACAAAATACACGATGGACGGAAAAAGACAAGTGGTCACTCTAAACAGGTCAGGCGCTCAAAGTAACAACCTGAATATACAGAAGCGACACGCATTCATACACACTGACTTGAGAAATAACCCTTTCTTCAACTTATTGTTTCGAAATGCAGAATCTTACAACTTTAATTTAATTAGTGATTCTTAACATGTCTCATTGTTAAACGGGTGAAACAATTTTCTTTTATAAATAGTTTTACATTCATTATTTTGGCAATATCAAGCTTGACTGTTAATGGTTTCAGTTACGGACTCCATAATAGGTCACAATAGCAGTTTTTTTGTGTGTTTTTTGTTTTGTTTTTTGTTTTGTTGATGTTTTTTTTTCCTTTTTGTTTTAACTCGGAATGATTTTAGAGAATCACACAAGAAAGAAATGTATGGTGGGAAAACAGAGGTCTTCATGTTTTTTTTTTAGTTATCTGTCCCTGAATGTGAGTTAATTATTGTCTCTGTGTAAGTATTTTTTTTTATTGCTCTTTTCTGTCATTTCGAAGGCAGATAACTAAAAATCAACTTATCGATACCTTACTTTATTTCAAACTATTGTTTGTTGTTTCACTTATAGTCTTTGTAAAGTGTAAAACAATTCCATTCATTTGATTCCTCACAATGTTTTAGCAAATAGACATACTGCGTTTTTTTTTTCTTGAAAAATCTGTTGCATAGAATTTCTACAACTTTTACACTGTGACAGGGAATCTTTTTAACAAAACATTAAGTTGAAATTAAATGAGGTGTTGCTAGCCCAAATTATTGCGATATCTGCCCCCGAAAATGACAGAAAAGGCTAAAAACTCACATTCGGGGGCAGATAACACACACAAAAATATTATAGAGACCAGCATTTTTTATCCCATAAATTTGTTTCTAATGCTATATGTTCGCTAGTTTTGATTTTCCTTCTTTTTATTTAGTAAAAAAACCCCTGATATTGTGAAATACGCCCTTAATCTAGCAGATCTTAAGCTATATTTGTAAATATATATAGAAACTGATATATTTAAAACACACTAATTTTGATTAAATGCATTTTATAAATAGATGTTTGAATTTTTTATTTTGTTGTAATGTATGTCCGTAAAGCAACCCTCATAAGTTGATTTTTCTTAAAACAAATAAAAAAATAATGCATTACGGCGTCCTCCTTAAAATATATATTTAAGTAACACATGTTTTAAATGATGATGATCCTTAAATTAAATTTGGGAAGTGTATACATACATACATATACATACCATATATATATATATATATATATATATATATATATATATATATATATGTGGACGTATTTGAAAAAAAAAACTACATAGACTATATAATTAAAAAATATTTAAAATCTGAAAAAAGTATCGTTTTAGTATACAATAATAATAAATGGGCGTTCAATTAATATGAACAAGATTCATTGGTCATAGGTTTTGGGGGAAAAGGTGTTGTCGTAAGGTTAAGGTGAACGTATTGAATATAGATCTGAGGGTTGTAGGTTTGAGCTCTTTTTCGACCTAATTTCATAAATGTTTTTTCTGTCATTGGCCAAATCATTAAACCATGCTTAAGCGTTTTGTTAATGTGATATATTGGCGTAAAAGATATAGTAAAAAGAGAACATTTATATATGCATGTTGATAAGTCAATTTCTTTTATACAAAGTGATAAAATATCATTTCTAGAAATAAATTCTGTCAGTTCTGTTCGGATAAATTCCATATCCCACAAAGTGAGTGATAAACATCTGCCGGGACTACTTAAAATTGTACTTATATCGGGTGTAAATATTAGTATGTAGCAGCAATGACTGACTGATCATTAATTGCCTCAATTCTGCAGTCGTCATGCACATCACCATGGAAATCACGACTGCAGGAGACGACATAAGAAGCATGACACGCATTGTGAATCTTATCTTGAGGAATGACCAGAATGCAGAAGATCCCGATGGAGTGACGCAGGCGACTGAGAAACACCCTTTTTATGAGCCTGTATATAGTGTAGTGTTGACAACCGGATACAAAATACCTTGCGCTTCAGTGGGCATTCAAACTGTGCGATCATTTTCATGCAAGTTCTTATATGGACAATTCCCACAGTAAGGTCATGTAAGTCATAAAATTTTTAAACTAAGCATAATATAATAACTAGCCCACATAGAAATATGTTGTCGTATGTAACAATAACCGTTCTAGTAATTAAAACCCCAATTGGACATGTTTTAATGACACTCCATTAGTATTACCCCTTCGATATTGTGTTTGTTTTTTGTGTGTCAAACTTTTGACCGTCTTTATATTCTAAATGTTCTCTTCACCACGTCGAGATGGACTGAACAATTACCTTTGTAGAGATTGTTTTTCTATTTGTGGAAGTAATTTTTTTTTATTCATTAAATTTCGAAATTTGTGTTTTCATTGTTAAACACGTATTTTGTCTTACGCCGATTTTTTTTAAATATTCCTTGTAAATTTTACCTGTACAGTAATACGAATTTGACAATAATTTTATTGAATAAACACCGACATTTTAATGTTTATAACCATATTAGGCCTCATTGAGTCACGTCCACGAACCATGGTATAGTCCTGAATGGTGGCCCCCTGCCATGCGTTAAGCTTAAGTTTTGCCTTTAATGGGTAGAAGTGAACGGGTATGTATCATAAAGCTGGTAAATTATACATGGTACATGTATATACATCTCTATTGCTTGAGGCTCGGTATTATGGTAGTGCCAGGACTGGTTGGCACAGTGTCAGAATAATGTGACTTGTATGGTACACACTTGTCTACAACGTAATATATATGTATATAATGTTCACAAATGAATGAAATACTGTCGATGGGCCGTTAAACCTGCGGAAACAAAGAAAGGATAAACGTCATAGAGATGTCGGAAGTTGATGAATAGGGCGACACGGGTGGATTTTGGAGGCAATGTCTCTAACCCATGTAAGGGAGGGTCTAGGGCGTTCCTGTAGGATTTTTACATTTTTGAACATTAGCTTAAAATCTGATTTAAAATGTTTTGGAGATTCAACAATGATTTTTAAAAATACTCAATATTTTTGCTGGCCTAGCATTACCACACATGAAAGTGTTTGTTTAATATTATCATATTTACAAACATATCCCAGCGGTGTCAAAGGCAGTCCCTTACAAATGTTAAATCTCAAGTATGCACGGGCCATGTCAACGTGTCCTATGTGTGTTTTGCACAACATTATAAAAGTAATGTATAATGGAGAATAGTTTGCACGTTTCAGTGATCATCAATACGGAGAAGACATTCAAGGTTATGCGGCAATATAACAAAGAAAATGATTCGTAAACATGGTAAACAGATAACATTTGTGGAAATATTACACTGACATCGATGTTGAATTCAGCTTATATATTCAATACCTGTATCTGTGCAGGATGTGTCTTCAGTTTTGTATATTCAGTCATCTAGTTGTACATTTTGTAAAAAAATACAGTATATGTCGATTTCTAAATAAGAAGGATAAGTTTAATGTAGAGGAAGATAAATGAGATCGAAATAAATTCTAAGCATCATATTTAATGTCAATCTGAAATGGAATATGTTTAATTGCGATGCAGCTAATCAGTAAGAGAGCGGCAGGGAAAAATCAAAGGGGAAGAGATATAGACATGGTGACTTATGAAAACAAACGGATGGAAAGATAAAGAGAAAGAAGGAACACATCAGTATAAATACAGCGTAGTCCCTGACCTGGATGGTCCGGTATCCGGATATTATCAGTATGTGGTATATTGTTACATGTATATATACAACAAACATAATATCGCAGTGAACCACTACCCATCCTGTCTCATGTAGACGAAATCTCCAAATTATTGCAGTAATGTCGGTGGGACAGAAAACCTAATATACACTTTTTATTACCAACATAGGTTGATATATCTGTCAAACGTTTTGCAACGACCAATACTTTGCGCTATAGAAATGTTTTGAAATATATAATATATTCAACCCATTCCGAATTATTTTCAAAACAACGCCACAAGGCCACGTAACCTGTTTACTGAAGTCGTTCCGATGCCGCAATTAAACACGGGTTGCGTGAGTGAAAACCAGTAAACCTAGTTACTAGAATACAGAACAATACTATATACTAGTTCACTTACTTTATACATTATGGTGAAATACATACAAGGGCGTGGCTGGAGGTTACGCACTTTCTGGCTGGGGTCCAGGTGCCACTTTATATAGATATAGTATCCACCTGTCGATCCGACTATCTTGTTTACTCAAATAATATCGGTCTCGCTCCATATATAACAGGATATAAACGTACCTGATTTGAATTACAAATATATTTACAAATACAAATATAAACTAAATCGTTTCTACTAATCATAATCCACATATCTTACACAACATACTGCCGACAAAGTTTATATTCCCTGTTTGTGTAGGTGGCTGTTGCATCTTGTCATGTCTCGATGTTTTCGAAGCCTCTTATCCAAGCACATGTTAGTGTGTGCAATTGTGCAATTCATTTGGACTTGGTCCTTTGGTTATATTTATCTATATTCAGTCAAACCTGTCTTAAACGGTCAGTCAAGGGACCAAAAGAAAGTGACCGCTTAACAGAGGTGACCGCACTATAAATGATAAGATATAACAAAATGCTAGTAATATTAAAACTGACCATTAAATGCAGGTTGATCACTTAATACAGGTGACCTCCAATACAGGTTCAACTGTATTTTATAGAACACAAGTCCTTTCTACATATACTTTTTTCTTTAGAAAAAATATGTGCATGTTGATTTTATTGTTCATGCTGAGAAAATCTGTCCTGCAGTCTATGAAATGCAGTTAAAATTTATTGTTAAAAATAAACAAAATTATACTTTTTATGAAAGTGATTCTTTTTTTCAATTCAATCAATTGATTTTGTGGTGAATGATTGGAAAATAATATATTTAACATCTTATTTTTTTTAATCTTATAGATCTATCTAGATGATCTGTGACAAACAGATTTTTTGTGTTTACATTATATTTATTTTTGTTTAATTTTTGTAAAGAGAACTAACAAATTGGTGAGTAGTTGGAAAGCGAAAATATGGTGCAATGTTTTTTTTATGAAGTAAATCACTGAAAACATACATAGAAAGAAATGAAATATCTTAGATGGATTTCTTTAAAATCACAAAGTTGTTGTGTGTTTACATGAAATGGCATGTTTTACTGCTAATGTTTTTTTTTTATTGGGCCAAAAAATAATTCCTTTCCTTATGTCAACTTGAGTTTGAATACCATTTATAATTTATAAAGGCAATGTTATAAAATAATTGATGACAAACTGCAGTTTCATTTTCAATGATTTGAAACACAATATTTTTAAGAAAGGGAGATGTTTTGGTGATGATAAGTTAGCTTAGATAGAAAAATAATCTTTTGAATATTTTTTTTTTCTATTTTGGTCAAGTACATAATTGACTTTATATATGGAACATAATAAAAAATCTATTCACATAATTTCACCAAAACCACATTTTTTTCATGCTTTATTGTCACCGTTTTTTTTGCGTGTGTTTTTTTGTTTGTTTTATCTTTTTTTATTATTAAAATATGTACTTGAAACTCGAAGTATAACTTTAATTTATAGCATTATATCATTATCTGTTTATTATGATACCTGTTATCCCCTTAACGGCATCATTTTAAAAAGAAATGACTCATAATTGCAATTGTATTTCTAAAAATACAACACATTATTTTTTAACTAAGGGAGATAATTTGATAATGAATTAATGGACATATACTTTATTTTTGATAAAGTTCAGTATAAGACTGGATAAATAAATAGAACATTAGAATAAATTCTGTCCTTAGGAGTCCTTAGGATTTTTTAAAATCAAAATTATGTTCATATTTCTTTATTTTTTATTTTTTTTTTGCAATTCCTGTTTATTTAATAATGTAATTGATACCCGAAATATGACTACAATTTAGAAGATTATGTCTTTTAATGTTTATTTTGATACATTTTATTATTAAAACTATGATACTTAAAAAATAAAATTACAGTTCTTAATTTTAATAATTTAAAACATGTTTTTGTTGTTGTTGCTTTTTTTTTGGAAATAAAGGGAGGTAATTTGTAATGAGTATAGTTTGAAAATGAACCTGTTGACATATAAATTTTTATCTGATTTGATACATTATATAACTGACTACATATATAGAACATTACAAAAAAAATTTGTCTGTAGGATTTGTTTTTAAAATCAAAATTATGTTCATGTTTTTATCAAAAATATTATATTTTATTGAAATTATTGTTTAAAAAAAAGATGTAAATGAACCCCGAAATACGAATAAAATTTATAACCGTCATTTTATGGTTATTATACGCCATTCAACATTTAAAATGGTAAAGATTTGAAGTTTTATACTGAAAGTGATATTTGTTTTTTAAATTTAATAGATATATCCTAATTTGCAATTTTCCTGTTATTAAGGAGGTTGTAGTGTTTTTTGTAAGATCATAACTCTTTTAAATGCATGGTGACCTATTATTTTACATGATATATTTATTTCATTTTTATAGAGGTATATGGGCAAAATTTAAAAAAAAAATAATCTGTCCGTTAAAAGTAACCCGCTGAAACGTCTTTAAAGGTCGTTCAAAGGACCAACAATTATACGATATTGTCTTCATAAAATATTCATTTCCAAGGTTCGAAACTTGGTTTAGCCATAAAAGCTTGATCTTTTTTTCGATTCTGGAAAAACGTATACATTCCTGCAAATATAAAACGTAATATATATATTCTAAGAAAATATCCAGAAAATCTGCCCAGTGGTAGCTGTCATGTAACGTCACACGGCAACAAAATTTGTTGCGTTCTAAAGGGCCAAAGTCACTTTGCCAATTGCTTATTTCTTTTTACAGTTTGTCCAACTTAATCGTCCAATGAAATGTTCGTATCTCGTTTAAAATTTGAAGAAAAAAAAATGTATTGCATAAAATGATACGTGATATTTGAACTAAATGGGCGGAGCTTGTTGCGGTGGCGGGAGATTACGTCACGTTTTGCATTAAGCCGTATAAAATGTACCCAGTGATACAGACTGGATTGTCAATCAAACGGAGATTGGTTCCATAACGTGAGGTCAAAGGCAAATATATATAGCGTTCGTGACAAACTGCAAATACGATGTATGTTATCGTTTATATTTTAAATTTAATGGACATATTGCAGCGCTCCGCTTCGCGTCATTTGCGATAAATACCATAAGATTTAAAATATAAACGATAACTTATACATGCTGCTGGCTCATCGGCAAACAAATCCAATAGTTCTTAATAATAGCCTTATTACTAAGACCCTATATACGTTTTCCGCATGTTTGCGGAGAACCGTAATGGAATGATATCGGAATAATCGATTATGCGTGTTTTTACTTTTCTCAGCAGTAAGGGGTATACCTTTCTTTAAATAACCCTATTAAGACATAGCTGTACCCCCCTTCCTTTAAAATAGATAGGTAGATAAACAAAGTGAAAAATAAACAAGATATCATTAACATTATAAGTTTGGTTATAGTATTTAACGAAGTTATGAGGTTCAGTAAGATTATGAAAAAGTAAAAACAAAAGGTACTTTTTTTCCTCTACAGGTTAAAAACCAAGCAATGGATAATGGATTGTGCTGTTATCTACCCTTTAGTCAGTCCGTACATACTTTGAGTTTAGCAGTACCTATTTATTTGTTTTATTTCGACGAATGTTTAACACTTCGTGATATGAAATCAGATTTAGATTTATATTTACAAGGTCGAATGTCAAGGTCACTTCTATATGGATTGTCGTTGTAGAGTTTGTGTGCGGGTAGTGACTTCACACGCCCTAATTTTGATTAAACAAAAATAACAACATTAACTTTACTATAGTAAAACATGGATGTTAGAATGGCGATCTTAATAACATTTTCATGAACGAGTTTAGTAAAATTTGATATCAAATGACAATTCATGTCAGATCCTATTTATCATTTTTTCTGTTTGGGATGCAGGTGTTTGGTTGTCATGGCAACAACAATTTATTGATGTTTTGACGTTTCTATAAATGACGAAATCCAATCTGACAAACTAAATGGCGGCAGAATGGTGTTTAGGGACATTACTCGTGTAATCGTGATTAGTGTGATAACGTTTTAGTAAGACTTACATTTTTTGTGTATCGTACTTTGATTGGGAAACACACCCACAACACAACACAACAAGATCAGTACTATGCGACTTGGAAGTTTATGACAATTCTTACCCCTAAACCTTTGGATCCACAATCAGTCAGTCATGAGAGATACCACTGGGTTATTTTAAACCTAGCAATGATTTATATATGTAATAAATCACGCAACTCATATGTACATTATAGTTATAATGGTATAAGAAATAAACTTAACAAACATATTAAATATAATCGCAAAATTGATCTGGTCTACATATGCTATGATGTACAGACGCAAACCATACTTGAAGATGACGAACCACTTGTATCGCATCACAGAAAGGGGTTTTCACTGGGTACAAGTATCATGTCCAATTTAACATGCTACCCTAATACTTGCTTTATAGATTTTAATTAATATAATTGTTTTTGTTCGGCGCTCTATATTATTTTTTTAGGAAATGGAAGTATTTCACTAATGTCTTATTGTCGATATCATGATGTCGCTTACTGTTTTATTCAAAACTATTTTACGTCCAATTAGAAAAAAAAGTTCCTATACGTTTAATACATCAATCCCTCTAGGTTGAGCCAGTACTTCACGCCTGAGAATGTCATGAAAAATCCTTGCCGCAATGGGGCACGGGTCAACAACCTTTGGGTCCGCAGTCGGGATTTTACCATGGTGTCATGGCACCCTTGTTTTATGTAAGAACGTTTTGCAGAAGATATAATCAACGTTTTTTTTTGTTTTTGTTTTTTTCAAAAGATATTTCAATTAAGATATCCAGTAAGATCACCACTGGAACTTGGTCAATGGTGGCTGTATAGCCAATATTTATTTTAATGATGGGTAAATATTGTAGATTATACTATCACTATACATATCCAACAACCTGTTAAACTGTTAAGTTGAAGCGAATATATTATTATCTTAACATAAATTTTGTTGTACGTTAATTATGATAGTAAGCATTTCTGTATCGCACAATGTTTCCGGGCTATGTTTAGTCATAGACACCCCCCCCCCCCCCCCCTTCTTTACTTCGCGGAGATAAAGTTCAAAATCTTGTTTTCTGTCTTCTCACTAGATAGTAATATTTTTATGTTTATTTCAGAACGATTGCCTCATGGAAGTTGAAACTGAATTAAAATGTGTTGATAGTCGATGCCGCAGATAAAGTAAACTGTAATGAAAAAAATGCAGCCATACAAGTTTCCATTTTGAAAGATTTATCGGCGTAGCTCTCAGACGTACTTAGCATGCAAATAAAATTAAAAATAAAATGCGTCTATATAATGCAGACAAACTTAAATAATTTTCCTTATGACTCAGAAACGATGAGTAAAAAGTAGAATGTTCAAATAGAAGGTCTAAAATTTTAAATTTTAATTTTATTTAAAAAAATGTTATTTTATACTTGATAATTAGTAATATAATTAGTAATGTGTTCGTTTACATAATGAAGGTGAATCGCATTGGCTCTACGTGCTTAGTCTCTTTCACATTGCCATGGTGTCTGAGAGTCGTCAGTGAACATGGGTGTTAATAAAACATGAAACAACGAAACCGTATAATGTAGATAGAATGAACTGCCATGTTTCATTCGGAGAACACTATAAGTTTACTCAATTTATAGCACTGTGTTCTCGATTTCCTATACTTGTCTTAGCTAAGTATGACAGTTATTGACTTAATATAAAATAAGTCCAGGTAGTCTATAGCAGCTCATAGCTGAAATCGTATCCACTCGGCAATTCCCGGCATAACTCGGTAAGAATCTACAAGATGATCCGAATGACTTACCAGCATCCGTTTGAGACAGCTCAAAACTATTTTAACCCAGAAAAAATACATGTATAAAACACAATTATATTACTTTAATACTTAATTTATTCAGTGACTATGAACGCGATGGACGGAGAGCCATGAATAAGACATGTGGTCACTTAAAACAGGTGAGTAGCTCAAAATTAAGCAGTAGTGTATATTTGCTGTGTATATTCGTGTCCTCTTTTCAATTATCAGCGACTGGATCCGAAACTCGGACAAACAGTTTCGTGATGTATCAACATGGATCACAATCTCGGCATTTTCTACAGGCTTAAGCGAGTTATTGCTTTGGTTACGTTCATAATATGAACATCGTACGTATTCTTTTTGAATTTATGTATATTCTTCAAAAGGATACAATTGAATTGCCCTATATTTATACAGATTTCTTGATAACTCCCTACTTTCGGTTCTGTTGGTGCACGGGAAGTCTCTCTGCAAACCACTTTTTGACGCACATGCAGGTCTCTGCATTAAGTACAGGCAGGCCCTCTACATACCATTGGTTTCTCATTGTTTTCAAGTGTTCTAAGCCCTACTTGGTTTTCGTTTTCCTACTTTGTATGCACTTTGTTGTGTTTTCGTTGTCAGATAAAAAATTCTATATACATTTCTTACCATCATACATACACATTATCAATCAACTAAATCCTTGTGGGGGCTGGGTGGCGCAACACTACGGTAAATTACAGACCGGTCGTAAATGTCTGGCTGGTAAATTACATCTCGCTATAGGAGTCTCGCTGGTTAGATTAATACAATGACCAGGCCGCTAGCTATGGCCTTCCCAGACACAAAGTACTGGTCCAACCCAAGAACCGTCGAGAGGGATTAGTATACTGTAAAGGAGTCTTTGTTAAATTGCTATACTCCTTATTTTGTATTGTATTGTTCTGTCCTGTCAGTTGTGAGTTTGTATCTGTGGCATGTGAACTGTTCATGTGCACCATGTCCTGTCACTGTGAACTGTGTTATGTCAACTGATTATGTTTGTACAGCGTGCATGGTTTTGGTGATTGTTGAGTGAGTGAGATTTTAATCCTTTGTCCCTGACCATATAAATATGAATTTCCCTTCTGTTCTGTCACTTCGGAATTAGACTTTCCCAAAGTCAGGATCAACGTATTCCACTTTATTGTAGTTTCCCAGATTAGAGGCGTAGTGTCGCTTTAATACGTTAGTGCTGGTAAGTGCTATAATTTATATTCTGAGATACTATGATATATTTTTGAGATGTATTTTTATTTCAACGCGTCTGCTATTTTGAATTGCCTGAATCCAATTCATGTGTATTTATTATTGTTTTATAATCTGTTTTCAGGCCCTCTAACAATAGTCAGTGTGATTTATACTCGAATAAATGTATGAAAGGGAACCCAGGAGTTGTTGTTCTTCTCCATGACCCCGTTACTATCTGTGCTTCACATATACACAGCAATTGAAGCCTTGTAAGATTTTGTACACCAACACCCAGAGCTAAATTACTGATAAAAACAATGGGTATGGCTGAGAGACAGAAATTGACCCCCAAGTCAGACAGAAGGGTGGTGATGATGGAAAAAGCAGTAAATCAAAGAAATACAGACCTTGTCTCCCCCCAGAGCATTGTGTTACGCACAGCACAGGTAAATTTTGTATTGTAAAGAGGTGTTTTTATATGAAAAAAAAATGAAAGGATCTGGAAAGCATTGTGCTGGATATTACAAAAAGGGACACAACTTTTTCCCAATTAAGGTGTGTAATAAACCCCTGTCTGAGAAGGGGGCCAATGTTTGTGTGCAGTACTGCAAACCAACACCAGAGGAGGCAGACCTGGTAGGCCAAGATCCGGTTCAACCACTGGCACTGCAGCATGAAGCCGAATCGGGCAACACAGGCTCATTCAACAAACTTCTGAGAAGCCGCAATCCGACAGGGACAGAAGTCTTTGAGAAAAAGCCTAATGAGAAGCAGACTATGTAAACTATTTTTCATTACTTGCCTTGCATCAGAAATAAGTCAAAAATAAATATAAGCAATCTATTTTATCACATAATCTGTTACAAAAGTAAGCATTTTATTCAATTTTATCCCATTTTTACAGTGATTTAAGCCTAAATTAATCCAGTCAAAAGGATTTTATGACTGTTTTTCAAGCTTTTAATGCAGATTTATGCCAAATATCATGATATTAGCAGCTTAAGTCTTATTTTACTGCATTTAAACTGTCCAGCTAGTGCCCAGTCTGTTTAAAGTAACAGAGCTTCCCATGTTACAGCTCAAGGGAAACAACTGCTCCAGCCCTGTACATTCTGTCATACAGCATTTTGCTCATATCACACAGTGTATGCAGTTAAATAACTTCAATTCTACATGCACCTTCCCGGCTGGTGTCTCCAGATGGCCACATACTTTCTTTAAGCCACACCCATTCCCTATTCTGGCTGCCTGTCCATTCCAGACAGTAATCTGGGCCATGATTTACCTTTTTGGGTGTTCATCAAGAGATTTTTGCACTTTTTCCAAACATTTGATGTTGTCAAGGTGGTGTACACTTGCGTATACAAGGTCTATGTTACCACTGCGCTTGTCCAGTTTTGAGTCAAACGTTTCAAATAATTCAGTTGCGATCCAGGTTTCCATGTAGGCAGTCGACATTTTAGATCGTCCCAAGATTACCAAGAGTATATAGGCTGAGATACCATAAGGTAACATCATCAACAAGTAAATAGATCTGATATACCTAAGTAAATAGATCGATTCCACAAAATTAAAGATTTCCAAGCCTATAAATAATTCCACTCCTATAAATAATTCTACATTTATTTCAATATTTATTATATAGTATTATTATATTATATAATTATATATATGTTATTATGTGATTGAAACAATCAAAATAAATAATTATAACTGTTTACTGCTTCATTCATTCTATCGCTCGGAGATTAGTTACGTGTGGCCACTCGCTACCAGGGGGGCGCAGGCTGCCCGCTACCAGGGAGCTTATTCAACCCCGGAATTGGAAATCGAACCTTTACGCCGGATTTTATAACAACATCATTTGCAACTCACGGCCCCCACCCATCATACGTAACAAAAATATGTTTAACGTATAATCAATGTCACGTGTTTGAATGTATCAAATTAATTAAGATAATATAAGAAGTAAAATTATACCAATCAAAATAACCTACACATTACACGTAAACAAGAGTTATGATGGTGTACCATGTATTTGGTTTGTAATCGATAAAGTCTATACAACAAGCTTAGGTTCTTAAATGTTTACAATGCATCAGGTATTTGAATGTTTCATTCAAATGTATAGAATACATTACTCCACAGACGTGCTCTGACATAACCACTTAAATGTTTACAATGCATCAGGTATTTGAATGTTTCATTCAAATGTATAGAATACATTACTCCACAGACGTGCTCTGACATAACCATCTAAATGTTTATAATGCATCAGGTATTTGAATGTCTCATTCAAATGTATAGAATACATTACTGCACAAACGTGCTCTGACATAACCATAGTATCTATATTAAATTATAGAATACATTCATGTTGCTATTGGTATCATTTTTTTTCAATTTAATACAGCTAGGCATTGTGTTAATTTAATGTAAATGTATTGATATATAAAATATATGATAATTATTATGCAATAAAACATTTTTTTAACCGATATGCATATTTATTTTGGGCGTTTTGGTGTCATGTTAATTGTGAAGTAACATGGGTGTAGCTGGGCCGAAATAGAATTGTGGGTCGGGGGCTGCTCCTTGATAGTTTATTTTCCAGGATGCACATAGGTGCTTTTCCCGGCTTATAGGGTTCCAAAAAAAAAAATCAATTCAATCGCATGTGTAATTAGTAAAATCTATTTTCCATTTACATTCTTGCATTTTTTGTGTGGAAAATATGTCGATCACAAAATCGATGTAAATGCCGGAATCTCTGTAGATATATAACATACATTACCAGTTGCATTACCAGCGATATCAGACGATGTTGGGCGTAGCTAGGGCCAAATTCCAAGTAATTATTAGAGGTCAGGGAGTATACGCTCCCATCCCCGTAAAGATGTACATGACGTTCTTATTTTATTGCACTTACTACTCTGTATACATTTACACTTTAATATTAAATCCATACGGCACTCTTTTCATTTTTTTATTTCGAATTTGTTGCACGTTCTTGGTAGATATTAAGCCTTTCCGGAGGTCAAAGTTTTGCTGTGGAAACTATTTTAAAATCCTCTCATCCTGGAAAAAGTCAGCACCGCCGTGGTTGTAGACACAGGCTTTATTAGAAGACAAGCAGTGCGTTAGACAGAAACATTTAAGCCGGGGCAGTCTAGGCAGTCTGGTTGTCGTGGATATACCGACGTTGAAAAATATGGTACTGGCAGCCTTGCTTGGCTCTAAACTTATACACAGGATAGATCCAGGACTGTGTCAGGATAATGTGATTCCATGTGGTATCATGCCACATGTCTACAGCGTGATACTGCAGAGTGGCACCACTATATCTGTCTCAAGAAGACAAATGTCAGAAATACTGCATGGTTAAAAAAATATAAACCATAAATCTGTATACTAATTTTACCTTTCACTGATAGAGGGTCATGGGTTCGAGTCCTGGCAACCGACTATGCCACTGTATTGGAGAAAATCGGCAGTTTCTTACGAAGGGTGTGAGTCTAGTCCTGGTCCTTCCCAGGAACGATGGTAAGGTATATTGTCCACCTGATTTAACTGAATAATTGTTGTAAAACCCGAAACAAACAGTATAAAATATATATACATTCGAGTGTTGGTTTTAGGATCCGGTAACTAGAAACAAAATGCTTACACTTATATTTTATACTTGATTTTCAACTGGGTTTCTGAAAGTCTACCATGGTTGAAAATAGCAGAACTTTATATTGGGAACTGGTTTTTGCTGGAGCAAAAACGTTTTATGTTTGCAAAATAGCATTTATGATTATGAAAAAAAAATTTTAATGTGTTTCTTATCTATTTTGGAGAGAAACAGGTTTCTTAATTTTTGATGAGTGTTTTACATCTTATAACTTCAAATTGGCTTATCATAGGAACGTTGTGATTTTAGTTTTTCTTTCATCCCAAATGATGCTCGTAAGGAGGTCATGCTTTTCAGGTATATACGTTCCCTGTAGCTGAGTTTCAGCATAATCTCAAATAATCAATAGCGTGATTTTTGGTACTAACCATGGTCACGTGGCAACCCAGTGTCAATTATGAAATAAGTAATGATACGCATACAAAAAAATATATTTTATAGTAATAGGATCATCTATTGAAATACTTATTGAACTCAATGACAGTACGCTCAGTAACATTATCTCAACACCTGGTCAAGCAGTCCTGGAACTACCCTGATGTTGAGCGCCAAGCAAAGTAAACATGCCGGTACCATAGTCGCGGTGTTGGAATGTTCCGAGACGGAGACGGAACCCATTACTCCGGCCTTCGTGATTAGATTGTTGTCTGAATTTAACACCGTGCATTATTCTGCGATATAACACGATATATAAACGCAATTCTTTTTCCTAAAGATTACATGTGATTGTTGAATTATGGAACAAAATATAATATATAACGATTCAAAGAGTGGTAAAACAGTCGGTGAATATACTAACATATGTATTTTACTTCCGTTTACCATCGCGGTATTTCGGACATGGTATCTGGGTGTCTCAAATTTGAAGGATTCTCTTCGAGGAAGCAGAGAAAAGCTCAGTCAAGCTAGGACAAGGTCGCTAGCTATGACCTTTCCATGCCCAAAGTACTGGTCCAACCCAAGAACCGTCGAGAGGGATTTAAATCTAAACTCGGCCATTATATGAATATTGACTATTTATTGCTTGCTTATTTATTAACATACATGATGTTCATTACTTATTTATTAATACATAAGAAACCTAAGAAAGAAGGACAATTACACCTAATGGAGTTGTGAATGTTCCTTTTAGAACACACATTTTTTTTCTGGTTAGAATAAGTGTTGTTGTTTTTAACAATTATTAGACATTACTCAATATGTTTTTGAACAAATATTCTCTTTATACAATTTCCAAACACTACGCACACCATAGCTAAATAGCATAATCGAATCAGGATTGGTTCATTATACTTTTGTTAAAAGAACACACGATATATCAAAGTACAGCGTCGGACACCCACAGTCTATTCGTCCCTTTACTCTCCATTCGATGGAGAGCATCGTTATCAGCAGCAGTGGGTTACCGATGATGATCAAAATGTATAATTATACCTTTACATTTTAAGCGCTTCCTGTCGGTCTACATATTTGTTTGCAAGTATATCTCCTGTTGCGATTCCTTTTCTAAGAAAACAAAGAAGATAAATCTAAAATAATTAAAAGCTAAAATAATTAAAAGCTAACCATTGCAATAGAACTGCACACATGTATATAAAGTTAGAATATTAAACATGTCGGTTTCAAACGCTCATATAAATAAATATGAAATCAAAGAGGGGGAGGGAACGAGCATTTTATGAAAGAAAAACAAATATTTACAAGTACAAATGTAGTGATGTCTCTGTTACCTCCCTTTGACCAATCAACCACTAAAAGTTTTATTTTTGAGATTTAATCTGTGGCTCAGTACTTGTGAATAACTAAGCATGGTAACGTTTGCTGACTTAGAATTACCACGTCGGTGAAAAAAAAATAACGTAGCGAAATGTCAGTACATTAAAAAAAATTAAACAAACCCAATGCAAATTTAACGTTTTGCTTTAATTATACATGTACAATCAGGTTTCATTCCGTAATGTGTGATACCATATATTGATACCGTTATGTTATAATCATCGTGTCTCTCAATCGCGACATCTCGAGCGCGCTTGCATACATCGACGTTCATAGACGAAATTACCTGAAGTTTTTCGATCGCAGAACTCAAATGTATATCACCCAGACAAAAAACTTATACCACTAATACCATCACGACCATCACTACTAATCATCGTCATCATCATCATTATCATCATCATCATCATCATCATCATCACAGTAGTCCTTGCCGTCTTTTGCGTCATTCACATTCCATGTTTCAACAATAACTGGTCACGTCACCTTTAAACAGAATTGTATGCAACGCTGTAAAATGTTGGTTCACATTTTTCATCGGACAACATTTCTGGGATATATTTAAAAATTTATAAAATTTCTGAGATTTTTCCTCCTTTTCACTACGTGGAGATAAAGTTCTAAATTTTGTTTTCTGTCTGATCACTAACTGGTGATGATATTTTGTATGTTTAGTTTCTTACGATTGCATTATGAAGTAAAAAATAAATTAAAATGCGTTGAAAATCGATGCTTGAAATTATGTGTTTAAAAATCTATAATGAAAAAAAAAAAGACAATGCTCAAGCGAAAAGATCAAATCATTCGGAAATATTTTTGATCATCACCTGGCTGGAATTTCCATCGCCAGGTAGCAAATATAATTTATAAAAGTTCATGTATACGAAGCCGCTTGCCCATTGGTCCAATGGCCATATAGGCGTTGCAAACGAGGGTCGTGGGTTCGATTCCTAGCCGGGAACATTTTTTAATCTTGTTTGCAATATGTGTGTGATATTGAATATCATCAAGTTACCTATATGTACGTGTGTATATAAAAAGAAATGAAAAAATAAAACATAAATAATGAAAGTATGTTGATTTAGATTTACTTCCGCATATAATATCAATCTTATAAACTGCAAGCAAGAGAAATAGGGATAGTAAGACGATGTGCTTATTGTTAGCAGTCCATTGTCCATATTTTCCTGTAACGACAGTGTCCACGCAAGGTTGAAGCAGATTTAAAACATTTGGTCCATTGGCATCGCTTGAAAATGTGGTACTCTTATTAAATTTACTTTGATAAATAGTAAGTAAATAAGTAAAGTCTTTATTTAGAGTGAATAAAATTATCTGGTTTAAAACCAATCTGCGTTATGGTCCACAGTAAAGCGCGTATAAACAAAAGAAATCTGACATCATCCATTTAACGCCTTGTTTTCTAAGAACTATATCAGCGCTTTGAATTTAGATGTCACCCTAAATTTGTGGTCAATCAGAAGCTATGTACATTCAAATTTATCAGCAATTTATTTAGATATAACACTATTTTCTATAATAGCGTGTTCAAAATATATCGATATTTTTGAAACCCAAAATTAAGGTGAATAATCCAGGAGGCAGTGACAATGCATGCGACTTGCCGCTTTGCCAGAGCTAGAGAAATGTGCAGTCGCTGGTATATAGGGATTATGAAAGGATAAAGGGTCAAAATTTTACTCTTCTTCTCACTTATTATGCTGCTGTTAAATACAACTAAGTTTTGGTTTTGGTGTTTTTGTTAATCACACTGCATAATGCCGTAAGACCAGATTTTTACTTAGGAATTTAAATGTGCAGTCCACCATTACTTTGTACGTCAGCTGGACAAGATGGTGACGAGAAATATAAGATCATCCCGAGAGAAAGATACTGATATATTGACCAATCAAGCAAAAAAAAGTCAATCAGTGATGTCAAAGAGCTGAGGAGAAAAAAAAATAAAGACTCAATAACTCATGTCCAGCTGCCACTTGACCATGGTTACTTGTTGATAATGTCAAACCAACAGTGATTCAGTTATTTGCACTCACACTTAGTTTACCTGAGACAACCATGACGATGTCGGGTAGAGGTACCACGCCGTCGACAAGTGGCGTAATTCCAAACTCATTCGCATTATCTTTACAAATAGCCTGTACTTTCCCAAAACATCTTGAATTGAAAATTCCCCAAACTTCAATATTTGAAGATTAGCTCTTACTTTTTTATCAAAGAGGATAGAAAGTGTATATAAATGTCATTTTCAGCTTGTTTCCATAGAAAGTGTTGGTCGTCAATTTCCTGAGATCTATAAATCATAATCTGCGATTTTTCGTTAAAAGCAGGTCTATTAGTAGTTCCATTATACCCTAAACCCCAAGCAATGCAGCCATGCAAAAATTAATTTTGAAAAGTTTTTCGGCGTAGCTTTCGGACGTACATAGCATACACATTGTCATGGTGTCTGAAGGTACTAGTAGTCTAGTAGTCAGTGAAAGTTGATATTTATAAAATATGAAAAAAACAAAAACCTTAGTGTGTAGACAGAAAACAACCAGCCATGTTTCATTTGGAAAACACTATAAGATTATACTCAGTTTACAACACTGTGTCCTCGATTGTCATGGACCGTTAAACTAAGGCTAGGTAGCACATTGCTGTAATCATATACCTCGGAAATTTCCGACATAACTCGGTAGAAATAGGCGAGGTGATCTGAATGACTTTCTAGCATATATTTGTTTTACTCCGACTTTTACGGAATCTTCGATAAAATACGGCTCAAAAGAATACACTACATGTACACTGTTGTAATGAATCCTCGGGAAATGTCGGCGTTTTTCGTGTCTGTTCGGGATTGTCTTCGTCCAAAGTAACGATACAACTACATTATCAAACAACACTGTTGTAAAAAAATGCATCAGTGTTATCGCCCGATCGCAGAGCGGTCATCAATGGGATACCGGACAGTCACCAGACAGACGCCAGACGAGCAGCCCCGGGTCGGTTACGACCTCCCGATGTATTCAAACAAAAACGGCCCTTTACAGCAAACTTATGTGGTTATTGTGTCAGTGTAAAATCGTCTTTTCATAACGAAACGCACGAGGGCGGGGCTTTGTGGAAACGCAGTTTGGGGTTCTAACGCAACGCACTATGGGTTCGGACCCAATAATGCGTTACGCACATTGAGGTCAGACTTGGACCCCAATGTGCGTTGCATCGTTGCAGTACTAGATCCAGTAGAATGAAGTCTAACGCACATTGGGTCAAAACTTTTAACAAAGGTTTCTGAAATAGCGTAAATTGTAGTGATCGACGGTTGTATTGCTGATAAAAACTGACTTAAGGAGCGTTTTAGAATTTTTTTACACAAAATTAACCACTTGACATGAATAAACAGGCAAGTAAAAAACAGACATTTCTCGTTCTGTACCTCAATGTTATTTTGTTAGACTACAGATATATACATGTAGAAATATAAAGACGTCAATGAATCTAAGCTGATCTATGCAGAACAAAATCCGTTTCAAACCACATCTTAAAACGTTTTATTTTATCATAATCATAATTTAAAACATCATGAATACCATCATTAGTGTTATAGGTCATTACATCTGATAAAAAAACCGACACAACGGGCCAAATTTGCTTGCTTTTTATGATCCAGCTAAAATACTGTAATGAAGTACATTTATATCAAATTCATGTATAGATTTTATTTTTGCTTATGAAATTTCCCTTAAAGCAGCTCTTTCGCATGCAGATAATAGGAATAAACTGTTTGTTCCTTCTCTCCTTCGTTAATGTTGGCAAAGTATTTGTTTTCTAACAAATAAAATCGTCGAGTGTAGGTTACAGTGCACATGTTTTGGAACATGACATCTTCAGACTATGACTTGACTTGACTTGACTACTTGAGTTTACCATTGCGTCGACAGTATTTCAGTCATATAGCGACGTCTAGCTAATTACAGGTGGATGAAGACCCCGAATGCACGGAGGTATCTGGGTAGAACCACCGACCTACCGCAAGCCAGCTGGAAGGCTTCCTCATATGAAATTACGAATGACCCTGACGGGATTCGAACCCACGCGGTGAGGGGCTGAGTTAGTGTTAAGGTCAGCGACTTTACCCTGTCAGCCACGGAGGCTTCCCATGACATCTTCAACAGATCCGGGAGCGAATTCGTAAGTGTTATTATATACATAATGTTCAGCCTGTGATGTGAGCGCATGCGCGAAAGTCAATGTGATCAGTCATTTACCAGCACAGAGAAAAATATAAGAAATCCGATTCGGGAACGGGAGGTCGAATGCTCGATCACCAGCAGAGGAACGTTCTGATACGGCCGTTGTGAGCCGCCAGTTGGTTAAATATGTTTCCTGGTTGTCTTCCTGCCTGGTGCCTGCCATATACCGAAAGAAAGGGGAGGTACTTGTAAAAGCAAAGAGGTGTCTCATAAGTCAAAACTGGCTGTCCCTTTCAATAGGGGTGACACTATAATAAACCAAACACTTTACTTTGATCGCTGGATTGCGTTTACACCAAAACGAACATCGACTCATTTTGCGACCTCTTTCAGTGGCCCATAGGTCTCAATCCGCCATAAAGGACTCGGATATAGAGTAAGAGATTGCACATGACTTTAATAACGGTTGGGATGACAGAATGAGACCAGCCGCACCCATTCGAGATCGACTTGCTACCGTATCAAGAATCTTAAAAACCTCGATAGCGAGCATTGCGATCGTCAGCAGTCGTTACGATTTTTACGAGATTGTGACAATATTGGAAACATGGAGGCCGACATTGAAAATATCGCAATGGGTGTTTACCCAATAAGTTACGACTTATGCGAGCCTATTACTACTAATTATGCAACCCCGTTGCTTTTTTCACCGGTCGAACAACGCTTGCGAGAATTTTGAACCATTAAAACAATCAATGCGAGTGATAGCGAGGGATGCCATTTTGAAAATCTTCATAAATTATTATGATAATAAATGATAATAATAAGGAATGGAATTTGACATCTAATTATTACTTCCGGTTTGTCATTTAGGTGTTTCTGATTGGATGACGTAAATTAAAACAAATACGCGTGCAATTTCCCGCTATCTGTCGATGTCAATCGCTAGAATCGCTAGATTCAATACCCCCCCCCCCCCCCCCCCCCCCCCCCCCCCCCTCAAAGGAGCATACTTATAAAAGATATACAAAGTGTTGACACTTCGCGCTATTTCTTATTCAAGGTTTCCTTTTGACCATGATTCGTTATGTGTATATTTTATTTCAGACTGACCGAACCTGCACAGAATAATATGATTATAGCATACATCTGTAAATAGATACGGCCTTCGTAATCAAGTGACGTCAGATTCTGTTCCTTACCAGGTTTAATATACAGTACCGGAGAACAAAAAAAAAATGTACATATTTTTGTGATCAAGATTCCAATGAGAATGGCAATTCTGCGGTTCTGCTGCCAGTGGGCTAAATACTCAATCAAATGACGGAGGACTTTGTGGGTGTAACACAAAATCAAACGAATTATTAGGTATCATGCAACACATTAAGAAATGAAATATTTTGTTAATCTGTATATAGTGTAATAATAATTGCTCTCTATTTTTACACATGCAAACTCCTGTTAGATACAGTGAAATTTCACTGAATTAAAAGTAAAACGTTTATCTGTAATCATGAGATCGTTTATTTAAGGCAAAAGAGAAAAATAAATGTTTGGTATATCGCAGGCTAGGTGCTGGGAATTGCTCGAGTTCGTGAAAAAAAAGTGAAAGTAAATTTGTGGATGAGGTTTGAATATTTGCATTGCAGTAATGGTCAGCGATATTGCGATTGTTTTAGTTTCCAGGTTGTTGTCTTTTTGGCAGATTCACGAATATATCAAATGAATAAGCAGACAAAGAGAGATAAATTCCATGATATGTATGTATATTTTGGTAGCTAAATGCATATTCTATTGATTTCGGAAATAAATTGTATAGATTTATTCGAAAATTTTGAGAAAAAATGAGTTGAGGCGAGTGGACACCCAAAATATCCTTGTTGATATTTATGTGTATAGTTTATATAGATATTGGGCCTATCCGATTGGGACTTTCCGCTGGGAACAAAAGATGGGCGAAATAAGATGCGCAAGGGAAAAAATACTCAACGAAAAATACTCAATCGAAAAGATATTTGCATTGATGTCGCTTATATCAATAACCAGTTTTACATTTTAACCCTTTCCCTCATAGAGGACACCATGAAAAGACCTATGCGAACAGCAGCTCCTCAGTGGTCTGGAAATGAAGATTTTGTAATTAAATTTGGTAAGGTTTAACTGTGGTTTCCTGCAGATCAGGCTTTATGTGGTACCTACTGAGTGCGTCAAAACGAGTCTATATGAGGGAAAGGGTTAAGTAAAAG
Organism: Solen grandis; assembly: GCA_021229015.1. Taxonomy (NCBI): domain Eukaryota; kingdom Metazoa; phylum Mollusca; class Bivalvia; order Adapedonta; family Solenidae; genus Solen; species Solen grandis. Next base: position 3,173,461 of record CM037787.1, read on the forward strand.
CATAAAGATGTGAATAAGGATTTCTTTCCCGGGTCCATCGCGATAATTTATTAGATTTTCTGTTACAGGGAACCCAACTAATCAATCAAAATTGGTCATGTGTTACATTTATATAAAGACACCTGACATTATTCTACTTTTGTCTATTAATTTCTACACAGAAAATTCAAGTTCTGCTTGAAAGGGTGATGCTAAAATGTTAAATTGAGAAATTAATGAGTTCTGTTTAGCAAAAGTACACGATGGGTAATTTGAATAAGTACATATTTTCTTTCAAATTTTGCTTATTTGTACTAGTTTTAATCTTGAAAACAATTTAGAGATCATTAACATAGCATTTTCTTCATTGAGTTAGTGCTTATCGCTCTGACGTCACAATCCGAACACTCCACAATGAAACATTTAAGTAACGGAAAAAAAGTTAGTCAACATAAACCCCAGTCGAGCACGCCCAATGACTGGCACTCATATAATACTCACATGTCAAAGGTAAACTGGCATCCGGCAGTACTATTTATAGCAGGTTAACAGGTGTGGAAAAGAAACAGCATACAACAGCTGCTCAGTAGTCAAATCGGTAGAGCGTTGGTATCAAGAGTTCGGGTTAGGGGAGGTTAAAAAATATTTAGAAGTCAACCTATTTTTCTGACCAATCAGTGGCTCCGAAAATTCAAATTTCTGAGCCATTTATTTCAATAGAACGTTCTATTTTGAAAAGTCAAAATAGAACGTTCTATTGAAAAAGACGGCTTGTATTCAATTGCGCGTGCGCAAATTAACCACGCCTTCTGTCTCAACTCCTCCCCTTTCTTACGTCACAAGATTAACGAGAAGATTGATCAGCTTGTATTCGATTGCGCATGCGCAAATTAACCACGCATTCTGTCTCAACTCCTCTCCTCTCTTACGTCACAAGATTGATTATTTATCATTACCAAAGATAGTAACAATTAAAATAATCATTTAGATGGAAAGACAAACAATTTTTTAAAAATTTATTCACAAAAATATTATGCAATAAGGAAAATATTTCTTATTTAAACGGAATCAAATGTCCATCACGATTTTTCGTCCTTCTTTCATTATGATTATTTTCTTTACACAATTCGGTACATGCACTGTTAAACAATCTTCCACTGATGGCGATGTTGATGCTTGATCATCTTCCATTTTCACAGCCGATGTTGCTAGGCATGAGCTAGCCGTTTTTGAGACTGGAGCTAATTCTTGCACTTCATTTTTGATAGGTTCTTGATTTGCTTTTGAGTCCAAAATGTTGCTTATATCCTTCAATGTGCTAAACGACTCTCGTTGATACGCGTGAACAGCATTACTCCTGTGATGACTTCTCCCAGACACAGCTTTATCGGTATATTTCTCATTGTATAACGATGTACATAATGTTACACGTCCAGAATGATGCTTATTCTCCTGTTTTCGAGGTCTAATTCTGCTTCCATGAACATAGTTTTCATCAAACTGTTTCAATGTATTTTGCGCAATAGTCCCAGCACTGAAACGCACGTTATTGTTCTTGTCAGTTCCACACATGGTTTACGGTAAAATGGTCCCTTTTGTGGAATTAGGTGAAGGTACTTGTGAAAGATTTTGTAAACACATACGTGCGTTGCCCTCTTGTTCATAGTGTGTTATAGGATCTAAATTAATCCGGCGCTGTTTTAGTCCTCCTTGTGCATTCTTTCTCACGCGGGGATGAAACTTTACATACTTTACACCGTTGACGTAATCATATCCAAATTCATATTGATCTGCCTGGCAATCTACGTGTTCTTGGAAACCTCGAAATCCGAAGGTTTTCCCGTTGTAGAAAAACACTGCATTGCTCAAACCTTTAGAAGTGTCAGTGTCAAGCACACCCTTCTCCCACAAAGCTGCCTCGTCCTCCACTGTGACTGGATCTGCTGGCGACTTCTTAACGCCTACGCCATTGCGGCAAGTTCCTTCATTTTAGCATCTAGTGTCTTGCGGAAATCAGCGAAAGTAGCCTCTTCAGTTTTGAATATGTTAATGGCTTTAAACTATCAACTCCCTTTAAATATCTCTGAGTATGCTGCATATTTGAACCAAAGTGTCACCAGGGTAAAGTCTCCCGTCCTTCCTACGGATTTCAACAATAAACCGTTGAAGCCAGAATTCAAGCATGCCTTGATCACTTAATTCTGCAACATCGAGTGGTAGTGGAAAGCCGGGCTCGAGGACTGTTTCCGGTAGACTGTTGCGATGGATAGCCCACTCGCGCCATAAAGTTACGGCCCATCGATCCTGGTTCCTCGTTTTCCTTGGTATGGCTTCCGCTTGTTTCGCTCGTAAATCTCCCGCCGATACTGGTTTAGAAAATCTGATGTTTTCTGAAAAAACAAATTTAACAAATTGTCATCGAATTGCATGATTTGGGGCGCCGTGGTCCAGAGATGATTCATCAGATTACGGATCCCAAGTTGTGGTTCGAACCCCGATGGGGGAACCAATATCTAATGACCTTCCAGGCGTAAAGTACTGGTCCAACACAAGATCCGTCGAAGGGGTTCAATATTAGTTGTTAGAACTTGTATCCCCAAACAAAGAAAAACAAACGAGATTAAAGTATTGGGGGCTAGGAGCATAAGCTGTACACAAATACTATGAACAGGAAATATGTCAGAAAAGAATCATCATTTAATCGTTTTCTTCAAATTTTAAGTTAAAAAAAAAACTAAAAGCAGGGAATATATGTCAGAGAAAATATTATTTACCTTTTTCCTCAGATTTAACTAGTTGCTGGGTTGGAATTGCTAACAGCTGCGATGCTGTTTTATGTTCTAGACGAACAGATTCTTCATTCAAATCAAAATCATCAATTTCGAAGATTTTCGCAAATCCCCGTCACCTAATAAGTCGAAGACAGAGACGTCCATATTTTGTATGTGTACGTTGGCATTCGTGTCTTGGACGTGAATGATACAGCGTGGTAAAATCACTTGCAAGGCTAATCTATTTTTTAAAAAGGGTAGAAATCCTGTGCAGAAGACTACTTCTATGTGCAATTTGGTATTGGTTGACATATAACAAACCCCTTTCAAATGTAATCGTCCATTTCGTTACTTCGGGCCCAAAATTTCGCGCCTAAATTACAACCAGAACATACAGATTTGATTGACAGTTTCATAGGGCGCTCAAGTACAACATGAAAAGTGGGCGGAGACTTCTAAGTCGGATAGAATCTATAAAGACGTTTCCGTGAAAATAGAAGCCTGCACTCGCTACGCTCGTTTCGGCTTCTATTTTCACTAGAAACGTCTTTATAGACTCTATCCTATACGTAGGCAGTGACAATAAAATGCCGCTTTGCCCGAGCCATGATAAGGGTGTAGTTCCTTTCGTTAGAATTGGGATCCGGGGAATTCCCTTTTTTTTTCTCTTTTTTTTTTTAAGCTGTAAAATTATGCATTCTGTGAGTTTTTTTTAGGGGGTGGTGTGTCTACATTTAGGAAAGGTCGGAGAAATTTAGAGGGGCGCACACCGGATGCCCCCTTCCGACCCCCTGAATCCGCCAGCGGTTTCGTGTTTTAATTGTTTACTTTGAACTTCTGGTTCGAATTCCACAATTCATATTTCTTTTTTCCTGTTTTTGGAACTTTGAAACTTTGGAAATCAGGATGCACGTGAACATCATTCGGTTTTTTTTTTTTGGTACTTAAATGATATCAAAATGATTTCAGGTATCAAAACCGTAATATATAGGCCATGCAAACATTTTCCCCGACACCATACGAGGTTTTCCGAGTACTATAAATATTATAAAGATAAAGAGTGCCAAGTCAATATCTATAAAAAAATACAGTAGGATTAAATATACAGGAGCAAGTCCCTGTGGATTAGGTTCAAGCGGTTATAAATGCACTTTCATCTATTTTCACATTTTTTGATAATAAATGTTCTTCTCTCACACATGAATATTCAGTCACGGGAACCGAG
>CM037787.1:3177535-3227535 GCA_021229015.1 Solen grandis
ATAGTTAAATACGTAATCAAGTTGACAAAGGCATGGAATATTACATTAATAGTTAACCATATTTGTTAAGCAATTAAAGTATACGCCCAAAATAGCCAAAGTCCATATCTTGTCACTAAATGGAAACATTTCTCTGAAATTTTGTCACTCTGAAGACATCCAAAAATTAAGATGTTGCACCGAGAGTTTTATCACATATGGGGGAAACAATCTGTATTAAAGATTACATGGAAGTCTATTGGAAATACACACTTCTGTGAATATGAAAAACTGAATTTGATTTTCGAGAAAAACGCACGATAGGAAAATGCATTTTATGATTCTATTTCAAATTTCATAAAGAAAAAAAATCTTAACTTTACCGCTGGAAAAAAGAGAAATTCCTTTTGTCTAGTTTTCTAGGACGATAACTCATGACAACATATTTATCAATTGGGGGGGGGGGGGGGGGGGGGGGGGGGGGTAATAAAAGAACATCAAACATAAATTTGTCCCTAACATTTCCATTCTTTGATATTTCAAAAGCTTATATCGTGATGGTATTGTGATATGATGACTATTATATGGCGAACACCTTAAATAGTTATTAAATAGAGAAAACAGGAATGTTAAAATTAAAACTTACCGCGCCTGATCTGTTCTGTGAAGCATTATTGATTTAAATAGAATATTCTTATCTACTCCGTTTTAAAATTCTGGGAGTTGCTTACTTACTAGTACATTTCTTTGTTTTACCAATTAAGCCTGTGGCTTTATATCATTTGTTTCATCTCGTATATGATATATTGGCATTTAAATTACAGCCCGCTCTAAAATATCAATTATTTGCTGCAATTGTTATTTCCATACTTTCCTATGTAAATTATATATGAACAATACAGAACATATCATTAATCAAATAGTTTCACTGCATCATGTTATGGATGAAAAAAAAACATGTGAAATTAGAATTATGCAAAAACTTTAAATCACACTTCTGGTCGCTATCGTAATGCATTTCTAATTCTGCTTGCTGTTTATAATTAGAGCTCAATAAAAGATAAATAACGATTTTGAAGATTTTTTTTCAGAAATCGAGATATAACATATGATTACAAGTTAATATTCGCCCACACGGCTGTATCACGCCGTATACATGTGACAAAATACAATTCCCATTCACATTATCCTGACAACGAGTCAAACAGTCCAGGAAGCTACACTTGTATATTGGGCGCCAGGTAACGGGCTTTCTAATACCATTTTTACTACTTTGGTATATTACGTCGGAGGATCGAACCCGCGGCCTCGCTGGACGCTTTAGATCGTAAATAATCCAGAACCTCATGCAACGGAAAGTATTAACTTAGCAAGAAATGTATCACCCTGAGACAGGCTTTTCCAAAATAATATTTATCTTGTAAATATCAGAAAAAAGTTCACACTGATTAAGCACTGGTAGTGACAGCTGTGCATTTACGTCTCCAAATGTTCAACGCAATGATTAATATTTAAAGGTTAAAACTGGCTTATATTTAGTTGAGTACAATTTGCAAAGTGTTGCACTAAACAAGCCAAAACAATACAAGTCGTCAACGGATTGTACCCGTAGGAAAACATTAACTCTACAGCTACAACAAAAAGCCAACCGCACATGAAGAAGTCAGAAATGCACTTTTACTTCTTAGTTATGTCTTTCGCCTGGAAGAAAAGACAGGTATTGGAGGTAACTTTTATTTTCTTTTATTTTAAAGCATGAAAATATACGACATGTTAAATACAAATAAGATGTTAAATACAAATAAGAAATTATTAGAAAAAAAACCCTTAGCTTATATACTTAATGGTGCAAATTAGTTCTATTAGATCTTTTGTGCAAAATTATATATACAACAGAAACCACTAAAAATTACTTGAATCATAAGTGGTTTGTTACACGGCACAATAATAAAATATATGAAATTATTAACACAATACACAATATTTCTGCTCCTACTTTCAATAATAAAATCATAATATATACATTATATATACAGATCATGTTTTGACGAAATATTTGCATGGTAATTATATAGCCAAACACAAGGCGTTGTGCTTGACAATCTTTGCTCGAAATGTGCCAGATTTGGGAAACATATGCTACTTATGGATTATTATTTATTAATTATATATTCTGCAAAAATATGTGTCATCTTCTTCAAGATATCGACACAATATTATAGGATGATACAGGTAAGATTTCTTGTTCACAAGCGGAAAATACCTCATTTCGGATAGGTAAAATTACGGACATCTCGGAGTCTTATTTTTGGTCCCATGAAATTCGAGAAAACGAGTGCCGACTGTACTTATATGAAAATGGATTCAAGAAGATAATCTGTCAAAATTTAGCTGTGTTTTTCAGATTTGTATCAGTCAGAAAACTTAATTCACCACTCTTTTCGAAAGCCATTCACACATAATATAGGTTTTCCATTATCTGATTCATTATAAATTTTGATGGTATATCGTTTACGTGTAAGTGGGCATTGTTTCAATGACACCCTTTAAGAAATTCCTTTAAATGCATTGACGATATGTATCACTTCTATACAGACAGAAGTCTGGGATAGAGACATTTTGATAGACACCAACAAGCCGCAGACGTGTACAAAGAGGTATTATGACGCGAAACAGCTTATATGGTATTTATGATGGGAATTATGACTATGTAACAAGTTTGTTAAACGTAGCCTTTTTTAGGAGTATATCGAAACGGATACTTAGCAATTCATTGATGTATCCATTGTATCACCAGACACATTAATAGCGTTTTACGTAAACACAATATAAAACTAATATTTTTTTCAGACTTTATCCAGATTATCTGCCTCTGTCGCGTCACAAAATGGCACATATTTCCACTAAAGGCACCATTTATGTAGCATTATGTTTGCATTTCTTTCAAATAGACAAAAAAAAGGCATATTTCGATGGCAAATGTGCTTTAATATCCCCTTAGGAGTAAGTTAGATACGACACTTGATGTTATCATCCCACGTTGACCGCCATTGCAATTTTTTTTTCAGTTTTTGTACCACCTTAATGGCTCTGAAAAAATGAGTCTGTAGGGGGTCGTTCCACTAAACTACAAAGAACACTGTTTAATTTCAAATGTGTGAAAGTAATTTCACAACGTCTGAAACAAACGAATAAAATTGAAAGAAATAAAAATCAAAATAATTGCAATCGTTTTGGTGATTCGGCCATTTTCTTTAGTTATTACTATTTTAAACTTAAATGTTTAATGAGAAACAATACTATGTATTCTGAAGGTTCATACTTACTTGTATGATTAGCTACTATAAGCCAATGAGAAAATAGAAACACTTTATACATTATCGATCTTTTGAACATAACTACATGTTGCATGTTTAAACACAACGTTCAGTGTTTAAAGACTTTTAAGGGACTGGGACCCCACTATTTAAGATTTCTTTTCTTAAGTTTTTTTTTTAAAAGTCTATGACTTTCTAATCTAATTATTGCTTTTCGATTTGAATTTTAACTTTATAGCATTGTATCATAACGATATTAATAGTTTGCCATCTTGAACTGCTTATCGCTACTATATGAGTATCTATTGCAACCCTCTGCTTTGACGATAGTAGAATATATCATTACACAAAATATGATTGACAAATGAACAATCCAAGAAGAATAACATCTTTGCATTTTCGCTATCTGTCGCTAACCTATCTTTCTTCAATAAAAATTCTAACTTACTGTGAGATCGTTATATCTATGTACACATTAAAGAATACGTGTCTGGAAAATAAATTCACCAATCAATTCTAATGATGGACTTCTCTTTAACAATGTCTAGAAAAGGGATTGTCACATACGTACTATTTTTTAGACATAGCTCAGATGCTGGAATCCAAGTGCTTGTATATAGAAGGACATTTAAAGTCATTTCTGAAAGAAAAATGCATCCGGTCGCATCAGGTTGTGGGGACAGGATTGTTAAACATGATATTATAATTGCAAGAGTTCGATTTAAGGACGTAGCCAGCCCAATAGGGATTTCTTTTTTTTCATTTGCGCTTCTGACTCTTTCATGGTAAGGTAATGGAACTAAAATAATAACATCCGTCACTCCTCGTCTTTACTGAATTATAACAGAGCATCAGGGCCATCTCTGTCTTACACAAACCAGAATCATTAATAGAATCAATAATTCTACAGGTATAGACCAGAATATAAGTATTTCGAAGTAGATTACAACACGTTATCGCCGACGTTAAGTTTGCGTGGAATTTTAAGCTGCGGTTATGGCCGTTTTGATCTTGGGTTAAAGTTTGTTCTGCAATGTACCTTAATACTATATAAAATGACACATCAACTTTTTAGTAACATACAATTAAATTTTGCCGTTGTCTTTCTGTCATTTGATAAGATATTGATAAAGCTCTGTATAAAGTTAATTTAATCAACAAGTGTTGTTTAGAATACAAATTATATTTACTTTTTACTTTTTGATACTATATATTTATGTATGAATCACAAATCGATCTTTGCATGAAACTTCAAGTAGACTGTGCAGTGATGTACGTATTCAGTCATATTTGGTTTCCATTTCTTTAAAAATCTGAGCCGTGAACTATATCATGTTCTAGATTCGTAGATAAATATCAATTAAGTTATTGAATAAATGTGTGTATTGTAGTGAATGTCTCTATACACAACCTACACTTATGAATAAAAGCCAATTCTTTTTCTTTTTCAAAAGAACTTTATGTGAAGGAAGCAATGTTGAATCTTCAAATCAAAATATGTTATCAGACTTTTTCTTGTTTTTATTAAAAGTAAATTAAACCTAATTTAAACATTACGTTTTCAAATTAAATGGCTACTGGCCTTGAAGGATGCAAACGATACATGTTTGCTTAATGCAGCTCGTTAGCAGATAGTCGGTAGAAATAAATAAAAATATACTCTCCCTCGTTTATGTTTTTTAAACTCTACTTCGCGTGAATCTGTTACACAGAAAATAAGGTAACCTTAAAGTGTGAGCTTACGGTACCACGTGACATGTTCCCCGCACCAGTTTCGGGTAATGAATTCTTAAGTGAAGCCTGTGAAGTAAGCGCATGTGCGAATATTGAATGTGATGGCAATCGAAAAAAGAAAATATTAATCATTCTAGATATAGGATGTGATGGAGAAACCACCTATTGTTTACAGTCATGGATCCGGGGGCCGCCGTGGCCGAGCGGTTACAGTCGTAGACTACACATCTCTCAGCCCCTCATTGCTGTGGGCTCGAATCCCGGTAGGGACTTCGTATTTTTCATGTGAGGAAGCCTTCCAGCTGGCTTGCGGTAGGTCGGTGGTCCTACCCGGGTACCTCTGTCTACTCGGGGTCTTCCTCCACCTGTAATTAGCTGGACGTCGCTATATAATTGAAATACTATCGCAGCGACGGTAAACCCCAATACAACAACAACAGTCATGGATGCATAAGGTTACAATGTCTCTGAAGATGGATATTGATAGACGTAACACAGAAATAGTTAAAATCAAGATTTTTTTTTTTAAGTTCGACATCTGGAAACGACCTACATTAAATTCATGTTTTATCTTCATTAGCCTTTTTGCTGGAAAACAGATCTGAGTGTTTATTGATTCATTCTGTAGCTAAGACTCGACAACACATCAATGAAAGGTTGCTTTGACCGTGTAACGACATCTGCTGGGCGCGTTGTGTCATCCTGGAAAATATGGCCACTATTTGAACGTCTAATTATCTAGATAACACAATCTAGAGCTCGACAACTGTCAAAGGAAATACTGCATAACTAAGGAGTAACTTCCCTGCAAAAACAAAGAATGAACAAATGCAATTAAATATAACATGTTGCTGTTTTGGTGAAATAAATGCATGCGCGATGTTATAGTTTTTCTTCTTCGTTTGGTATACTTACTTGGGAAGATTTGATAATTGATAAACATTTACGATGGAAACAAAACTATTAATATTACTGGTAATATAGATTTGAAGGGTATGGTTGCTGGGACAAAACTTCGGTCATATAACAACAGCCAGAAAATAACAGGTAATAGAACTTACGAATAATAACATTTTTAAACTGTCATGACATATTACCAGACTGTCATTTCCTTGTCATTTTGGACAACATACACTCAAATAAGAGAGACCAGATTTGATATAAAAACATTAATTATTACATAGCAATTATTTTCTACCCACTGTGAATGGCAATATATTAAAAAAGTTACCTAGTCTTATCTTGAATTTTAAGCCGATGACATCATCTGGAAGATTTTGGATTGTTTTCGAAAGCTCAATGACCAAGTTAAGCGGATCCTTGATCGGGAAAATGGAAGGTAACTAAATGTAATCAAATGGCGTTGTACACACGTCCTCACAAAAAGGAATACAAATTGACAGTGCTTAATATTGAAGGTTTAATGTTTTAGATAGAAAAACAAGGTAAGGCTATAGACGGAAATTTATTTTCTTTGACTTGCTGAGATAGGTTTTCAAGACTAGTTAGTTACGCATGGTTTCTAACATTTGGGACAAATGTGTAAAATGCTACCCTTCAGAAGAATTAAAACTTGCAACCCTCGGCAATAAAAAAAGTAATGTTAGGATAACGCCATTCCATTGCAAGTTGCTTTATTTGAATTACTGACATATGTTTATAGATTAATACCATCCGGTAAAGTTTAATTTTTTATGATATTCAGCAAAACACTTTTTACATTTGGAAATTATATGCAGGAAGTATGAAATTCATTTATCGGAAATTCTAGTAATATATGATTGGGATTTCTCGAAACATCTCTAGCATATGTATAGCAATCAAGTACAGCGAATAAAATTAAGTTTCCATTTTGTTAAAAAAAAAACAAAAAAAAACTCTGACTTTATACTCAAAGTATATTTATTGCAAATCACATATTTTTATATAGTTTTTTTTTCTCCACAAAACGACAACTGTGCAAAGTAAATCTCATATCGTTTTCTAAATTTATCGTTTGCATTTTTACATTCTAAATAATGCAACCCGCTGAAGAGGTCTTGGCAAAATGACCGATCACCTATGTCAATATTTATTAGGCCGACTCAGAGTGCTAAATCTTAAGTAGTCATTTTTGTTCTTTCTAGCACATTTTTACACTTTATATAAAGACAACTCACTGAACCTTACAAAGCTTTATCAAATTTTGGCCATCTTGATACAAAACCTGTAATACGTACCCAGGCGATTGTCAAATAAAGTCCTATGTCTATTGAATTATACCTTTCAGACGAAATTCTTAAACTTATTTTCCTTATATCAACAAGATTAACAAATGCAGCTAGAAGTAAGCTATTTTCTGCCATATCCTGGAAAGGCCTGCTACTTTCTACGTAAAATGCTGTCAGGGATGATAATCTATTTTGACGACTTTCGATTTACAGTAGAAGAAATTACACTTGGCTCTTGAAAAGACAAGAAGTAAGATGACAAACATAATATAAAGCGACTATGGTGTAAAATTTTAACGATACATTTACCATGGAATGACTTTGGTATTATTTAAAATTAGACAAAAATTATTTTCACTTCAGATAAATGAAAGATAGATAAATCTTCCAATGTATTTATAAGACACCTACAGTATAATGTTCTGTGCTACCTTTCTCATCACAAAAGTACTATAGCATTTTCTCATGTTTATGACTGCTACAAGACATGCAAGTTTAAATGTTGCGAAAGTGATAGGTATTCATTATGAGAATATCAAGAAAATAAAACCAGCCAAAGAATCATATTGGTAGCATTCAAACTGAAATGTTTACTAACTGTTATTAGACTTGCAAAGTTAATTTTACAAAAATTAAGGATTCTCATAGATAACTTTGCTCAAAGGGATAATTCTTTCATGTGGGGCTTAAGGATTTTAAATATCAACGTAGAACTTCATATTACTGCTGAATATTTGTTATTTGAAAATAAACCGCAAAAAAAAAAATCACTTATAATCACATTCTGCAAAAGATGACACAGATAAACCAATGATGCATTGGAATTTCACGTAAATGTGTGCAAACACAAAGAAATATTTTACATAATTATTTTAAACAATTTCATCGTGTGTGTGTTGTGTGTGTGTGTGTGTGTGTTTTTTTTTAATTGTGTTATATCGAAAAAATATCTTTTGTAAAAAGAGGCGTTAATCACATAATTTTCCAGGCTTAGGGTGGGTCGATGGCTCCTTTTCGGTTACCTCTGTGCATTTTGGATCCTCTTCAATTTAATCAGCTGGATGTCGCTAAACTAAAGTCGATGTGATGGTTAAATTCAACACAACATATTTTTAAAGAGAGTATGAGAAACTAATTCCAATATTTCATATCATGAAACTTCTTATTTAAAGAATAAAAAATTGCCTCACGTATTAGGAAAACGGCTGATGTAAAGATAGCTACTGACGCAGTTATGTTTCTTTCATCGGTTCCAACATCGCAACGCTGACGTAAGAAACGTAGTCAAGACGAACTGGTGCTAATTTTGAAGCGAGCTATTGCCGACCGTAACGATATGTCCAACGAGGCTCCTCGTGCAATAAAGAAAAAAAAAAGAAGAATGAATTATAAAGCGTAAGAGAGAACTCCATCTATGACATGATATTTCACAGACGATATCCAATTTTTTTTTTTTTTTGGCCAGATATCAGAGAGAAAAATACATATATCTAGTATTCATATTCCAGATAAGTGATTTTTTTTTGTTATTTTGGTAAGAAGGATGGCAAATTCTAATTGTACTGATAACTTTTACATTTCAATTTACTAGAAAAAAAGTGTTCGTGGTAATGAATAATAAGCAGATCTAACACAAATTTAGTTATACAATTATTTTCTGATTTTATAATTTGAAACATTTTAAGGGAATATTAAGCCGAAATGATAAATAATTCGTATTTGAAGAAGAAAGTTTATAGTTTTAAACACGTCCTATGAAATGTTAAGTTTATATTTAGAAGAATTATTATTATCTACTTAACACAAATCTTTACGGTTAATCTCAAGGGATTCGTAAAACGGTCCTATATCTAAACAAACACCCTTAAGAAACATATAATACATTTGTATCAAATTATTCGATAAATTAATGTTTAGGGAAATCTTTTATATGCAACTACTGTTTAACAATATGTTTTGTAAAATTTCAAAATGTTCTGAAAACTTAAACCTTTTCTATATATCAATAATTCTACGAACTATTTTGATAACAACAATAATTAAGGCACAAGTTACTAAAGTGAATCAAAGGACTGAGATGACTGATTTTATATACTGTGAAATCATCAATTTTCATCGGACACTAATTTTCGTCGAGGGCTTTATCAACTTATATTAATCCCCATAAAAATTTGTCTCTTATATAGACTTCACTTTTTTTTTAAGAAAATAAATCCATAAACGAATATACCCACGGAATTCCATTAGGTATAAATCAACGAAATTTAATGTCAACGAAAATTAATGACTTTACAGTGTGCCTTGAGATTTTGTATTGTTTGTAACAAATCTGATTAAAATAGTTTTTTATTGTAAATATAAAAATATCTGACCATACATTAATTCGTTTATTTTATCACCAGACACATAAATAGCGCCTTACACAGCCGTATAAGCAGTACTATACACATACATGTACTTGTCTTAGACTTTAATCAAGATATCTTCGACTGTCGCATCCCAACATGCCTCTTAGCAGAAGTGCATTTGGCTTTATGTTTTTATTTTTCTCAAACTGACAAAAATGCGGATGTTTTGTTGGCAAATCATGCTATGAATCCTCACTACAGAGTTATTTCGACACGATATCAGATGCTGTTGTTCTATGTAATTCCAATACATATTAATAGATTTTTTTTTCTGCATCCAATCAACTCTTAAAATGTTACTTTGCCGGAGGTCTGTTCCATTAATTTGTTCTACGATTACATTAGATCTTAGCTGTGAGAAAGTATTTTTGATATATTCGATGAGACTCGCGATAATGGGGCGTACTATATAACCACTAAGATATATGGACCAGGTTTTCGGAATAACTAAAAATAATCGTTTTCGTAAGAATGTTCAGGGCAAGGAAATTAAATCATTGTATTTCGGTCTTCAAATATACAAAAATTGAGTATATAGTTATTTTACAGATCTAATGACACAAAGGAATCATAAAAAGGTCACGTGATGCAGACATCAGGGGGAAGATTATAATCCAAACGATGCAAAAGGAAAACAAAAATGATGTAATATGATACCAAAAGGAGTTCGTAATATATGCACGATTTGTTTGTTTTCTTTTCCTTTTTTTTTTTTTTTTTTTTTTTTTTTTTGAATATCGAAGATTGCATCTGAAAACACATCTAAATTTATTCTTTTCTGAAGATAACTACATTGTGAGCTGAATCATCTTTCTACAGCCTTGATAATTCCAAGTACATTTGTACGCACGTATCTGGTTTCTGTTATACATTTTCTTGACACACAAAATAGAAAATTTCCTTTAGAAACACAAGAGACAAATCTGATTAAAAATTTTAACGATCAGATGAAATACAGTGTAACATATTGAAATAGCAGAGGATTTGAGACTGCTAAAAATGAATATTGTGTTACGACAGTTAAGCATTAGCAAAGTGCGCCGTAAAGAAGAACCTATACTATAGACATTCGAATATGACCAAACAATCAGGGAGAAAATATATAAAACTTCCCCCAGGATTCAAATTGTAATTTGCAGTCGTATGTATATATTTATTTAGATCTTGCGGTCAGTGATAATATACAAAAGTCCAAACACTTATTTGCCGTGGGGTTCTGATTTTTATTGATTACGCGGCTGATAGAAAAGAAAGTGGATGCAAGGGAGTCCGGGTGCGATACTTAGTTCTTTTAGCGAATAGACAGCTTGGTCGGTTCTTTTACTTACCCAATGTAAAGCATAGATAAATGGGAGAAAGTTCTATGGTAGAACCAGCACTTGGTACTCAGAGTTCCCTTAGCAGTTAGTGTTCCAAGTATCAGGCAATGGTGCGTCTGGTTCCAGTTTGATATATCCTTGGTTTGACGCGGTCACTAAAGGGAATTGCCTCGTCTGGGATTCGAACCACAAACCTCCCGATCACAAAGCAGACTTTCTACCAATGAGCTATCGCCGGTGAAAATATTTCGCTTGCCTAAATAAGAACCAAACTCACGAACTATGGTTTACAAAACCAGTGCTCTTACCACTGAGCCATGAACAGGAGACCTGTCAGCCATTATATATAAATCAGCAGCAAAGACAATTTGTTATTGATTGATCATCATAAAGCAGCCGACCGGACACAGCGATCACTTTTACACATGTGTTCAGAGTTACCTGACCGCTATAGACAGGCTGGATTGTTGTTGTTGTTTTTTTTTTTTTTTTTTTTTTTTTTCATCAATTGCGTAAATATGAACATTCCAAGTATTTTCAACTGAAGGATAGAAGAGCCACAAAGAATCAGGTTCCAATACATGAGCTTAAATCCAAAATCTGGACGAACCTTAATCAATTCAGTTTTGTCTAACAAATTAAATACATAATGTAAGTTGACATATGTATAAAACATTAACTAAATAGTTAGCAATATTTGTTAAACAATTAAATGTACGTATACGCCCCAAAATAGCCATTTTTCATAACTTGTCACTGGATTGTAATAATGATATAAATTTGTGTCACTTTCTTTGAAGACATCAAAATAAAAAAAAAAAATAAAAAATTGGTTGACTGAGAGTTTTTGCAAGTTTTAATACATGTAGGGGAGATAATCTGTATTTTAGTTAACATTGAAGTCTATGGGAAATATACAATTTCTGTGAATATGAAAAACTGAATTTGATTATCAAGAAAATCTTCACGGTAGAAAAAAATATTATATAATTCTGTTTTAAATTTATGGCAAAAATCTAAATTTACCGTAGAAAAATAAAGAAAGTTTTTTTTTTCAGGGGAGATTACTCATGATAAAAAGTTTTAAGGGGAGGTAATAAAAGAATACAACATATCAAGTTGTCCCTAAAATTTCCATTGTTTGACATTTTAAAGGCTAATATTGTGAAGTTATAGCAAGATTTCGATGAAATTGATGGCTATTATAGGTAGTATACCTTAAATAGTTGTCTTTTCTAGAGAAACAGAAATGGTGAATTTAATACTAACCGTGAAGTATTGCTGGTGGAATTCGAGCCTGAATTATGTTCTGTGAAGCATTGATTTAAATAACAGTATTTCATGCATTCGGAGACTATTTCTACTTAAAACAGATATAGTGCTATCACACTGTTATATCACGCCGCGTAGACATATGCATGATACCACACCCAGTCACATTATCCTGACACCGGGTGAAACAATACTGGAACCGCCCTTATATCCCGAATGCCAAGCAATGAAGACTTCCAGTACATTTTTTACGACTTTGATATGGTTTGCGCCCGTAGCTTGAACCCGCGACCTCACGATTCCAAGGCGGATGTTCTAACAGTGTGGACTAAAAAAACAGTACTCATCTGCTTATGCAATGAAATATATAAAAAAAATGAACAAAAAATAGAATTTAGATTCACGAAAGCTTTTGTGAGCACTTTATTGCAAATGAGTATGCATCTTCAGTTAAAGTGTAGTGATAACGCAGTTCGTTTCTCTCCAATGCGTCCCGGGTTCGATCCCGGGTGACGTACGTGAGAGGGTACGGTGGTCACTCGTCCAGACACGTGGGTTTTCTTCGGGTGCTCCGGTTTCCTCCCAAAATAATGATCACATACGCCTTCATTCGAGCCACCGAAAATGTTTTTAAGTTGTAAGAACTTGTTTCATAATCGATGTAAAATAAATAAAGATCAATCTTTGCATTTTAAGTTTTTATATACATTTATAGAACTTAAATAGATACGAATACATGTATTTGGCGCTGGGGAGAAATAAATAGTTGCTCTAAAATTATCATGAATTTATGATTAGAATTAAATGCCTAATGAGATTCAAGAGATGTTAGTATCATCCTGAGACAGGCTATTTCAGAATTTACTTTAATATTATATTTATTACTTCGATTTCAGAGATATCTCAAAATAGATTATATATTGAGAGTGACAGTAGTATATTTAGGTCTCCAAATGTTCCACGCAATGATTTGAAATTACAGGTTAAATCTAAATATGGAAATGACATTTAGAGAAAACAATGGAAAATGTTTAAAGCATATATTATTGTCTTATTCTTATTTTCCTTATTTTTTTTTATTTTATTTATTTATTTATTTTTTTTGTAATATGAAATACTTGCATAAGACTGATGATTTAAATTGCATACAATCTTGTGGAATCGCACTATCATTATGAGCAAGTATTCATTGCAGTTATCTGATTAACTATAACTTCACGAAGCCACGATAAGACTAGAGTGTAGACGTAATACCTAGTACGCTCGATTATTGATGATCTACCACGTTAAATCATTATAACGAGACCTAACGTCGTTTTTATTGCTTTGATGTTTGTCATCCCCGCGATAAAAATTTTAGCGACACCAAACCGGAAGAGGATTCTGAATGCACAGAGGTACCGGTGTTGAACAACCGACGTACCACTTAACAGTTGGAGGGTTTTCTCATATGAAAAAAAAATACAATGTAATTATCAATTATTTAGATTAATAAAATGAATAGATACATAATATATGTTTACGTGGAATTATATATTTCTTTATTATTTTCTTCGGTTGCGATTCGAACTCAGGTGGTGAAACACGGTTATAAATTGCAAAGAAATAACAAATGCTCAATGAAAATAAGATTAATATAGTCTTTTTATAATCAAAAATGCTGGAAATATATAGAAATTTATTCCGATATCAAATATATTACAAGTAAGACATATAATGTCTGCGCACACGCTTTCACATAGACCAGGATTAGTAAAAATCAGTTTTGCCAGTAGAGACGAAAAAATCAACGTACTCAGGAATAAAATGAAGCTAAAAGATAGTGATACACACAAGGATGTTTATTTAAAAAGTGGAAAATCGAAAATTCAACGCTTGGTTGAGATGAACGCACGTGCAGTGCTACGCAATCTACCTACGGGTCGTTCGCTTCGTGTGGACGGGAGGGGGCGCTTCATGAACCGGGACCATCCACAAAACCCTACAAACAGACAACACCCTATACAGTAGGCGAATAATAATACTCACTAGGGAGCACCCAGACCCAGTGATCACATTAAACTAGCACATTTAAACGTATGCGGCTGGACACGTGAAAATAACAATTTACGGGTATCATTAGTCTTATCATTACAAAGTGATATTGTTTCTGTGAGTGAAACTCATTTGGCCGATCAACAAACTATATCAGTTCCAGGATATACTTGGTATGGGCATAATCGCAAGGATATACATAGGAGAGCCCCTAAACCATCTGGTGACGTCGGAATTTTAGTAAAAAACGCAATTTTCGAATATTTTGATACATGTGTGATAGACAGATCGATTGATGGTATACTGGGGCTAAAATTTATGCATAAGGTCATTGGATATAGTTGTATTCTGTACTCGTGCTACTTACCACCGGAAATCTCAACTAGAGGGAGAGACGCACAAAGTTTCTACTCTCATCTGTTAGCACAAATATACATGAACAATGACTGCGATGGAATTATCTTAGCAGCGGATTTTAATGCACGAATTGGTTAATTGTCAGATATATTATGTGGCATTGATTGCATACCAAACAGAATATCGATTGACAATACTATAAACCAACATTGGCATGAGCTAATTGGTTTCTTGAATGAAGCGAAATTCTGTGTTTTAAATGGGCGATTCGGGGAGTATGATAACTTTACATCAGTATCGAGCAAGGTAAAGCAGTGGTGGACTATTTTTATGTACCTCAGGATATATTTAACAAATGTAAACACTTTAAAGTTCAGACAATGCAATCAACAGTAAATACACATGATTTGCATGGATTACTCGGTGAGAGAGCAAAACTACCAGGCCATTCGGCTATTGTGTTTGACTTATTATTCTCACAAATTGAGCAAATAAGTCAGTGACATCTGCAGATCAAGAGGTCAGACCACGCTTCAGACTAGACAGAATTCCCGAAAACTTTATGACTAGCGAGTTATCACGTTTGGCTTTGCTTGACATTATACGTCATATTGAATCGTGCAGGGATACTCAACAAAACGTTTACATTGTTTATGAAAATTTGTGTCAAATCATACGTTGGGAAATGAACGACAAAATACCAAAATATACTTCACATGTTTTCACAAATGGCACCAATAAACGTTTAAAGAATAAAAAGCCGTACTGGAATGATAACCTTTCAAATCTATGGCAAACGATGTGTCAGAAAGAAAAGCGATTTTTAAAATGCAAAGACAGTAAAAGTGTGAGAACAGCTTTACACAGGGAATACATACAATCTAGAGCAGTTTTTGACAAGGAATTACGACGCGCTGAGAGGACCTATAGACGATCAACGGTTATTGAGATTAAAAGTATGTCAACCAGAAATCCTAACGCTTTTTGGGAGAAAATCAGTAAACTTGGACCTATACCAAACAGGAGATTACCCATGGAGACATATGACGAACAAGGAAATATAACTCATAATGACAATGATGTGTTACTTCGCTGGAGGCTTGATTTCGAACGCTTGTATAACTGTGACGATGAAAGCGAATTTGACGATGTACATTTTCAACGTTGTAAAAGTCATAAACTTTTGCTTGAACAGAACATTGATGACCCTTTATATGAATCTAATAGTACTCTAAACTGCAATTTAAGTTATGACGAGATAGCCAGCATTGTGATGGAAACTAACAATCGGTCAGCAAGCGGTTATGATGATATACCATATATAGTGCTGAAATACCCCTCCGTGATAACTGTACTTGTCCAGCTGTTCCAGTTGATCTTTGATGCTAGTATAATACCGTCTGTATGGAGGAAAGCCGTTATATGCCCTATATTAAAGGACCAGTCCTCGGACCCACGGTAACCTTTGAACTACAGAGGTGTGAGCCTATTGTCATGCATTAGTAAGCTATATAGCAGTTTTATTAACAAAAGACTCACGAAATTTCTGCATGAAACGGATATGCTTGCAGATGAACAAAATGGATTTAGAAAGAACAGATCGTGCGAAGACCATATATTTACATTGAACAGTGTCATTAGAAACAATTCAGAAGTATTCGCTGCATTTATTGATCTACGCAAGTGTTTTGATTTTATTAACAGAGAAATGATGTTATACAAACTTTTGGTCAACAATATTGATGGGAAGATGTATAATAGTATAAAAAATATATATCAGTCTGCCACAGCGTGTGTTCGAGTAAACGACAAACTAACAGACTGGTTCAATTGTGCAAGTGGCGTTAAACAAGGGGACAATGTCTCGCCGACATTATTTTCCATCTTCATAAATGATCTAGTGTCGGAAATAAATGACCTTGACCTTGGCTTTGATATTGGGGATAGAAAATTGTCAATTTTATTGTATGCAGACGATATTGTTTTATTCTCTAAGTGTGAAAAAGACTTACAAGAAATGCTAAATAAACTCCATGATTGTTGCAAAAGATGGCGCGTTCTTATAAACACCGATAAGTCGAAGTGCGTCCATTTCCGAAAAGGTCGGACGAAGAAGACAATTCACGAGTTTTCAATAGGACAAAATGTACTACAAACAGTTGATGAATATAAATACCTTGGAGTGACGTTTAATTTTAAAAGTGATTTTAGTATGAATGCTGATAGACTATCTAAGGCCGCCGGAAGAGCACTTAGTAAAATCATTTCGAAGATTCATAGCTACAAAGACTTTGGAATACAGACTTTTGAGAAGTTGTTTACGTCATGTGTTACTCCAATACTAGATTATGGAAGCGGAATCTGGGGATACCGTAGATACCAGGCGATGGACAACGTACAACACCGGGCAATAAGATACTTCCTCGGGGTACACCGCTTCGCATCGCTACTCGGTATAACGGGAAACGTTGGATGGTTACCCACACAATACAGACGATGGGTTAATATGCTACGTTACTGGAATAGACTTGTTCGTTTTTCCGATGATAGGTTAACAAAAAATGTTTTTAATTTTGATTACAATATTTGTAGAAAAAATTGGTGTAGTGAAATCAAAGATGTAATGATTAAATTGCAATTATTCCATCACTACTTAAGTAAAATATGTGTTAATCTTTCTACTGTGTATAATATTGTATTACAGTATCATGAGATTCAGTGGAAAGCGGACGTGTCAAAGGTGTCAAAACTTCGGTTATATATGACAATTAAGAACAGCTTTTCACAGGAGGACTATACCAGGATTAACTTAAAAAGAAATGAACGGTCTATACTTGCTCAGTTCCGATGTGGGATATTACCGCTACGTATTGAAACGGGGCGTTTTGTTGGGGAACCGCCGGAGGAAAGACTTTGCAATTTCTGTGCTACATCCTCTATAGAGAATGAATTGCATTTTCTAATGGACTGTGACTTTTATAATGATCTCAGACAAAATATGTTTTATGAGCAGTTAAACTCTGATAATATAGCAACTTTAAGTAAAGAAGAAACATGTCATTATTTGATTAATAACTTTCCGAGAAAAGTTGCAAAGTATCTTGTGAGCGCATTTCTCAAACGTAGAAATCATCTTTACAATAGACAATGATCCATTATACTGTTAGATATTATGGTACGGTCCCACTATCCCGATTGTGGGCCCGATCGACCCCGATTCGAGGGATCGGGAAACATCATAAAGACATCGCGATGAAACGTAACTCCATCGTGTACGATCGTTAGTCTTCCTTGGGTCATCGGTATTGGTCGGCATCAATCGGCATACGACATTAACAAACATGCTTCTTCTTTTCGGGCTTGATCGTGCTGCATCGGGCCCATTTTTGAATCGGGCCAGAATCGTAAAGCCATCGTAAAGCTTCCGTAAATCCATCGTATGACATCGTTAGTCTTCCATGGTCCATCGTGTTGTAATCGGGAAACATCAAACCACGGAAGACCCCCGATCTCTTAAAAAAAGCGTTACGATAGACCATGATGTCAATACGGAGTCGACACGAGTCTTACCGATGATGTTACGATAAACTGGTTGTAGCCGATAGAGATACGATCTACACCGTTGAATGCCGATAGAGGCCCGATGGGAGCCCGATAACAGCACGGAATACTCTCGGTCTTGGCATTTTGGTATAAATAGGGACTGAAATATGGGATCAGCACCAGTTTATCTCAAGACTTGGTACAGGATGGACCTTTTGATAAACAAGAGAAGAAAAAGACTCCAGCTGCTCAACTGGCAATTACAGCTAAGCAATCAGGAAAATAATAATAATCTAGTGAAGAACAAAAACGGATAAAAAGGCAAGCAGTTTAATGGTCAAATAAGTATAATCAGGTAAGTTTAAAGAGCTGTTTCCAAGGCAGCGATTGAGAGTGAACTGACTCTGAATAGAAAACCAGGCCAATAAATACACAAACGCCCTCGCCACCTACCGGGGTCAATCGTGCGTGATCGGGAAGCAATCGTGGCTCTATCATTAAGCAATCCGGTATGAACGTGTATAATCGTTAGGCATTCGTTACTCTATCGGGTGCAATCGTGATACAATCGGCTATTCTACTCTCTATCGTTACCCTTCCTGGTGTCGAACGTGTTTCGATCGGGACTCTATTGGCATACATCTTAACTCTGTCGGGTGACATCGTGCTCTAAAAAGTGTATCGTGTTGAATCGGGGGCAAGTTATCATCTTGAATCGTACAGTAATCGTTATTAAAACGTGTATGTGGGACTAGAAATATGAAAATGTGTTTTGTGAGCTCGTTTGCACACGATCCATCCCGATGTCTATCGGGGTCTATCGGCCTCCATCGTACTAGTACCGTGATAGTGGGACCGTTGGCTTAATGGTACATAGAAAAAACACCGTATTTGTTATAGGGGATAGCCGAAACTCAAATATACTTTTTCCATGTAAGTACAAACATGGTCTTCCTGTAATTGTTGCTGAAAAGCATGCAGCACAATAGTATTTCTTTTTTCTTCGTGGACCTTTGTTCATTTTTAATGGTAAAATCTGTTTGTACCTACATGGGACTTGGAAAAACCACTGTGTTTGTTATCCCGGAGTAGGTCTGTTTCGGAGTAAGTCTATTGATTGTGGATGTCCGACAATAAAAGTCCACTGAAAGGATACTGGTGGCTCACTAGCACCTTTCCTAACTTTCAGGCACATGTGTCTTTCTACATGTCTACGGTTTGGTATCTAGTGGTGCATTGTATATGTTGCAAATGGTGGAATGAGACAGAGTGGTAATGAAAGCGGTAAATTGAGAAATAAATGTATTAACGAGCTATTGTTCTTCCAAAAGCAGTGTATATTCTTCGGACAGAAAAGCAAAAAGTTGTGTCACGTATTTGTAAGAGATGCAACTTGTACATTCTCGTGATATAACATTTCTACAAATCGTAAATAAAAAGAACCGTTTACTATAGATCATTTAATTGTTTACAAGATATCATTTTTCTGACGTTTTCCATATACCTTCCGTATGTCTCCATTAACTAATCGCGAGATCATAAATTGATAACGTATCAGAGAAACATTTTGTGATTCTCGACGGTTTTTCAAATTTAAATTATTTCCGATAACGGACTGTCTTCGGGAATATTCTTCAATGCAAAATGTAAACATTGAGATTATTTTGCCATATAACAGTTATTTTACAGGAGAAATGTGCACATTATGTACCATTTTTGTTAGTCTACAACATGTCAATGTCATGTTATATTTTTCTTTTCATGAAAATTGTATCAATATGAAACACAATGGGCCTTTAAAGGTATGTGAAAAACGCGAACGAAGAAACAAGTTGACATGAAAGAATAAACTACCGAGGAAATGGAGCGAGTAAGAAAGAAAAAACAAAACAGATGTGTTCTACGGTTATTGAATTAGATGTAAAAAGATTGATGATAGCAAAAAAAAAAAGGAAAGGTTAGTAGGAAAAAGAATGTGCATGAGAGCCAACGACCTGGATAATGCTTTGATGACTAACTAGTCTGTACAAAAATTAAAATCGGAAACGTTCGCAGTAAAATGAATTGTTCGCATTTTGATGGCGCAGTGTGTAAAACTGAATAATCCCATAACTAATAAAATTAATCATTAAATCAAATGTGTAAAACTGATATAGGTTTTCAACCCGAATGAATGAATACCACCATGTCTTTAATTATATATAGTGAAAAAAGTTACATGACCATTTTATGGCGCCTGTAAACACCATTATGTATCCATTTTCATTGAATTGCATTGTTATCAACCAGTGTGTAACTCTGTCACTACCAAAGGATAAAAACTAAACAAATATAAAATGTAATATAACATAATAAAATACAAATTGTTCAGGAAAAAAATGTGTGTAGTAAAATGTTTTGGGAGACAAAAGGTTTGGCTGCTGCACTGTATGATTATCGATAATAATTATATTTGATCAATCGTTTAATTTCTATACAGTTCAACCTGTATCAGCCGTCACCCGTATTAAGCGGCAACTGTATTTAGTGGTCAGTTTTGTTTCTGCCAAATAGCATTTTGATATATGTTTAACTTTCATTTAGCGACCACCTCTGTGAAACGGTCATTTTCTCATGTTCGTTTGACTGACCGCTAAATACAGGTTTAAATATATTTCTTTTTATAAATGTTCAAACAGTTTAATGAGTGTCACTACTATCTAATTTATCTATTCACTCATGATGATTATGAAATTTAAGAAGTCTATGATGAGAGATCTTATAAGTACAAATAATCATACTCATCTTCTAAGGCTTTCGTAATTAAAAGCATTTTAGAAAACAAAGCTGTGTCTGAAATCATTAATTTGTTTTGATGACATATATTGCGTGTTTATTGACATATGTTTGCTTTTGTCTGTTGGGTTTTACACCATGCCGATACTTTAAACTGTGTCTACTTGAGACAGATATAGTGCTGCCAAATTGCAATATCACGCCGTAGACATGTGACATGATATCACACCCAGTCACAATACTCTGACAACAGGACAACCAGCCCTGGAACTACCTTTATATGCTGAGCGCCAAGCAAGGGAGATATACCAGTACTATTGTGCACGACTTTGGTATGTCGCGACAGGCGTTAGAACCCACGTTCTTCCGCTCCTGAGGCAGACGATCTAACCACTCGGCCACCGGGAACGGTATATTGACAGATTACTAGAAGCATAAGATAAATGTCTTAAACTGTGTTCTTGGCCTTAACTATAATTAAAAGAATACTACTGCTATTACAGATTCATATCACCAAATGGATTGCGGTCGGTAGGTTGTTCTACCTAAGTGGCCCTATTTACTATGGGTTAAAGGTGTAATATCACTATATGATTAAATAAAACTGTCGCATCGACGATGAACCCTTCAACAAAACAAAAACATGTCTTCCTTCACGAAACCGAATGATAGTCAGATAGATATATGTTGTCCGGTAAACTCAACAACAACAATAACAACAATCGTCCTCCTGAACCATAAACAACATGTTTAATGTTTGCCGCATATCAAAATCCGACACTATTTTCCTTGTGTGTCTATGTACATTCGACAAGAGCAGCTCTGACCCAATAATCTCAACTGTGTCTCATCTGTTAATGTTTCAGAACGATTTGGACTCTACAAAACATAAATAACAATTTAAGATGACACTTGGCGTCCCTACAAGTACCAGTATCATTATACTGGGCGCTTAATAATCAGTCTCTACATTGTTCTCCGGCCGATTATGCTGTAATTTTGGCTTAAAGACCGTGTATAACAGTCGTTAAAGTGAGAGTCTTAGGGGACTTTCAGATTCAGAAAAATACCAACATAATGTTTGTGAATGGCATGTGTTTTGAATAGATGAGATTTGAGTCGTTTATGTTTTGTTTCCCTGTGAAGATGGTGTCCACTCTCTTAAAATTAAACTGGGTAAGAAGGCAACTGTGGTTCAGTGGTAACGTACATGATCGTGGATCCGAAAGTTGTGGGCGCGAACCCCTTTTGAACAAAGGGTCCCATGGACAGAAGTACTGGTCCAACCCCCAACCCAGAGATTGGTGTAAATTGTAAAAAAAAGGAGTAAAAAAAATGAACATTTACCATTCGGCGTAAAATGAAAGAAAAATAATAAGATAAAGCTAGATTAAAGAGAAAAAGATGGCGTTATCCACGCTTTCTTTCTTCGTGAAAATGTATTATTTCATCTCAGTGCCGGTGTAATGTTGAATTACTTGGTAGCAATGCCGTAGTATGGCTCGCTTCTAACAAACATTTCAGTTTGTTAGGATTGAAATCCACACGCAGTTAAAGACAATGTGTACACGAGTCAGATATATTGGTACATCGCTCTGCTATGACAAATGACGTGATACTAAGTGAGCACCATGGAACGAAATAAAAGGTAACCCGTAATACTACTACAACTTGAGTATATCGCAGAGAGTCAGTGAACCCACAACCTATGACGCGGACCTCACAAGCTTTTGACCTTCGAAGAAGGTTCGTGTGTGTGGAAGATTGAACTTTTATCACGTAGAAATAAAGTCTGTTCATAAATGCCTGAGTAATGGCTAATGACGCATTAAAATTCTGCACAAAAAAAACTCAACGAATCTTTGTTTTTTATATGACTTTTCTACTTTCGACATACAATATAAGCACTAAATCTTAATCAAAGTCCCTAAGTGACTAGAAATTTGTCATTGATTCATTATATTTCAGCAAACGTTGAAATTTAAGTCATATTTGAATTTCCGGTTCTCTCTAAATGTTAAAAGTGAATAATATTAAAGTATCATTTTTACTGTAAATTTATCAACCGTTTTTTGTTTTGGTTAAAAATGATTATTACTTATTCGATTTGCTTCGACAAAAAGAAAAGGAAATCTTTCTCGCATTTCACGACATGTCAAACATATGATAAGAAGGGAAAGCTATGTCAATATTAAATATTCTTTTTCGCATTAGGAAAACCAAAAGTTAAAAAAAAAAAACGGGAAAAAAAACCCAGAAAAAAACACTTGTTTGTTTCCATTAACATCTTCAAATTTGTCATAATTAGGATCGGTGGGGCTAGTAAGGACAATTATCTTTTTTACTGCGCCTTAGAATCTATCACGGGTTCCTAAGGGGTAGGGCGTTATATATTTAAGACGAGATAACGAGTCAGTATATGGAGAATTAGTGATTTTTTCCTCGTAGTTTAAAACAACGTTTTTAATGTGAAAATTACGGACACAGTCTATTTTTATTTATGTTAAAGATCTTCATTTTTTTTGACGCTGTGTCCATCAAAACCATTTCTTTATTTGTTTAAGTTAACCGATAGTTATGGAATTCCATCCATTTATAAAAAAAAAAATCCAGGTAAACCGAGAAAAAATGCTCAGAGAAAGATCGAAACGTTGAACTCGTGAAAAAAAGTCACAAGTTTATTGCTTTCACTTCAATTCATTTTTACACACATATATAATATCTTACTGTTATGCAATGAATGTGAATAATAAAAAACGTTTTTAAGTAAGTACTACTCAAAAATATTAAAAATAAATAGTACACATGAAAAACAGCATTAACTAGAAATTAAGAAGAGTAAAACAATATCAAAAAAAAAAAAAAAAAAAAAAAAAAAAATATATATATATATATATATATATACATGTATATATTAACAATCGAATTGTTAGGTTTATCATTTCACATTTAATTGGATGGAATTCCATAACTATCGGTTCCCCTGGAATCATAACTCGATAGTCATGACGTATAAAGGACAATGCTACTCGGTTGTTTAGCAGAATACTCTCTGATACATATTAGATGTTAACAATTGAGGATCCTTGTTACTGGCAGATGATGCTGTAGCAAAAACCACACAGTCCGCAACATCGAGCGGGCATAACATTGTGCCATTAGTAATCGAAAGGAGACTTGATATTTGACGAAATTGCAGAATAAATTTTGTACAGATTTCTGAAATTGCAGAACTATTTTATGAGCAGATTTTGTGAACTGATATTTTGATGGACATTACATTGTGTCATTTAATACTGAATGAAGTCAAAATAGATGAAGACATTACAGAAGAGAACACGTATTGTGCTGATTAAGTAGTACAGCTTTTTTCTTTTTTTTCTTTTTTCTTTTTATTATTCTTTTTTTTTTTCTTTTTTTTTTGATTGAAAAAAAAGAAAGGACATGTGTGTGTGATTGACTTCATGTTTAAAAAAATAGATACAATTAGACAAAAGGAATGACTTTTTAAGAATGATTTTAAAGGTAAGTACAATTTTAATATATACCAAATAATATCAGTTTTCATATATACCAAAATGATAACATATAAATCTACAGCTAATAGCTAAATGATATATATATAATAAAAAAAAAAATTTGAGAAGGAAAGTACATTTAATTCATGAAAGAAGACGAAAAATTGGCTTCTTTTTTACTGTGAGTTGTATAATGTATATATGACAATACATTATCTTACAATTTATTTAAGTAAGTAAGAAAAAAAATACACGTCAGTATTTAAACAATTAATTAGGTTTTCGCATCGCAGTTCGAAAAGCTATTGTTCTTCTTCTGTTTTATTTTTTTCTTATTATTATTTTTCTAAACTTTTTTTTAACGGCAAATCTCCGTGATCAGAAAAGACACATATATGAAATTTAATTAGTTTTTACCACGTATTTGAAGATGATCCTAACGTTGAGAAAATTTTCATTCATGTCTTAGTTTTCCAGCTAGGGGGCGTTTTGCATGAAATTTATTAATGGCTAATAACTCAGTTATTGAGGTCCGATTCAAATGCGTTTTTTTTTTTTGCATTCTGTTCCTTGTTGAAGCCTTAAAAATATGAAAGGTTTCGAGGGTACGTGTCGCTGAAAGATTTTGAGCTACAGAAGGTTGAAAGTCTCGCAAAAAACTGTGCGAAGGAGGGTATGTCTACGAAAAACCTACCCATTTTTGTTAGAGATCAGATAGAAGAATTCTGTTTGCTGCATATGATTTGCAAGACATATACGCACAAAATAAATGGGGTGGCGAATTTAAGAAAGGCATGGTTTGTCCCTTAAAAACGGCCAAACTTCACTAAATTTTAGATTTTTTTTTTCAAAAACATGTTTTTTGTCGCTCCAGACTTTATTATTTGTTCATTCTTCATGAAATTTTCACAGGTTATGTATTGTTATGTCTGAAAGGGCCTCACAATTAAAAAGTAAAAATAAAATTGCAAAGGTCAAGTTCATATTACGATAATTATTTTTTATTCGGCCCCAAATAGATCCAAAGCTAAAAATATTTCATTGAAAGTATATGAACAAATGTTTTAGTTCTTGAAGAGCCCTTTCCAGTGATGTTTAGTTTTTAAAGATCGGGCTTGATTTGTCATTTTACGGCAGTCCAAAAAGTTTGATCCTTTTTTGGAATATTGTAAATCAGTTTTTATACTTTTAATTGTGATATATAAAAACAGAATGTTCGACAAGTGCGACTTGTATACTTGATTGAACTATTTGCTGCATTGCTAAATACCTAATGGTTAAATTTTACTCAATTTTGTTTTTCATTCTGCCTCTAGGAGGCGCTTTGCTTGAAATCACTCTTTTGCTTATAACTCAAAAACCTGAAGTCTGATCTAAATGCAGTTTGTTGCATTATATTCCTTGTTGATAGCCTGAGAAAATGTGATAGTTTCTAGGTATGAGTGACAGAAACTTTTTGAGCTAGTAACGGAAGGTTGAACGTTCGAACCTTGCAAAAAACTGTGTAAATAAATGTAGGACTATGCCAAACCTACTATTTTTGTTAGAGATCAGATAGAAGAATCTCTTTGCTGCATACGATTTGCTAGACATATACGCACAAAATATATGGGGTGGCGAATTTAAGAAATGCTTGATTTGTCCTCTAGAAACGGTCAAACTTCACTAAAATATTGGAAAATTTAAAATTTAAAAACTTATTTTTGTTGCACCTGACGTTACTTTTTGTACATTCTTCTTGAAATATTCACATGTTATGTATTGTTATGTTTGAAAGGGCCTCAAAATTAAAAAGTTAAAAAGAAAGCAAAGGTCAATGTCATATTATGATTATGTATTTTATTCGGCCCTCAAATTCCTCCAAAACTAAAAATGTTTTATCGAGAGTATATGAATAAGAGTGTATGTTCTTAAAAAGCTCTTTCCAGTGATGTTTAGTTTTTGAAGATCGGGTTTAATCTGATCATTTTACGGCAGTCCAAGGTTTGATCCTTTTTAGTAAAATTGTGAATCATTTTTATGCTTCAAATTGTGATATATAAGGAATAGAGTGTTTGACTAGTGCGACTTGTATCCTTGATTGAACCATTTGCTGCATTGCAAGGTACCTAATAGTAAAATTTTACTCAATTTGTTTCTCATTTTGCCGCTAGGGGGCGCTTGGCTTGAAATCACTCTTTATAACTAAAATAATTGAAGTCTGATTTTTATGCTTTTTTTTTTTTTTTTTTTTTTTGCGTTCTGTTGCTTGGTGACATCAATTTGAAACAACACTAAAAAATTAATGTGATATGAAAATGATAGTAATTCAATGCAACATTAGTTCGTAATAATGTTGAGTGGCATATCGCATTGTCGTGTGTCATTTAATACTGTTGTTTGTTGTTTGCAATTGTTGTCTATCGATTACAATTTTCGTTTGTCTCAATCGTAAAGCAACACACACATCTAACGTTGCAGTAACCGAAGTCCGTAAAAAAAGTTTTCAAGTTTGCAACTACATAACAGACAGGTAATACTCAAAAGTATTCTTCTTGGTAAAAAGTCTGCTTAAACATTGTGACAAAAATGATTGAAAGATCACTGTAACCAGTATTCAACAAGCCAGTGAACGAAAAAATATGCTTTTCGAATCATGCGACTCGTGAACTGAATGGAATTGCTTTCGTGACAACCGATGATATCGCGACTACATAACTGACAGGTAATACTCAAAAGTATTCTTTTGGGTAAAAAGTCTGCTTAACATTGCGACAAAATTTTTTGAAAGATCGCTGTTAACAGTATTCAACAAGCCATTGAAATATGTTTTTCGAATCATATGATTCGTGAACTGAATGGAATTGCTTTCGCGAAAACCGATGATATCACGATAGCGATTCTAGTTCACTTTAATCCTGTAGTGAATAGTTTTGAAAAGAAAACTCTAAATATATTTAATCATCATTTTATATCAATCCATTCCGAATGTCTTACCGGCATAAATATCCTATTATATATTAAATACCAATATCAGTGTTAATAAATTGTATTCCTATTTATATCGTGAGTTTACAGGAATGATGGGTAGATAAGGAAAAGATACAGATTTATACATGTTCATATGAAAACCTTCTTAACTTTTGCGCAAAATGTTTGGTCACATGCAGTATCCCAGTGTTAGGTATGTGTACATGTTAAAATGGTTATTTATTTTCCTATGAATTTCTTAATATATTTCGATAAGGTGAGATGCATAAATGTATAAATCTGTATTTATTGTTAAACACTTAATGATAAAAAAAAAATATTAAGCAGTGTTTTAAGTTATTTGACGACACAAAGTTTTTTTTCTTCCAATTTTTATGTTTTAAGTTTCTTTGGATTGACCAAAGTATAGCTAATGAAATTAATAAAAACATGCACTAGATTCATTGAAATGATTTATGTTCTAAACTGTTACATGAAACATAATGACATTACATGTGCTACCCTATTTTTTCAATTCGGGAGTGCATTAAAGATGCAAGTATTTAGACGCATTTTTTTTTCTGCAATCATGTTAGCTCTTGAATTTTGCGGAAACTAAATGCTCTTTTCAATGTCATCTATTCCTTGAATGCGTCAGCGTATAAAACAGATGAATCGAAGCATCCTACCATCCGGCATTTCATAAAAATAATCAATTAAAAAAAATGCTTTTCTCATTCTTCTCAGGAGCAGTTTCTGAGTACTGGTTAATTCGAGGCCTATTCCGGTCTACACTTTTACGAAGGTACTCACACGTATGCCTGAGTAATGAATTTCAAACCTCACATATTTCGAACATTTCATTACCCTTAATTAGAATTAGAAGTATCGGAATAACTGTGAAGAATACTCCTGAAAATTTGTACTGAAAAGACATAAATTTACACATTCCATTTATTGCACAAAAATCAAGTAATTTTGACTACAAAAAAAACCCCATAAAAACATGTTTGTTTTTTTTTATTTTTTTTTCATTTTTCTTTCACATTCTCCTGAGATAAGGTACATGTTAAGGAATTTAAAACGAAATGAAATATTTCTTCTTAGCTCCGAGGCGTAAATTGTGCGGACTTAAATAGCTCCATATCGCAACCAATCTTATTATCTCTATACGGGTCCGAACAGTTGCGGAAATGCATGTCGGATCGAAGTTTATAGTTTGCCTACTCTGAATAAATAGAGTATTGGATTGGATCAAGGCTCTGGGGATCCACTCCCGATGGCGCCAGTATCATGCTGGTAACAATCCTTGGATAGTTTCCGACATGAACAGGACACGCGTGGATCCTCGATCCAATTCATTGTTAGCACATATCCACTTAAAATAACCCATATTTGATTAATGAGGCACCAATTATTTGTCTGTTATGTCATGATATCCATCCAAAACGTTATCTTTCTAGTTCATAATCTAACCTTTTCTTGTATCCTGACCGGTACCATAGTGGCAAGTAATAGCAAAAGAAGTATTCAAGAGGGCTAGTGACTAGATATATGATTTTCCAATATAGCAATTTTACGAAGAAAACGCAGTATTTATCTCGTAAAGGAAAACATACTTACAACAAAATTGCGGTTATCAGAGAAGCGAATGTCCGGGAAGAGTACCTTACAAGGGCTAATTCACTGAGTCAGAGCGGGCTGCCTTGTTTTACACCTACAGAAATGATATGCTTTTCACTAATACGTTATCGGTATACAGAGGCTTGTGATTATTTTAGCATTTCAGTTTCTCTCAACAATACTTAGGTAATCGCCATTTAACTTTAAATAATATGGGGTAAAAATATTTGACCAGAAGATATGTGGTTATTGGCATTTTAAGCGGTGCCCGAAGAACAATATAACCTATCCCTACTAAAGCTATAGTTTTTGTAAAACAATTAAATACACGCTTTACCGATATTTCGGCAAAAAATGCCTTTATCAAGGAAAAGAAACATGGATTTTAAAGCCACTACATAACGAATGTACAAGCGTTTATTATGCAGTGTCTTTAAAATTTTTGTTTAAATTTGTTTCCTTGGCAAAAGGGAGGTTTTGCCGAAATATTGTTAATGAGTGATTTTTTTTTATTATTTCCCCTTTGAAAACCTACATATCTATTGTTTTCGTTCTTGCATATCTTATACAATTCAAACTTTCTGTTATCATTCTCGTAGTTTGAATTCATCCA
This sequence comes from Solen grandis, assembly GCA_021229015.1. Classification (NCBI taxonomy): domain Eukaryota; kingdom Metazoa; phylum Mollusca; class Bivalvia; order Adapedonta; family Solenidae; genus Solen; species Solen grandis. Next base: position 3,207,187 of record CM037787.1, read on the forward strand.
GACTGCATGGCAGCTTGGGTAGCATAATAGGTGTATCAGTCAGATCACGACTTGTCTGAAACAGAGATGCCAGGTAGGAGATTATCCACTCAAGAATAGAAGTAAAATCAGTTTAGGGGATTGAACGTTATTTATTATTTTTTTCTCTTATTGTCTTTTCTACTTCTTCTTTTTTCCCCCTTTTTTTTGTCACCTTGTAGATTGATCGAAAATGTTTTATATGAAGCCACATCCTCTTGGAATTGGAGCTTGAGAGAAATGTGTTGTTTAAACAAACATTATATATATATATAAAAAAAAAGAAAAAAAAAAAGGGTTTATGCCTGACATGTGTTGTATTTATGAAATAGTTTAAAATGATTTGTGTATTGATAAATGATATTTATATATTTATATATGTATATGAAATGATGATGTACTTTGTACAAATCTAAATAAAATTTTCTGTCTGTCTGTCTAAAACCACGAAGAAATTCTAACCACTGTGCAAGAAAAAAATGTCTGAAAACTTCATAAACATATGTCTGACGTGTTGCATGAACGTCTAAAAACATTTCCATTTTCAGCCGTTAAAATGTAAGTCGTTCCTTTCCCACTCAAAATTACTGCTAAACAACATATACAAATATAGTTCTTACTTTGTGTCAATCAGGTCAACTGACTGATTCTTGTTGAGGAAAATTGATCAACTAGTACCAATTATGCACGACAAATTTCGACATCTGTCAGTGAGTCTACTGCTTAGTAATATTTCAGATTGAAAAATCAAATTTTCAAAACCATGAAATAGAAGCTTAATTAAAACATTTCAATGAATTTAGTGACAAAACGTAGTTGATTACAGGTTCTGAGTTATAAAGATATAAATCTTACTTGGCAGAAATATTTATCATATGTAATAATAACAAAGTGAACTGAATAGGAGAAATGACGATAGCTTGAGAAGCACTCATTAATTACGGCACACATATCTTTAATGATGTCTGTAATGAGTCTATTTCGAAATCATATCGGAAACAGAAAAAAAATATTTACTTCTGTCCTTGTAAGTTTTCCCGAGAAATATCCATTAGAATTCTAAATGTAAACGGATGTAATAAATCACTCCGAAATGAGACCCACGTAAACCCGCGTAAATCAACTAGAACTTCTCGAACACCAAATCTACATGCTGAATTACACAATCTTAAACATTGTTCAATAGGAAATAAACATACATTTGAAAAATTTCTCCAGTCACTAACTGGTCACTTTAAATATCAGCGAATTATACCGGGAATAGCCGATCCTCTGTTGAAATGGTCTAGACATATGGAATCGAGGTGAGGATAATAGACATTTTTCTTAAATCTGTGGTGTGATATATATATATTCATATATTCCACACGTATGTTTTATATGGCTGGGGCATACATTGTAATAAATTATGATAGATCGTAGGTAAACTTTAAAACTTCAAAAAAATATATATTTTTTATTGACAAACATTTTCTTACGTCTACTGGGAATCTTTGTTTTACTTTACTAATTCAAAAAATGATTGCCTTCAGATGGAATTGTGCTCGCAACATTTGATACTGAAGTCCATCAACGCTAACAATAGATGTATATAGGAATTAACTCGACATTGCATCCCTTCTTAGTTTCAAATGGCAAATATCTATTTCTACTTCTTATAAAACATAAGTATTCGAACTCAATTGCATATATAATGAACAGCTTTATCTATATTATTTCTGTACCTTTTTATTCTTTAAATTGAAAAGGTTTCGACAGGCAGGCACATGATTAAAAAAAATAATTAAAAAATTAAAAAAAAATTCTTAAACTGTTTCCTTATGGATTTAAAACTCTGCATGATTGATTGATAATATGCTCGAGAGAAATCTTATATGGGAATATTTTTAATCTAAAAAAGAGCAAAGTCCATAAATCACAAACGTCAGGACATATTGTTGACAACGTTATCAAACGGGTTTTGTATGTTTTCTTGAAATAAAACAGCTTCGCTGCGCTATGAAATTAAAAAAAGTAATCTTACAGCAAATGTTTAATTCATTTGGACCTTGGCAGTTCATCATATCTTTACATATACGATTAGTTTCCCAACTGGCTTATATGTTCATGTCTAAAAGGATTGATTCAAAAAGCGTGACAAATAAAACCTTATTTCATAAAAAAATAATCTTAGAATCCATACAATTCGCTGTATTTTTCATTGTGTGCTTTGAATCATTCTTAGGCACGAATGTTCCATTATGTGCAATGCTCATATTCCGTAATTCTATATTTGCGTATCATTTGTATTTTGCTAAAATAAGTTTAACCACAACATGACTTAAATATCAGAATTAATCTTATCACCACATGTGTCCCCTTCTTGTTGAGTTGACACGTGATGCCTATTTTTTCTGATTTTCTCTGATATTCTTTTATAATGTATTTGTGTTTCGAAAAACTGGTTCGAATCCCACCAAGAGTTCATGGCGTTAAGTAATACTTCAGTTCTTGTATAACGAACGGTCAAGAATATGCAAGAATACCTCACCAACTCACCAAGAAATAAAAAGTGTGAATAGTTTTATTACAGAAACAAGAATAATAATATATTCTCTTATGTACATGCACTTACATATTAGATAAAAATTGCGCGAAACGTTAATTTTACGTCTGCTTCCACTTAAAACTGACGTTACTTCCTGAAAATTTAACCCTATATATATATATATATATATATATATATATGATAAAACGGTCGTTTTGCGTAGCAAGTGTGTTATTGTTTTACAGTAGAATCATGAAAATTATGATGCATAAGAACGACGGAATATTATCAAATTTAAAGTATAACTGGACAAAATGCCTTAGTCTGTCTGCTACTCGCTGGAATTAAAGTGGCACATATAAAATTCGAAGGATATTACTCCATGTAACATGTCCTTTGCTAAGTATAGTGACCACTGCCACCACAAGTTCATTCGACAAGTGGATTGACAAGTATCTTTTTATCACTTTAAATTTGGTTTTGAATTCGTATATTTCATAATTAGTTTTATAGCGTTTACATCACTTTCAAAATGATGAGTTAGGTAAATAATTAAAATCAAAGATGAATATTTCATACAAATAATAAATGTATTATTCTACTAGTCCCTTGGTGGCAGTGGTTAAAGTAACGTAGCATGACCTAACAGGCACGAGGAGTACAAAAGATTTGAAAAAGAAATAAAAAAAAATATAAAGAATATAATTATCTTACTTATATGTCAAATACAGATATGGGAGGATAGACATAAGGTATATTAGAAAACATTAAATTAAAATTTCACATGTAAAACAATTACCGCGATCATCTTATTGGAGGTTCATAAATATTTTATAAATAATTAAAATCATTGCTTGGTTTCCTTCTTAAGGCTTCATACAAAAATTTACAAAATTTAATGACAACAATTTTGTTATTTGACTGCATTTAAACTTAAATTCACTTGGTTTATGAAAAAATATTTTTAGTCCCCTACCGGCATCGCCGAAAGGGACTATAGGTTTGTCAGTCTGTCAGTCACACATATGTGTTCCGGGCTTTTTTTTTTAAAACGCTTTCAGATATTGATCTTGGGTTTGGTATGTGAGTCTACCACCATGAGTCACAGATCAAGATCGAGTTTCGTTCTGGTACACTTTTTTTTTGAAATTAAGGGCCATGACTTAGAAATTTCTTTAAAATAGCAGTTTTCCGGACTTGTTTTCTAAACGCTTGCAGATATTGATCTTACATTTGGTATATTAGTCTACCACCATGAGTTACGAATCAGTTTTAAGTTTTGTTCCGGTCTACTGATTTTTGACGAAATTGCGGACCTTGAACTTAATATTTTTTTTAAATTTTTTTTTTTTAAACGTTGCAGATATTGCTAATGTTTGGTATTTTAATTTCTTTAAAATAGCAGTTTTCCGGACTTTTTGATATTTATTGTCGTTTTGATTTTCATCAAAAGTATTAATCAAATAATTGACCTGTTTGCAGCGTGAAGAGGGGTAGGGGTTCTTAGTTTTTTGTTTGCTGGTAGATGACTTAGCATTGCCTTAACAATTCTTTCAGATTTTTTTTATTTGATATTTCCTATAAAAAGAACAGCGGTGAAAGACCGTCGCGTATTATGCATACTACAGAGCATCTTAAAGTTAGAAAAAGGACTGTACACAATATGTTAAAACAGAGTCTCGCTATAAACAAAGTATGCGCTAGATTAGTTCCAAGACGTCTGACCTTTAGGGAAATAAATTCAAAAGAGTGACTGTCTCTCGCAACTTCGCTGATCAACATGCATGACCACACGTGAACTTAAGAAGTAGATTGGTATGAGAACAGTATTTACGACGAATGAGTAACGTGGCTTTAGAAGAAAACATTGATTGCCTTAAATGCTATTTTGAGAAACTGTAGACGTTATAGTGACATCGACTTCGCCGACGATGCCGCACCTCTGGTTGTTTGTCTGGCTGAACTGTCATTATTTTGAAATAATTGATTGTAAACTCAGTATTTTATGAACTGTTCACTAAAATTATGGTAATTATGGAGGTATAAAACGGATATATGGCTAGTTTTCTATTCTAGACAGAACAATATGGACACACCTCGTATATCATAAGGAAATATGAATATAGGTTCTATCTTTTAGTGACATCTTTCAGAAACCATAAATGATAATGTTAATAAACAGATTGAGATCAAACATAAAAGTGATTAATGTTTCGATATGAATGTGAATGTAGTTGGATTGACAGCTTCTTTTGAATCCATTGAAACCTTTGTCGGTTTCTACCTTGCCTGGAGAATTAGGATGGTCTCTTTATATGTAAGCAAATGCGTTAAAATTTTATAATAACGGCGACAAAATGTCGTATCCTGATACAACAAATGCTTAAAAAGACTTCGGTGCAGATGCATGCATTCATTGTATCATGAATTGAGTTGAAGGGATTTTCTGCTCAAAGTCTATATGGCTTGTATTTACTAGAAACATCCATGATGGATCACCTGATGGACCATGATTACAGTTTAATAATGGATGGTTTACCTTAAAAAGTACTTAAACTTTGTTCTTGTCACAAATAAAAGTGAATAACTGTCTTAACAGTGTGTCATCTCGGGTTTATGTACGTTTATATGAAACAATCAGAAATCAGTAAGCTATCATTGAAACAGCTTGTTCTTATATTTTAAATGAAGAGTTACAGACTCCTTTAAAGTAAATGCGTTTATTGTAATGTAATTATTTTTTCTAAATGTCCTTACCACAATAATCTCGGTAAACATAAAATATATACAGAACAAATGCTTTTAAGTTTAATGATTTAATTCAGTCTAATATTAAATCTGTCGTAATGTAATTTGTAATTATTTGAATGAAACCATAAGAAGGAGACCAATCCATTATTATATTTCTTGAACGTTCCATTTTATTGTCGCGGTAATTATATTCTTACGTAAAACTTGAAATTAATACATCTTATTGTAACTCTGCGCGTCCCCCATCTTGCAGTGACATAAATGAATTGATACATTTTTCTATCCTTTTTTTTATCTTCACGACCTTTTGTATATATATGTACGATTGAGAATGATGTACATAAAGAGTTATGCATGTAACACTACATTGTATATTCAGGCACAGTGTAATTAAGACACGTAAATTAATTGCATTATGACACAAATTAAACTATACCTTAAACCGTTTGCCATCCTAAAGGATCATTTTCTAAGATGGCAGGCGTTGAAATAAATATACAAGTGATCACGCTTTATTTTGCTTGCCTATTGCAGTTTCTCAATACAATCAGTCATATAAAGTTAATTACAATAGAAAGCAAACGCGGGCAAATATTTTGAGAAAAGCGAAATGACTTGTGCGAGATGATCGTAATGCGCAATAATGGAAAAATATACATGTAAAGGCAGCCTTGTGCGAGAGAGAGAGAGAGAGAGAGAGAGTATAGAACCATCTTCAAAAGTCAATATAACGAGCTCTCAGTTCTCACGAACATTAACGATAACATTAATAACTCAAATTAAAAGCGTATGGTTAAATTATCTAGCATTCAAGGCACAAGTTATTAAGTTATTTCATTCTGGGCGACAAGTGTCTGTAACCCGGAGAGAGAGAGGGTTTTTCAAGCTTATTCTTATACTATTTTAATATAATACAACTTGTGACGAAAGCTCCTTTAACGGGCTCCTACTTACCAACCGAAAAAGAAATGTGCAAATTGTCAAAACTATTCAGCATATGTCTGATATAAAGCTGTAACAGATTTAAAATTTTTAACTGTCACCTGTCTCAAACAGACTCGTTCACTTTATATCACATAATTCTCATTCAGTTTCCGTCATGAGACGCAAAACTTTGTAATTAGGTACATTTCCCATGATAAAGCGCGTAACCGATGCCAGTTTCAAATCATTAGATACTTTTTAGAAAATGCAAATAAGCAGATTCCACAAATCTTATTTTTTCTCGATGTTGTTTCAACTACGTGTATAAATTGATCTATTATTATCTACACAACTCTTTGAAGAAATGCATGATACACGTTCATAATCCTTTATTGTTTCATATTCAACTTGAAAAAAATACAAAGTACGAACTAAGGTTTAATTTAAAAAGAAAGGAATTATTGTCATTCAGAAAAAAATGCACACGTCTTTAATATTTGTGTTCTGCATAATCTGATATTTTACTGGGACAGATCCAGTAAAAGTTGTGATTACTATATTTTTTAAAAGTCCATTAGTCTTCTATTGTAAAGAACAAAAAAAAAGAGAGAGAGAGAGAGAGAGAGAGAGAGAGAGACCTTTTACTATTAATATCATCATGAACAAGATTCGCTATGGAAATATACTGATATATAGAATGTCTTCCTCTTCGGAATATAATACTTCTATGATGAATATTTAATTTTAAAATAATAATGTAATAACTAGAAGTCGTTTGTTTAAGATACAAACGAAGCGGCTTTCCGTTTGCTTATTTCAAAGGTATTAAATATATAAGTTAATACAAAAAAAAATGGAATAATGATGCATAATAATGTATGATTTAATACGTAAATCATCTTTATCTTAAATATATACTTACGATTATGTTCAAAAATAAGCTTTAAATCTTTTTATTTTTCATTTTCTTCTTCTTAAGAAGATATTGAGAAAGCATAAATATGGATCTTATTTGATTATGCACCCGTTTTCTATCATTCTGAAAAAAAAAAACACAAAAAAAACAAACAAACAAAAAAACCGGAAAATTTTAAGAGAATAATATCCTCAAGAATTGTTTTTCTTACGTTATTCAATCGATTTTTTTTTATTCTTTATTTAATATCTTTTTCTTTGTAAGCATATGGCTTAACATGTATATATTGCAATTTGATCCACAAATGAAATTGTAAAAAAGAAAAAAATACTTTAAAATCGATTACTTTGTACCTTTAAATTGATTGAGTTTTACATTTGCAAAATTAGAGGGAAACAAAGGCAGAGGTGTAAGCAAAATAATGAAAATAAGTTCTTATTTCTATGTAATTAACGTTATAAAAGTCTAGAAACTTTCAACTATTCTTTTACTTTGTATATTTGCTTATTTTTACAGATTTAGGAAAAGAAACCGTTAAACATTTAGAAAACATAAACAATCGATAGGAAGATATACATGTATTTGTCATTTTCTTCAGGTTTTCAGAAAGCAGTGATAGCAAATGCAATAAGATATCCGTAAAGGTTTTCTGGCTCTAGTATAATTATACTAATTCATCGTAAATGCGACTCATTTACTCAAAAACGTATCACAATTCACGATTCAACGCAGGCATTCATTCCTGCAAAAGAACAATCGGATCTTGCTCAACCAACCCAATGACCACTTACATGTCTTTCTGCAAATTAATAGATTTCCATGAATAAGCCCTTTTACGAAAAACATGAATAAGTCATGTTTGAAAATGTAATCACTTGAAATTTTCTGGACTTTTCGCGCATGTTAAGGTACGGCATTATTACTTATTTAAAGTTAATATATACAATCTTTTGATCTTTTTAATACATTTTGCTTACAAATCAATGTTGTCATAAACAAGTTACACAACATAAATTCTATAAGGTATGCTTAAGATTGGCATCAATGCTCATGACGCTGGAGCGCGAATACGTATTGAAATGAATATTTTTTATATTTGACGACGTCAAAATCAAGTGACTAAAGAAAAATATCTTTTTTGCAAGGACATGTTCAGCTAACGTTCTATTAATCCAGAAAAAAAGTATCTTCGAGAATGCGAACAGGTTTGTTTTCACATTTTCAAGTAGGCATTCCATCAAACATGAATAACTGCCATGTTTGATGACGTAATCACTTGAAATTTTCAAGACCTTATGAACGTACCAAGTTTCTACATTTTTTAAAAGTTTAAGTTCATTGGTCTAATTGGCGATTTTATATGATTTTTCAAAATAATTATAGTTTAAGTATGCATGACGTCATAATCACGTGACAAAACAAACATTTCTTGCAGTATGCATCACTTCAATTTTAACTCTATCAATTCTGAAGATATAATTAAGATTGACTTTAAATACATGATATCGGAGCGAAAGAAATCTTTAAAGAGACATGTTTTTTTGTCTTTTTGATGACGTCATAACCACATAACTAAAGAGAAATTCATTCAGAAAATAGAACGTAAACTTCTATGCCGATGTGCTGTCCAATTTTCATGCTTGTAACGCATCAGGGGGCTTTGTAACATTTAAATTTAATTGTTGACCAAAGTTCGAAACTCGGTATTGCCATAAAATCTTAATCTTTTCGAATTTGGCAATTTGAATGCCAAGCTGGACATCTACATCCTAAAATACATCTTTTGTAAAAATATCAAGATAATCGGACCTATATTGAAGGCTCTAGAGCGCGAACATACTTTTGAAGCTGACGTCAAATCTGACGTCATATGACGCCAATGAAAATTGAAAATGATTGAATGTATAAAAAGATACTTTTTTATCGCTGCAATTTCAATTTCTTAAAATTGACTCAAAATGTATGATGCCAGAGGGAGAGAAATCTTTGAAAAAATAGGATTTTGTCCATTAAATGACGTCATAACCACGTGACTTAAAAGGAAATCTTTCAGAGAAAAGAAAGTAGACCTCTGGGCCAATAAGCTGTCCAATTTTCATGCTTCTATCTCATCAGTAGCCTTTGTAACATTAAATAATAGTTTTAGGACCTAAGTTCGAAACTCGGTTTTGCCATAAATTCTTAATTTTTTCGAATTTAAAAATTTGAAAGATAAGGTGCACATCTACATCATAATATACATCTTCTGTGAAAATATCAAGATAAAATATCAAAAAATAAAGGCTCCAGAGCGCGAACAAACTTTTGAAGCTGACGTCAAGTCTGACGTCAATTGACGTCATTGAAAATTAAAAATTATTGAATTTAAAAATTTATAAGTTTTTGTCGAGGCAATTTAATTTTCATGTTGCTTAGACACTGACAACTTACCGAAATTAACTCTTAGATTTGGTTGGAAAAAAAGGAATAATAATAATAATAATAATAATAATAATAAGAATAAACATAACAAACCCTATACGTTTTCCGCAGGTTGCGGAAAGCCGTAATGATATAATGTGCATAAAAAGGAATAAACAGATATGAATCAAATTAATTAATGGAAGAAATTTGTAGTCATGTTGTTGTTGTCTGGTATATCCCTCTGTTGTCTTCAGGGCACTCCTTGGTAGGATGAAGAATTTTGAGTTTTCTGTAGTAAGGGTCGCACTTTATTATGAACACTCGCAATATTGTGAATATACTCTAAAACGCGTAGGCAGCAGAACTTAGTCAGACGGTATTAATTTAGTCGGTATATTACGTAAGTGCTCTATAGTGTATGTTTGTATATACACATAGTTATTCTAAGTTACTAGTAAATTATTGTATAATATTTATTATAACAGAGGACCATTTGTTGACTAAGCTACCCAGTGACACTACATAACACCCTGGTTCTTTCTGTGATAATGTTCTTACAATAGGCCTGCGACCATCTTTCATGTTTTCTGTCATGATAATTAGTACCGGTAATAACATTCATGTTGTGTAAACGTTGATTGTCCCTCCCTCGCCTTGGGGTGGGATTGGGGGTGGGGGTGAGTGACGGTATGCCGGTACCGGCGATACATAAAGGTGACATATCCGGTCAAAATAAACACATGCTGTGCCCGCTGATAAGAATGTATGGCACGCGTCTGGTGAAATACAATTACGTAGGTTAAATATACACATTCATGCATAAATGTACAGAGATATGAGAAAAAAAAATCAAAGATATATTTTAAGCGAATTATACTTGTAATAATATGGAATTTATAGATTTTCTCCCATTTAAATTTTATCATGATAATTTATGTTTTCACGGACAAGGAGAGATTGGTAATTTGACTAAAACCATATGCCTCTATTCTCAAAGGCAGTATGTTAATCTTTTATTGTAGGGGTCCTGTTTTTTTTTTTTTTTTTTTTTTTTTTTTTGGTTGTTGTTGTTGTTGAAATAAAAAGCATCGGAAAAGACTGGTTGGATACAAGAAAGTCCGGGTGCGATACCCTAGCTCACTTCGCGAACGTACGAATTGTTTTTTTACGTGTCAGGGGAATAGCACCGACCGATACATGGGAGACAAGTTCCTGCATAGAAGCAGTACTGAGTTCTCCGAGTTGCCATAGCAACCCCAATTTGCCGAGTGCAAGACAAGGGCGAATCTAGTACAAATTTTATACGTCTTTGGTTTGATGCTATCACCGGAGAAATGTGCCCCGGTTGGGATTCGAATCCAAGACCTCCTGATATTATATTGCTTATTCAAACTGAAAGAAAGGGAGAGAAATAAAAGAAAATATGTTCTGTTCGAATTATGACTTTTTTTTTTATTTTAATGATTGCATGTGTGGATAGAGAGAGAGAGAGAGGGGGGGGGATAAATGAAGTAGGAAATAAAAAAAAATACACATTAAAACTATAATGTAGGAATATAATTAAGTCACGATCATCTCTTTCAATGTTTTTAATAAGAGCACCCGAGCGAACACTGCAGAAGAAAAAGATCCCGGAAAATAAGTTATTCCAAGAAAGTAACCTCTTGGACGAAATCGGAGTTTGATTATGCATAATTAAGTCAGATTTGAATCGTTAATTTTCAGACAGGCTAATCATGAAAATTTTGATCAAACACATGAAGTAAACTTATAGAAATGAATGTAGCCCAGCGTATATTTATATTTCGATTTAATGCTTTCGAATACATATTTTTCACACGTGCATTAAATTGCTTAACGACGCACGGCGTCTGTTGCAGAAGAGTGTAGGGCAAAATCCCCCCCCCCGTCATTTCTACATAGGTGGACAAAATCCCCCCATGGATTTTCCATCTAGGCCAAAATCCCCCCCCCCAGTTAATTTTCAAACCAGGACAACCCCTCCCCCCCAACTATGTATTTCAAGAAATCCTTCATGAGACATACATCTAAGAAATATCATGTATATAAGTTAATTTTTATTTAAATTCATGTAAAGAAACCTATGCTTTCAAGGAAATTTATATTTTTGTATGAAAACATTTTGTATTTCACAAGAAAATTGTTGAAACATGGACACCCAATTATCTATTTATCAATTAGTCAATAATCAAATATATTACTGTGTAATTTAAAACAAACTATTGTAAGGAGAACCTCACCAAGGTTCGAACCCAGTATATGGAATGTTCATGAAGCGACCATGTCTGACCAGTATCGTACCAACAACATGTGCGAGAATTGGAACAATGGGTTTAAACATCTTGTGGGGCACAGTCACCCATCACTGTGGACTGTTGTAGAGTGCTTACAGAAGGATGCCGCAATGGTTGAAACCGAGAGATACAGACATGAGCAGGGTCAGCAAGCACCTAAGAGGAGAAAGAAGAACACCATCGTCCACCAAAACCGCCTGAAGTCCCTGTGCCAGCAGTATGTGAAGAAAGAGAAAACCCTGCACAATTCCTTTATGCAATGGGACCATGCATAAGGCTCAACTGAGCAATTTGAACTGTAAGATATGTGAACTGTATAATTAGCAGATGAATTATACCAAAATGTGCTTATAATATAAATTGTGCTGTTTCTTTTAATGTATTTTAATAAAATGAACATTAAAAATCAATATATTGTATGTACTGTTTTGTTTGTTGCACCAGTCCTGTATATTTGTATCTTAATTTGTTTATATGAATTTGAATAAAATGAAACTTATAAAATTTATTTACCGAAACATTAATGAGAATGAATTTTAAGCAATATTAAAAATAATTTAAAATGAACTCATGTGATAATTACTTAACCATCTAACTGCAAAACTGTGAAAATGTGACCTTTATTGTACTGTCTAATTACAATTTATGTTTTGTTTGCATTGTTTTCATTCCTTTATATGAATTTAAATAAAATGTTACTTTTACAGCATTTTCCCTTTTTAATTTAACTTCTTGAAATACATATACCTTATAAAACTCACTTACATCCACATATATATTTGATCAATGGGGGGCGGTTGATTTTGTCCTGGTTTGAAAATTAACTGGGGGGGGGGGGGGGATTTTGTCCTAGTTGGAAAATCCACGGGAGGGATTTTGTCCACCTATGTAATATGAGCGTGGTTTTTTGTCCGGGGGAGGGGGGGGGGGGATTTTGTCCGGATACCGTTGCAGAAAGTCACGTAGGCCACTATACATGTATATACAGTACATGTACCGGTACATAAAAAGTAAAATAACTAACCAAATAATAAGATTATACTATATAATATAATTTATGTAGAAAATTAATACACATACGCAAAATGTTGAATATAGAGACACGGAGAAGAATTATTTTCTTAAAGAATAAATATATTAATTAATAAATAAAGGGTGTCTCGAAACTTAGACTGCCAAAAATCGTACAGTGATTCGATACGATATACGTTATGCGATTTACGATACACGCTTTACGATATACCATTGCTTTACGATTAGATGCGATACGATCCCGTTTATTATGTGTAATACGATTGAATGCAATGGGATACGATTCGATACGTTACGATGCGATTGAGTATACTATGCGATACGATGCGATACGAACGATATACGCTATTTTTGACAACTGATACGATAGCACCACTGTATGTACATGGACCGAAACACAGAGACAGGACATGCCATAAAATAGATAAATGCTAACAGTTACCACCTTGTTACTGAGTGTCGGCAAAAGTATCAACTGTGGTGCTTAAACTAGGTTTCAAGGGACCCAAACCTCGCACTTCCTGTAGGTATTTTTCAGACACAAACCGTGTAAATAAAATATCCCATCAAAGTAAGACAGTTAACAGAAGAAAAAAAATCCATTAGGAAATATAAATGTATTACGCTTGAGTTTGAGCATGTTTAAACGTGTTTCGACTGAAATAAGAAAAAAAATGAGGCCAATAACATCCTAATGATTTAAAACTATAAATGTATTCTTAAAAGTAACAATTTAGGGAACATTATATCATACATTTTAATCCTGGAGTTCGCTTTCCTGGATGATTATAGATGAAATTTCTCCCTCTAGTTTTATCTACGAGTGTCATAGATTCTTACACAATGTTGAGAAATGCTGTTCAAAAGCCGAAAAACGAGTAATTAAAAAAATAAATTAAAAAAAAATGGGAATTTTTGATCCCCCATGCATAAAAAATATTTGATTGAATATTTTTCCATTTGAGGAGGAAACTTTTATGAGAATGTTTCTTACTTGTAACATAAAGATCCATAAATCATGGGCTACATTTGAAATAGATGACACCTTAATCAATTAGGTTATGTAACTTATAACTAGGTTATGCAAGTAGGTTACGCCACTTAGTATTTTCGAATGGCAGTCATACAAAAAGGTTTGCATCATGCGCATCGGGCATTTAATAATTTTTTTCGTATACAATCTCATTACGTCTTTCTGAAACATTTCAATGGACGAACTTTCGTTTTTATTTCTTTTATAAAAAGGTTTCACAAAGCTTGCCAGAAAAAAATACCAATCTTATTCTACAGAAACGTATAACTATAAAATATTTGATAATTTCAATAAAAAATTATATGTATGGCTTACAACATGTACATTCTGCGAAATGTATTTAGTTTAAACGTAGCACAGTCTTACACTTTTAACAATTTTTAATTGACTGTGGGCTAAAACAGTTACAAACAACTTACATCCTGTAAATTTATCTCTTTATGTAATGAAATAATGCAATTTACAATAGAGAAATGCTTTCACAATTTTATATTTCATTTTTTTCTTTTATTTTAAATACAATTGTTAATTCTAATGATATCACATTCTAAATTTTTTTATTCCTAGTGCCTTCTTAGTAGTTCGCCTTCTTAGTAGTTCCTGTGCTTCTTAGTAGTTCTAGTGCCTTCTTAGTAGTTCTAGTGCCTTTTAGTAGTTCCTAGTGCCTTCTTAATAGTTTCTAGAACGTTCTAAGTAGTTCCTAGTGCCTTCTTAATAGTCCTTAGAGCCTTCTTAGTAGCTCCTAGTGCCTTCTTAGTAGTTCCTAGTGCCTTCTTAGTAGTTCCTAGTGCCTTCTTAATAGTTCATAGTGCCTTCTTAGTAGTTCCAAGTGCATTCTTAGTAGTTCCTAGTGCCTTCTTAATAGTTTCTAGTGCCTTCTTAGTAGTTCTTAGAGCCTTCTTAATAGCTCCTAGTGCCTTCTTAATAGTTTCTAGTGCCTTCTTAGTAGTTCCTAGTGCCTTCTTAATAGTCCCTAGAGCCTTCTTAGTAGTTCCTAGTGCCTTCTTAGTAGTTTCTAGTGCCTTCTTAATAGTTCCTAGTGCCTTCTTAGTAGTTCCAAGTGCATTCTTAGTAGTTCCTAGTGCCTTCTTAATAATTTCTAGTGCATTCTTAGTAGTTCTTAGAGCCTTCGTAATAGTTCATAGAGCCTTCTAAGTAGTTCCTAGTGCCTGCTTAGTAGTTCCTAGTGCCTTCTTAGTAGTTCCTAGTGCCTTCTTAGTAGTTCCTAGTGCCTTCTTAGTAGTTCCTAGTGCATTCTTAGTAGTTCTTAGAGCCTTCTTAATAGTTCATAGAGCATTCTTAGTAGTTCCTAGTGCCTGCTTAGTAGTTCCTAGTGCCTTCTTAGTAGTTCCTAGTGCCTTCTTAATAGTTTTTAGTGCCTTCTTAATAGTTCCTAGAGCCTTCTTAGTAGTTCCTAGTGCCTTCTTAGTAGTTCCTAGTGCCTTCTTAGTAGTTCCTAGTGCCCTCTTAGTAGTTCCTAGTGCCTTCTTAATAATTTCTAGTGCATTCTTAGTAGTTCTTAGAGCCTTCTTAATAGTTCATAGAGCCTTCTAAGTAGTTCCTAGTGCCTGCTTAGTAGTTCCTAGTGCCTTCTTAGTAGTTCCTAGTGCCTTCTTAATAGTTTCTAGTGCCTTCTTAGTAGTTCCTAGTGCCTTCTTAGTAGTTCCTAGAACCTTCTTAGTAGTTCATTGTGCCTGCTTAGTAGTTCCTTGTGCCTTCTTAATAGTTCCTAGTGCCTTCTTAGTAGTTCCTAGTGCCTTCTTAATAGTTCCTAGTGCCTTCTTAGTAGTTCCTAGTGCCTTCTTAGTAATTCCTAGTGCCTTCTTAATAGTTTCTAGTGCCTTCTTAGTAGTTCTTAGAGCCTTCTTAATAGTTCCTAGTGCAGTCTTAGTAGTTCCTAGTGCCTTCTTAGTAGTTCCTAGTGCCTTCTTAGTAGTTCCTAGTGCCTTCTTAGTAGTTTCTAGTGCCTTCTTAGTAGTTCTTAATACCTTCTTAATAGTTCATAGAGCCTTCTTAGTAGTTCCTAGTGCCTGCTTAGTAGTTTCTAGTGCCTTCTTAGTAGTTTCTAGTGCCTTTTTAGTAGTTCCTAGTGCCTTCTTAGTAGTTCCTAGTGCCTTCTTAGTAGTTCCTAGTGCCTTCTTAGTAGTTCCTAGTGCCTTCTTAATAGTTCCTAGAGCCTTCTTAGTAGTTCCTAGTGCCTTCTTAGTAGTTCCTAGTGCTTTCTTAATAGTTCCTAGAGCCATCTTAGTAGATCTAAGAGCCTTCTTAGTAGTTCGTAGAGCCTTCTTAGTAGTTCCTAGTGCCTTCTTAGTAGTTCCTAGTGCCTTCTTAATAGTTCCTAGAGCCTTCTTAGTAGATCTTAGAGCCTTCTTAGTAGTTCCTAGAGCCTTCTTAGTAGTTCATAGTGCCTTCTTAGTAGTTCTTAGAGCCATCTTAGTAGTTCCTAGTGCCTTCTTAGTAGTTCTTAGAGCCTTCTTAGTAGTTCTTAGAGCCTTCTTACTCGTAGTAGTTCCTAGTGCCTTCTTAATAGTTCCTAGAGCTATCTTAGTAGTTCTTAGAGCCTTCTTAGAAGTTCTTAGAACCTTCTTAGTAGTTCTTAGAGCCATCTTAGTAGTTCTTTGTGCCTTCTTAGTAGTTCTTAGAGCCTTCTTAGTAGTTCTTAGTGGATCTCAGTAGTTCTTAGCGGTTTTTAGTAAGACCGATTTTATATCAAATAAAATATCAAGAAAGGCAAAAAGGCCTTTTGAGAAATCCAACATCTGATTAAAATGAAATTACTCCAACTGGAGGTACATGCAGATGGGCAGAAATATCCGGAAACAGGACATTCCATAAAATAGAGAAATACCAACAATTACCGACTTGGAATGGTCAGTTGTCAAAGGGACAAAATGGGGGTGCTTAAACCGAAAATAAAATGATGAAGTCATATTAGATATAAATAATCGCCGTCATTTATAAGTTTCAAAATACATTTAACCTCCTTTGATTTAACCCACTTTGGATTTTTTTAAGGTAAAATGTTAAACAGTCCCATGAGAGTTGGTATATGTACTTTACGGAAGTTGTAAGTAACGTTTCTCATTTGCAGGTAAATCTATTTTCCAAAATGTATGCCCAAACGATATTAAAAATTTAAATTGGCTCAATCTTTTGTTCTGCTTAAATATTTTTATACATAATCAAGCATGAGCAATCAATTTTCGCGGACAGTTGTTGAAAACAATAATGAAATAATAATAATTCTGACACGAGATACAAGAAGAACTCTAAAATCAGTACTTATAAGTTTCGATATACCTTCCGTACTATCTCACATTAGAGCATTGCGATAGCTTAAGTAATCTCAGTTATATAGGGTGTGACTGAAGAGATGCACAGAAAAAATATCCATCAATGACTTAAAGTCATCGTGTATTCTTTTTTTTTTTTCTTTTTTTTTTTTTGAATTGCAAGTTTTTTTCTATTTTGATTTTAAAAAGGTCATTTGCAAGCAATGTGGAACATCGAAGAATTATCGGGTTTAAATCATCAGCAATATATTTTCTGATTGATTAATTTTGTAAAGAGGTCAGAAAAAACATTGCGTTTGAGTTAATGCTATTACATTAATTCCCCCCAAAATGAAGGAGGGCATATTCCTTGTTCCAAAAGTGTTTTCCTATTACTATTTTATTTAAGAGAAATAAAACCATTTCGGTGAAAGAATTTTTTGGACGCCATCCTTAGCTTGTGAAATCTAAAGGCTTGTTGTAACACTTTATTTGTAATAAACACATTTCTGGAGTTGATATCATCAATCATTGTACATAATGGTGGAAACCGAATAAGTTGAGTGGGAGATGCAAGAAGTGAATCACTATCAATGTACGGATGAAAATTAATGTTGAAATCGTCTTATCATATTTGTTTGTAGAAACGATACCATTTGATATGGTAATCTCACACCCAGAAAATATGCTTTTAAATTTCAACTATTTTGTTTAGTTCCAGTTAAAACCTGGTGGGTAAATCAAATGGACCAATTGTGGGAAGAAAGTATTTTCGATAGCAAGAATATCATTAATATAAAGTAAAGTCAAATTTAAAGCTTTTATAATACGACTCTGTTTAGAAGATGAAAGTGTTAACATAAGGTCTTATTCAAAGCAGTTTAAAAGAAATCTATAATCAAAGTTAATCATTTGGTTCCCATTGGAATATCATTCACTCATCTAAAAATGGTTATCCATTTTTTTTTTCGTTTGAATGTTTTGAAAATGTTATCGAGCAGGATATTTAAATCTCCACAAAAATACACACAAGTCCATTTAGTGTATTTATCGAGGAATATATTGGGTAAAAGGGCAGAATTCTGATTGCAAGCATGGTATTAACATTGTTCACGGACAATGATTTCAAAATAAGAGATAATAATTTGACATGTTCGCATCTTAGCGTCTTCAATAGTTTCGGAAACAGGGGCGTGCCTGGGGCTAAATTCGGGATACGCAGACTTGCTCGGGGGGGGGGGGGGTTCAAAAAAATTTGGGGGTTAGGCATCGATTTTCATTGCAGTTTTGGTACTTTTAGATTTTCGATTTTCTGGACGAATTATACGCAACAAAGTATTTGCGTAAGCCTAGGCACGCGCCTGGGAAAGCGAACTCGTAAGTTAAGCCTGTGAAGTGATCGCATGCACCAAGAGTAAATGTGCCCAGACGTGATGGCACACGAAAATAGAAATCGTAAATATAGGTTTCGAATTCTTGATATAGGTTCAATACCGTTCATAACATAGAATGTTTCATTGGTTGATTTAATAGAAACATATGGTCAAATACTTAATCAATGGCCCTTTCTGTAAGAGCTACTATACTTTGATAATGAGATAAAGAAGAATACCCAAACCCAAAGGTACTAAATTCAGAACAATGACAGTTTAAGCTATGAGATGAATCTTAAATGAATAGATGTTACGTCTAGAATTTTCATACACTTTTTTACAATATTGTATGAGATGAATTCGAACTGCGGTTTTAGAAATTTAGAATATGGAAAATTTATCAATTCATGAAACCAATCTGACCCGCCTAAAACTTAAAAGCCACGTAAACACTACGGTCTGATAATGCTGCATGACATATCTGTTTGTTAATTCTATTGCCGCCGTGCAATGCACGCTGATTAACTTGGTAAATTTCCCACGTTTAACCAAATTGAAATGGAGATTTTCTTTTATTATTATTTGCACATGCAATTTTTGTTTCATTAGTGAGGTTTTATTTGATAATTGCTGTTTAAGCCTTATTTTTTTAAGACAAACATACTCGTGTATCTAACTTGACTATATTAACTTAACTATACAAAGCGACTATTAACGCTTAGCTATTAGTTAAGTTCGTGGTGTATAAGTTCGTTAAATAGATTTTTTTTTTCATAATGGACCTTTTCATTGTCAACAGATATATTCAAACTGACTTGTATGCTATCCAATACATACACTGGGATAATCGGTAATCAATTATTGACCTGGTTTACACAAAGCAAAACGTGGTTTTGTTTGAGAGTAGTTGGCACCGCCATGGATCTGAGTAGTAAATGGGCCGGTTTGCATCCAAACAAACGGGCGCCATTTTGTTAACATAGTTTCTATTTTAGTAACAGGCGGCCATCTTTGTTGCTTTTTATAGTAACTCATTTGCATATAAGCTTTTTAGGGTATGACGCGTAGTGGCCAGGTTGTAATCGGCCATTTTATTCCTTATGTGTGTATTGCGCATGCGTGGTGGCCATTTTGGATTATAGTATGACATCATGGGCTATATTTAGAATAACATCATGATCTATAGTTAGAATGACCTTATCGGTAGACTGACTTCATGATTGTCTCAATAATGTACAGAGCTGACTTGTACATTCGACCAAGGGCTTGATCACGGGCATTGAGAGTCAGATCATTTGCCCTAGGCGGAGACTGATGGTGTACAATGGACAATTCAAACACCGCATGAGAAAAAAATGGCAGCAATAAATAGAAAATACAATTGGTAAAATCACTACTTTAAAAATAAAAAGGAACAAAATACATTAAAATAAGTAAGAATAAATGTATAAATATGTTATATAGAAAATAAGAAAAACTCAATAAATACATAAGTCAAAATAAAACGATACATTATTTTCAAAGAGAAACACTTACGATGTGAACAGTTCTCTGTCTTCCAATAGAATGAATACATTTCCGGTAACTATTCTAATGTGTTTTCCATTTTTGGTCAAGGTGTTTCCAGTCTCTATTTTTAGTCCAAAGCGTGAGAACATACTCTCTTTTCATGGGAACCCTGCTGTGAAATGTTTTAACTTTTCCCCAACACCGGATCTCCGGTATGAACATGAAGTGGCATCCAGCTGTGAAAGTCATTATATGCATGGATCTGAAGAATCATGT
>CM037787.1:3227635-3277635 GCA_021229015.1 Solen grandis
GAGTACAGGAGCGAATATTAGGTCCTGTTTGTGTTGACTGAACCCACGGCTGGGTAGAACAAGCCAGATGGAAGGTTCCTCACATGTTGTAGTAGTATACCGTAGTGTATTAGTGTGAACATGTCACTGTGCCAGTCCCGGTAGACGAGTAGTTTGATCATTCTCCCCGGACTTTGGAGGTTTTGGGCCCGGTGTCAGAGTTATCTAGTTTAATGACTGAGTATGAAATTATAGTGATATTTTATGTTTATATTTAAATTATTTATCATTATTAAGTAAAGTTTTACCTTTATAAAATAAATTATTGTTTAAAGAATAAATTATCTTTTCATTTTACCTCCTTTGCATATTTCTAATATCAGACTGCTAAGGCATTAAATATAAATGTTTATATTTTGAGGTTTACCTATATGATAGCATCGCGCAAATATGATTATATTTGCTAATTATGGATATAGGAACAATTACTTTTATTATTACAGAAAAATCAAGTAAGGCAAAATGACTGTCCGCCAATATATCGCTTTTAAACTTTGCTTTATATATATACTACCAAGGAACCGTCAAGAGAGATTACTAAATATTTTATTTCCCGATCGACGTGAAATATGTAATTTTAAACTAAGCTTAATTCAGATATGAACAGCATCCACAGATAAAAGACAGGAGGGGACGAATCCGTCAAACTTTCGTACTTGTTTATTATGGATATTGAAATATTTATAATTCCTTCGGAAAAATAAAGATTTTCGCTTCCATTATTACTTCATTTACAAAGGACACAAATCAACGACCATATTGAGACTTTTGTATCAGGTCTACTGTGCACAAGGACAGGTATTTGATGTCATACAGACCGCACTGTTAGACCCGTTCTCGAGATTTCTATTGTTATATATATATCTCGGGTCGATCTTCAGAACTGAACAGAACAGAACAGATCTTTATTAATTTCAACGTGTACATAGTACATAGTTGCAACAAAAATACCAAAATAATGTCACTGATCATTTGTACAGGTTTCCGCCAGATACTCCTCCATTCTGTTAGCAATGGTACACAGAATTACGTAATAATTGCAAAATACCATGCTTCATTATTTATATTGCAAACTGCATTAGGGGTCAAAATTGATAATCGCATTTTTGACATTCGTGACATTACTCTTGCCCTTGTCCAAGAATGGAATGCCGTTCCAACTTACGTCATTCGACGTTACGTAAGGTCGATGCGATCGAGAATCATAACTTTGATTCATAGGAGAGGTGGACATAATCGGTATTGAAGAAATTTCGGAAATTGAAGAAAAATGATCAAGACGTTTAAGAAAAAAATGCGAATTTAAAATTTGACCCCTAATGCGTTTGACATGGAAACAACAGCGGCGTTTATCTTTGATTATGACTAAAACTATTTGGATCTGCCAAAAAACATGGCCGCCAGGGGCGGGGCTAATTTGCCTTATTTGTATAAAGTGAAACATTTAAACGACATCTCCTCTGAAACAGCTGCACACAATTTGATAAAATTTTGCAGGAATTATCCTTGGGTGACCATCTACCAAAGTTGCTAAAATTATTTGGATCCGCCGAAAAACATGGCTAACAGGGGCCGGGCTAATTTGCCTTATATGTATATAGTGAAATCTTTAAACGACATCTCCTCTGAAACAGCTGCCAGAATTATCAAATTTTGCAGGATTATCCTTGGGTGACCATCTACCAAAGTTGCTAAAATTATTTGGATCTACCAAAAAAAACATGGCTGCCAGGGGCGGGGCTAATTTGCCTTATATGTATATAGTGAAATCTTTAAACGACATCTCCTCTGAAACAGCTGCTCAGAATTTAATCAAATTTTGCAGGAATTATCCTTTGGTGACCATCTACCAAAGTTGCTAAAATTATTTGGATCCGCCAAAAAACATGGCTGCCAGGGGCGGGGCTAATTTGCCTTATATGTATAAAGTGAATTTTAAACGACATCTCTTGAAACGCTGCCAGAATTGATCAATTTTGCAGGAATTATCCTTGGTGACCATCTACCAACTGCCAGGGGCGGGCTAATTTGACTTATAGTATATAGTGAAATCTTTAAACGACATCTCCTCTGAAACAGCTGCACAGAATATGATCAAATTTTGCAGGAATTATCCTTGGGTGACCATCTACCAAAGTTGCTAAAATTATTTGGATCCGCCAAAAAAACATGGCTGCCAGGGGCGGGGCTAATTTGCCTTATATGTATATAGTGAAATATTTAAACGACATCTCCTCTGAAACAACTGCACAGAATTTAATCAAATTTTGCAGGAATAATCCTTGGGTGACCATCTACCAAAGTTGCTAAAATTATTTGGATCCGCCAAAAACATGGCTGCAGGGGCGGTGCTAATTTGCCTTATATTTATTTATTGAAATATTTAAACGACATCTTCTCTGAAACAGCTGCACAGAATTTGATCGAATTTTGCAGGAATTATCCTTGGGTGACCATCTACCAAAGTTACTAAAATTATTTGGATCCGCCAAAAAAACATGGCTGCCAGGGGCGGGGCTAATTCGCCTTACATGTATATAGTGAAATCTTTAAACATCTCCTCTGAAACAGCTGCACAGCATTTGATCGAATTTTGCAGGAATTATCCTTGGGTGACCATCAACCAAAGTTGCTAAAATTATTTGGATCCGCCAAAAAAACATGGCTGCCAGGGGCGGAGCTAATTTGCCATATATGTATATAGTGAAATCTTTAAACGACATCTCCTCTGAAACAGCTGCACAGAATATGATAAAATTTTGCAGGAATTATCCTTGGGTGACCATCTACCAAAGTTGATAAAATTATTTGGATCCGCCAAAAAACATTACTTCCAGGGGCGGGGCTAATTTGCCTTACATGTATATATTGAATTTTTTAAACGACATCTCCTCTGAAACAGCTGCACAGAATATGATCAAATTTTGCAGGAATTATATTTGGGTGACCATCTACCAAATTTGCTAAAATTATTTGGATCCGCCAAAAAACATGGCTGCAAGGGGATGGGCTATTTTGCCTTATATGTATATAGTGTAACCTTTAAACGACATCTCCTCTGAAACAGCTGCACAGAATTTGATCAAATTTGGCAAGGATGATCCTTGGGTGACCATCTACCAAAAAATTTTGGTAAATATTATTTTGGATCTGCCTTAAAATATGGCCGCAAGGGGCGGGGCTAATTTGCCTTATATGTATATTGTGAGATCTTTAAACGACTTTTCCTATGAAACGGCTATAAAAAATTTGATCAAATTTTGCAGGAATGATCATGTGGCAAAACTCAACTTACTAAAGTAATTTAGATTAAAGTTTGTTATTTAAACTTGATACATAAGGCCTTGTTTAGTACAGGTTAATATGTAACCCTGTACTCAGATGAGCGATCTATGGCCTTCTTAACCAATTATCTCTAAAATTTGTGACAATGTTAAGTGTCATAAAATTTTGAATTTTGGCTGATATTTGCCCGTCAGGACAGGTGTTAAGCCCCTTTTGAAATGATAAAAATGGCTTATTTGGCTTTGTTAGCACTCTAAGAAATTTCTGAAAACCTCAAATTTCACTGTTTACGTCTCAGCATCTCTATTTCTAAAGCAGTATGTTTAGCATGTTTGGCATTGAAGGCTATTTATCTCAGGTGAGCGATTTAGGGCCATCATGGCCCTCTTGTTTCATGTGCTGTCAACGCTTCTCTTCTAAATACAGCTTTACCCTTAAATAAACCACTACCTTTGGCTAATAATGGAAACTCGTTGCATAGTTTACATGTACATACGCCGACTTCGTTTTCACGCCAGGGGAATTCGACCAGCCAAGAATCGAGAAATTCTCGTTTCCTTTCGCATCATATGCTTTATCATATTCAGCCTTTGATTTCCTCTTTTTCTCGGCCGCGCCGTTAATATTCCCATCGTTTACAGTCGTGTTTTTGGTCGAGGAGGAAGTATTTTGAAGAAAAAAAACTACATTTCTAAACATGTACAATGCGCAATGTACCAAAAATGTTATCTAATGCGCGATTGGCTGTTGCTATGGATAATTGGACTGGTACATGTATACTACATCAAATCGCATTATTGGGAAATAAATTACAATGAGGTTTAAAACGAGTACCAGTCAGGGAATTCCCTTCATTTTAGTAATCAGAAAATGGTTCACTTTCGTTTTCGTAAAATTAATTGATACATATTTTCTGCGAAAGTTTTTACTTGTCCACGGACAAGTCAGCATTTTAAAACTGCTCGTCCGGGCGGGTATATGAACGACTCGGGCAACTCGGGCATCATATTTCCGGACCCTGCAGTTTTTGTTTTTTACATGGACATGTAGCGTAAGCTTTAAATTCCATAAAACCCACTGGGGTATACAAATAAGTTGGAACTTTATGAAACCCCGCAAGTAGCCTACTAATATACCATATTTGTATCTATCTATTAATTACATGCATCTAAAATAAATATTATCGTATGGTTAAAACAGTAAATATAAAGTGTATATACTCACAATTCCATTTATCGCTGTAATCATTGCAAGAAAAACAAACAAAAACCTTGACGTGCTTGTTTGTTGCATATTCTTATTTCACCGTTTATAGAGTTTTATTGATTATCAAAATGCATTCAGTCTTCACAACGTACTCCAATTATTAAAATAAAATAAATCATTTCTTGGTAAAAACTTATGAAGTGTTTACAATCTATTGTTTTCCGTGGTATGACGCGTCTTACGCGTAATGTGATTGCATGTTGTATTGATTTTCATTCCTTTACACACATCTAAAAATAACGCAAAGTAGGTCGTTGTGTTTTGTACAAAGCAAACAAAACGAAACAATCTGATCTTTAATTAAAGGCCTAAATTCGCATTGAGTGTGCGGATTGAAGATGATTAAAAAGAACGCAGTTCATGCGATAAAAAAGGTCGCTCGTATATTGTATTTAAGAAGCTTAACGTTTATTGGACATAATAATAGAAAATACCGTTGCTTGGAGTTCATACTCGTACATTCACAGGGTTGACTGTAGGCGCCTTTCAAGTAATTTTATTTTAGAATATCTAAAATCTTAATTACTTTACGTTGATCGTAAGGAAAATTATTTTGTCACATATATTTGCATAAGATATACTGCTTCCTGTTTGTCCCCCGCCTCCACAAAGAAGCTAACGGGTTAAACTGGAATTAAGTTGTCCGTCTGCATCTAAAAGTTTGATTTATTCATTATTTATCACAAATTTTATAGCCATTTTCTTTAAATTTGCAGTAATTCTTATATTATGTTACAATTGCATTTGAAACAATTGATTTTGTATGCTTTTTATTGCTGGGGGACATTTTTGTTTGTTTGTTTGTTTTGTCTTTCTATGTGTTTATTTGTTTGACCATAACGGGGAAATCAGTCCACCTACAGCCTCCAAAGTTCACAGATGTATGCACCCCGGCAGGTGACATTGACCTTCAAATGACCTTTAACCCAGGTCTTAGGCCACTCGAGGGCATGGCGAACATTGCTTGTTATTTCTGCCCTGCATACTCATAGTTCTGTAAAATATCTTATACCATGTATGCTTGTATTCTGACTGATCACAACCATTTAAGCATGTATATTGAGGCTGCTAGGAGATGGGGGTTTAAGGCTTGCTATATAGCTCTAGTTTCTTCTGCCATTTTGTTTTACCTAAACATTTTAAGACGGGTAGAAAACGTCACATGGCTTAAAACAAAATATGAATAGACCCAAAAGGCTGTTGGGAATAAAAATACAAAGACACAGGGAACAAGACTTACTCTGCAACGGATGTCTAATATAATGTAACATACCATATTAAGATTTATTATATACCTATTCATTTTCTGGCCCTAAAACACGCAAAATACGAGACGCAAATACAACTCAACAGATTAAAAATCCGTATTATATCAGCGACTAATACATAGTATGACGTCACACTGTGCGGACTACTTTCGGCATGGTTCCCGCTGTAAGTGGGTGCTACGTAGTAAAAAGAGACGAGAACCAATACTACTGGGAGAACCAGTTTCTATTTTTATCAAAGAAATCATCTCGTCAAATTTATTTAATAAACGATAAAAAAGGATGTTCTTGTTGTTGTTTTTTAATTTAATACCTTGCCCAAACGCCGGAAAAGAATTTGTCCAGTTATCACGTCTGACACTGACAGTGATTGAAAAACGAAAGGTTTTCCAGCAGACATGTTTTATTCCAAATTCAGTGTTCACATGTTAGTGTTTATCATTTTGTTAAAATCCACTTAGCATTACAGTTAGCGTGTTGGCCGCCATTTTTCTTAAATACATGAGAAGAGGTGGGTTGTGGCTTAAATTCCATAGTAAAATTCATCCGCCATTGATGATTTTTTTTTTTTTGAAGAAAAAAGTAATAAAGCTGCTTCTTCTGTTTTGAAAATATAAAGGTATATAATAAAAGGAAAATTATGCTACAGTAGCTTTCCGTGGAAACAACGATGATTTAATTACAAGCGTTTTAAGGTATTGCTTAATGTTTATGACGTGTTTTGTTCAAAAATCTTATCTATATGGTAAATTGATTACTATTTGTTCTCCTCTAGTTAATTTTGAAATATAAATATTTAAGTAAATTGTTAATAGTCTGTGCATTCTTTTGATATAATCGGTATGCATTTATGTGATATTTTTAATGGAATTCTTAATTCTGGCTTTTTTCCAGAAAAATGGATGGCAGGTTTTGTTATACACCTACATAAAAAAGGTGATGTAAATCAAGTTAATAACTACAGAGGAATTACTTTAGTAAGTGTCTGTCAAAACTATTTACAACTGTGTTAAATAATAGAATTACTAAATTTTGTGAAGACAACTCTACCTTATCTGATACAATTTGGTTTTAGAAGGGAAATCTACTATTGATGCACTTTTTATTCTATCAAGCATTGTACAAAATTTCTTATTTGAAAGAAAACGTCTATACTGTGTATTTGTTGATCTCTGTAAATGTTTTGATACCATTAATAGAAATGCATTATGGATGAAAATGTATAGAGCTGGAGTAAGGGAAAAAAGAAAAAAAATTTGTAATTATAGTGACTATTTTGAATATGCAGTTGGTTTGCGACAAGGAGAAATAATGTCACCGATTTTATTCTCACTTTTTATAGAAGATTTAGAGTTATATCTAGAAGATAATATAAATTCGGGAATCGAAGTGGATGATATCATACTAATACTTTTACTTTTTGCAGATGACATGGTTATTTTAGCAAAATGCCAGCAAGAGTTGCAGCACAATTTAAACTTGTTATATGATTATTGTCAAAACTGGGGACTACAGGTAAATACAGATAAAACTAAGATTATGGTTTTTAGAAAACAAGGTATAATTTTAAAAAATGATATAATTTTACATATTAGGAACTGTTTTAAATATAATGGAATTTTTAACTTAAATCAACAATATGTCACAGATAAAGGATTAAAAGCATTAAACACACTTTTAAGTAACTGCAGAAAGTTTAAATTTAGTCCAAAATCATTGTGCCAACTATTCGATGCCTTTGTTGGTTTTATTTTAAGTTATTCGGCAGAATTATGGGGTTTTCCAAAGAATAAACAAATAGAGAGATTGCATTTAATGTTTTGTAAAAGGATACTGAAAGTTAGAACAAACACAGTAAATGCAGGAGTATATGGAGAGTTAGGAAGGTATCCATTGTACATATCTTACTGAGTGAAAATTGTAAAATATTGGATTAAATTATTAAATTCAGACAATATTATATTACAAAAAGTGTATAGTCTTACAGTGAATGATTGTAATAAAGGTGCAAAAAATTGGGTTTATCATTTAAAAAATATTATTTGTAAATGGTTAAGTATGGGAAAACCCTCATTGTATAAACCCAAAATATTTCTTGAGTATGTTTAAAAACACTCTGATTGACTGTTACAAACAAGAGTGGAGAGCAAGTTTAAATTCAAGCAATATATTATGTTTGTATGGGCACTGTAAAAGTAGTTTTGGATATGAGAGTTATCTAAATATGTTACCAGAAAACCTTAGGACATTTATAACACAGCTAAGAATTTCAGCACATTCTTTGCATATTCACACTGGCAGGTTTGCAAGAAATTTTATACCACAAGAACAGAGATACTGCTATTGTTGTAAAAGCAGAGATATTGAAGATGAATTTCATTTCGTGCTTATCTGTCCATGCTACAATGATTATAGAATTAAATATGTCAAGAAGTATTACAGGGTAAAGCCAAGTATGTTTAAGTTTTTGCAGTTAATGAATACAGACAATTGTATCACGATTAAGAACCTAAGTATGTACTGTAAAGTAGCATTTGATCGTAGGAATATTATCTTAAATAATTTTGACATTTAATTGTTAAGCAGCAAAGTAACTGAAAGTGCATTTTCTCCTCTGCGGAGGAAACTCTTGGTGAGGTGACCTGTAAATAAAATGTAACCACAAAGTATCATGTATAATATATTTATATACATTTATTTAGTAATAATAATAACAATACTGATTGATATATTATGATGAAAAATATTATACTGTTTACAATATGTATGATGAATAATATGAGTCAATATATTTATAATACGTGAAATGTAACTTATCTAAAAAAAAATGCCTTCTGGTTGATGTTGGCTTTTTTCGCAATTTTTCCTATTTTCCGGGAATTCTATTATGTGACAATCTTCTTTTCTTATTGTGGTCGGTGGTTCTACTCGGATGCCTCCGTGCATTTGGGGTCTTCCTCCACCTGTAATTAGCTGGACGTCGCTATATGACTGAAATACTGTCGAAGCGACGGTAAACTCAAATAGTCAAGTCTAGTCTTTTCTTATTGTAACGAAGTCAAGTCGATGAAACAGGCTATTATTTTTTATCTCAGGACATCAAATGACACTGAAAAATCCATTTAATTCACGTTTCAATCATGTCACACGTGTATGTAAAGTAAACCGGAAGTAAACACAACCACGTGAGTAAACAGGTTGGAAAGGGGGTGGGGGGGGGTTGTGTGCTTAGGAATATTCCGGGACCTGAGTATGAAGACAGGTTTAATTAAAAAGAAAAAGAAAATAAATAAATAAATAAATAAATAAATAAAAAATAAGTAATAATAATAACAATTAAATAAAACCTACGTCGTTTTTTTATAAGTAAATTACAAAAAGTGTGCTTATTTGTTTTCTTTCTTTTTCGCATTCTAGATATTTTTGAATATATTGACGATACTTTCTATGATGCCACATCCTCTTGAAACTGAAGCTTGTAGAAAGGAGAAAATGTATTCTGTTTAAAAAAAAAATAGGCCTGACATGTGTTGTATTTATGAAATAGTTTAAAATGTAATGATTTGGTAATGATATGTATTTATATGTATATTTACATTTGAAATGATGATGTACTTTGTACAAATCAAAAAAATAAAATGTTCTGTCTGTCTGTCTGTCTGTCTTAATTTTTTCTTATTCTGCAATGAAATGTTTTGATGTAAGTTGCACTGAAACATTTGAAATATTATAGAGGTAAGACTTTATTAGTATGTAGTTTTACCAAACTCATTGATAATATTACTTAAGGGAAGAAAGGTCATACATGAACTGGCCAGAAGGTTAATTACACCATGCTTAATTAAACGCCTTAATCGAAAGTATATAACTTTGTACAAGAAGTATTCCTTAGAACACATATGTCACCTGCTGAAAGACGTTTGACGGAAAAAGTCTTACAGGCAGACAGACGGACGGAAGGACAGACGACGGAGAAGTGATTTCTCTGTCATTTCTGGTTACAGAAGGTGACACAAAAACTGGACGCGACGAGATGAGATACGGGAAAGAAAGGACATCGCACGTTGTTAATTGTATGTGATGTCACTCACTCACTCACTTACAACTATACTACCCACTCTCCAAGCATCCATTTCTCTACTTTGAAAACCAAAGTACCTCTCTTTTTTGTAAATTGTAAAAAGAATTTATAACAAATAATT
The DNA here is from genome assembly GCA_021229015.1 of Solen grandis. NCBI lineage: Eukaryota > Metazoa > Mollusca > Bivalvia > Adapedonta > Solenidae > Solen > Solen grandis. The sequence continues at coordinate 3,237,696 of CM037787.1, forward strand.
GAACATAACAAAGCAAGTATAATAAAATTCAAGCAAACGTGTTCACAAACGAATATTTGATACTATGACAACGTACTGAAATTGTCTCTGACATGAAAAACACTATAGATCTATATTTCCTATTCTAATGTTTTGATCACGTTATCTCTCGTGCGAAGAATAGTTTGTTTTTATCACGTGATTCGTAACATTTTTGGCATAGTTGATATACAGATACCAGTCGTTTTTTATTGTGACAATATCCCATGAAGGTATCTGAGGTATAAAAGTCTAATACAAATGTGTTTACATCTATAAAAGAACGAGCTGACTTTTGTGTCGGATTTGGTGCCGTTATGAAACAACAGTATGTATACCGTACATTGGGTTCTTCGTATTGCTCAAGAATATATCTTCCTCGACTAGCCTTGCAAACACGTAACAAAAGTGTAACAAAGCAATGAAATTGGTTTTGTGTCCCTATTTTAACTATACGGGTCATATTATATATATTTGAGAATAAGCTGATTTAGCCTTCGTAATGTGTGTGGCGTTTACATCGGATGGAAGATGCTGTTGTCTGTAAACTTGCAATAATATACACGTGAAAAGCATGATATATGGCCTTTCGCTACTTAACAACCACACCTATGAACATACGACAGCAATGAGTTCTTTTTAATTTTATCCTCTATTTCCCTTTTGCGTGTTAAATTTGGTTTATTTGATTTAATTTCTTTTATTTAACGTCATTTTATGTCATTAAAGGTTAACAGATGGCCATGGAAAAACTGAATGTAAGGAATTTATATATCAATATTAATGGTATATAGCACATGCAAGCGGAAGAGTGTGTCCTAAACACAGGCCACAATGATTCTTTTGTCAGATGTACAATTTTTCGGGAAAACCTTCCGAGTTCGTGAAATTTGCTTGCTAACACGTAACATCTTCAAACTTTATGATAATGTTTATGGCCATAATGTCTCGATTGAATTCGATTAAAGCTGAGATTGACTTGACTATTTGAGTTTACCTTAGCTTCGACAGTATTTCAGTCATATAGCGACGTCCAGCTAATTACAGGTGGAGGAAGACCCCGAATGCACGGAGGCATCCGGGTAGAACCACCGACCTACCAGCTGAGATTTGTTGATTAGGTCAGAATTATGCCCTTTTAATATCAATATATTTGCCAGATTTCATTTTGTTTACAATCTAGCATCTTAATTTTAGAGCAATATCTTCAAACTTTATGACATTGTTTATGACGATAATGTCTTAATTGATTTAATTGTGGCTGAGATGGACAAATCCGGTCAGGAGTTATGCCCCTTTTAATATAAAAAAAGCAAGATTTCACTTTGTTTACTCTCTACCATCTTCATTTTTTTTTAAAACAATCATTATTAAACTTTAAGACAAGTTTTATGACCAAAATCTCTCGATCGAGTTTAATTATTGCTGAGAGTGGCCAATAAGGTCAGAAGTTATGTCCTTTTTATTATAAAAAAACAACAACAACAAAAAAAACCAGATTTCACATTGTTTACACCCTAGCGTCTTCATTTTTATAGCAATTTTCTTCAACCTTTAAAGACACATGTTATCGGCCATAAGTTTTGCAGTTAGGGTTCATTTAACTTATATGCTAAAATTAGAGTTATGCCCCTTTCACTATAAAAAAGACAGATTTCACTTTGTTTACTCTCTAGCATCTTTATTTCTTAAGCAATCATCTTTTTCAGGTGAGCAATAAAGGCCATCTTGGACCTCTTGTTTTATTTTACATCGAATACGAAACAAGTTTACGCAATTTATATAAATCACTATCGATGGCTTTGGTGGCGGCAAATGTGGTCATTATTGTTCGAGGGAACCGGAGAACCCAGCGAAAACTCACATGATTGAATAGGCGACCACTGTACCTTCTCCAGTACGTGACTAGAAATCGAAACCCGAAACTGGGACGCATTGGTGAAGAGCGAAGCGCGTTCAGGCACACAACAGTAATATAAAATCACGTAAAACACATGTGTATAAGACATAAGAACCACGTGCAATGAATTTAAACAATAAAAAATATCAATATGCTCCTTCCTTAAATGCAGTTTTCATATTTTTTCAAATTTTAGCGACCAACTTAAAATGCAGATTTTAACAATTTACTTTCTCAAGACTCTCTCAATAACATGATACCAAACAAGCTACAGTATAATGTAGTCAAGAACAAAGTCAGCCAGACATTAAATTACATTATTCAAATCAAAGTAAAACTCTTTTATACAACACACATAGATATATAAATATTTACTTATTTACTTTAATCCACTTTACTTTTAATCTGATTTACTTGAATGTATATACGTTACTCTATATAATATTTTATACGTCACTCTTAATAAATATATACGCAAAGGAAAAGAAACGCAGGTAACTAGAATATGTAGTAGCCAGACTCCTAACAAATTCATGTTATTCATGCAAATTAATCCTCTTTAAGTTTACTAGAAATTTATTTCTATATGAATCGAAACTAAAAAGAAACGACGAGTTGTTTGCGCACACCCTAAATCTCACAAAAACGTCGGTGTTGACGATGAAAACGACGTCATGTCAAAGGTACAACTGCACCTTAAAACGTTCAGTTTTAAATTATAGACTGTATTTAATGACACACATTAAACTAGTACTTCTTTATGTCTTCATAAATAATTACATTTTTAATCAACACATTTCTATCAGTCTTGGAAAAAAAAAACAGCTAAAAATGATGTACACACACACATAACCAGGTATATTCTAGTCTGGCACCGGGTCAACCAGCCACTCCACTGCTGATTTTGACATTGAGCAAATCAAGGATACGGTCTATTGAGTATGTTTCCCCCACCTCTCTCTGTCTATCCCGTCTTTCCGTAATTAATGTGGGGTTAATCAGTCATGGGGGAATGTAGTACTTTCAAGGAAATTAGTTTTCTAAGCAAAGCATAACGTAATAAAAAACGTTACGATAGTTAATGTCAAATCAACTTGCTTTTATCCTACCGTTTGGGGATTGGAAAGTGTAAAGTCATTAGTCCCAGAATAGCTAACCAGTTGTAAAATTACATTCTTTGTACTGAAAGGGTTACTATTGTTTGAGTTTGGAGGCGCATGAACCGATGACTTTGTCACTACGCTGCCTTTAACTTCTTCACAACCCGTAACTTCGTGATTCTTGACCCCATCTTCATTTTCTGGTGTGCTGTGTTCTACGGTATTAGATGTCTGGGCAGAAGGACTCACTTGTCCGATCAAGGTTTGGTTGACATCATCCGCTTCCTCTGTACGAGATTCATTTTCCATTGTAGGTAAAATGGGGTTATCATTCCTTCTCTTGCGCATGTACCAGTATGAAAGTCCTACAATAATGCCAATAACTAACACACTCGTAGCAACAAAAGCAGCAGCGATTAAAGCAATCCTCAGCGAAGAACTTTCTTCTTTATTGACTGCGTCTGAAATACATTATGATAATATGATGCCAAAAGTATTTAAGTGACCTACACATTTTCGATCACCTATACGACTTAAATATTTCCATGAATATGCATTGATCACTTTTAAGATTCTTTACAGACGAAAATGCACAATATAATTCTTCAGAATCTCAATATGCACGTAAACACAACTGAATAAATAAACATCACAACATGTTAATACAAATGGGTACAAGGTAGAAAGTTATCTTCACAAAATGTTAACTTAGATTGACAGAAAAAAAAACCTTACACGGGTTCCAGTATCAAGCAGATCCGGACAAATTGTAAAACTGTCATCATCCCCCAACCCTCTTAAAATGCAGTCAAACGTGTTTACGTATAGCCACTTAAAAAAAAAAAGGCTACGCTCGAATGAATCCCCACTGGGATGGGGCTAACACCTTGGGGTCAAGGTCATTTGAAGGTAAGATAACTAAGAACATCATTAAATGTAATATTGATTGACCCGATAGTGCTTATATGCGTTCAAGTGATTAGAATTTTGATAATGGGTGATAAATGGGCATTTTAGGTATGGTTAATTGAAAGGAAAATACTATTAGAATTATTAAATTAGAAATAATATAACAGATTGGTCATAATCAGAAAAAAATGAGAGAACATACATATTTACCTACTTATCTGTCGCAGTTTTCAATTTTCATTGTTTCATATGGTTCCGCAAAACAGTTTTAATTGTTCATTGTTTCATATAGTTTCATGGTGTCTTAAGACATTGAATGTAACTTATACTTATTGGTAAAGGAAGTTGCAGTCATTTTAAGGTGAAGGTCATGCCTAAAAATGCCTCAACTTGACAGTGAACTATGACCCACTGGGTCGTCGATTTGCATACATATATGAAAATAAGAGCTTTGGATGGAAGCACGTTCATTTTATGGTTAATGTTAGTATTTGCTATTTGGGTCATGGTGACCTGACCTTTGGCCCCGTGACCTCGAAGTTTAAAGACTGTACTTGGAAGTATTTCTGTGTTATGGTCAAGGTTAAAATTGTGAGAAACAAACAGACAGACCAGAAATCTATCGATCCAGGGGCATAAAAATAATAAGAAAGAAAGAGAATGCTATTGAAGTTTACGTGGTCATACATTTACTAACTACATGTACTTTTCTTCAAATTAAAATTGAATATTCTATTGAATTCATTATTGCAACTAAAACTAGTAATGTAGACTAAAACTAAAAGTGAGCAATACCCCACTACCCTGTCATGGTATGGCCCTGACAGGCGCCAACTTACGTAAAATTTCAGTCGTGTAAATTAAACAAGTCCTGCATTCAATGGAATTATTATGGCACAAACAGGCCTATTTGCATTTATCTGTTACCCCCGACCTCCAAACATGACACTGACCTTTTGATATTTGAGCTTATGTGTGGGCTTGGTTAGTAATATTTAGTGCCCCGCCAACATAAGATTGATAATTTGGGACTGAATACAACTTTTCCGTCAACAGTTCCACGATACCAATTTCATTTATATATACAGTCATCACTGGCACTAGAACTGCAAAATTGCATTTTATTTTTTTTTTTTTTTTTTTTTTATTTTATTTCATTTTATTTATTTTTATTTTTATTATTTTATTATTGTTTTTTTTGAATTTTATTACGATTTTTCCCCTCTGTACTGTATATTGAACATGGTAAGGAACGGAATCTGACATCACATGATTACGGAGGTCGTAACTATGTAGAGATGTATGCTACCATTATATTCTATGCACAGTTCGATCAGTCGGATCAGGGTCTTTTTAATACTAGGGTCATTCTCTGATTGGTCGAAAAATCGTGTTGTATCGCGAGAACGAGATTGGTTTATCGGCGCCATTTTTAAATCTCACTGAAAGAAAGGGGAAAATATGTGTTATGTACCCGCTCGCCTTTAATTTATAAAGCTGAATGGAATGTAAATTATTAGTCCACACACACAGTATAATCATTATCATTTCTCATTTGTTTCCCCTCTTTATTTTTTTAATTACTCTCGAAATATGTCACATAAAAAATATACATGTATATAGTTGCAATACTTAATATTTAGATTTCGTTTTTATTAAGTTTATACAAGCTGTTAAAATCCTGGTGACTACCTTAATTTGAGCATATTTTATTTCATAAAAATCTTAAAATTAACTTTTATTGTCACATGTAATATTGCAAATGTGCCATAACTATTCCTTGTTTTGCCATGAATAAATTGCGTCTTTTAAATATAAGGCAACAATTTTTATGTACCGTATATATGTACTAACGAAACGAAATTTAGGATAATATGGGTTTATTAAATATGTTTTATAACAAATAGCAATTACAAAAATGTGTTTACGTTAACATTACCGCAAATAATTGATTTGTCTAACTTCAAAGCTTTACAAAAAAAGTACTCAATTTTTTACCATACTTTATCTACATACTTCACTAGCGTAATTCAAAATGAGATACAAGTTTATCAAAAAGATTGAGTTTGTGACTTACAGAAATATATGGTTATTTATATAAATATTTATTCATTTTACGCTTGTCCAGAGATGGTGTTTTGTGCGTAAGAAAAAGAACCATCTGTTGAAAAAACTAACCCAAGGTAATTAAAATTACTAACTACTTCTACATAGAGAAATTATCATCCACTTTCCTCCTTTTCTGAAAATCATATTTTTTGTTTTATTGGTGTTAATTAAAGTTTCCAACGTTTACAATAATCTGATAATAAATTCAAACTGGCTTGCAATTCTTCTCTGTTATTTGCAAATATAACCATATCATCAGTGCACAGAGTCAAAAATAGCTTAAATGTTTCAACATCAATACCTGAAAACCCTTTTTCTATAAGTTCATTTTCAATATCATTCACGAACATGGCAAATATAAAAGGCGATAAACCCTCTACTTGACGAACATCGAGTATACAATCAAACTAATTGCTTAATTGATTAAAATATTTAATTCTTGATTTAACAGAACTATACATTGATTTAGTAATATCTAATATTTCCCCCCACATAGCCAATTTGATTTATTTGGCCCATAAGTTATTCCTTACATGTACAATGTAATCAAATGCTTTTGTGAAGTTTATAAATGCACAATACAATTGCTTTCCTTGATTTAATTAATGTGTTAATTTATCCATTTAGAACAAAAATGTTATTCACTGTTCTCAATGTGTAAATCTAAAGTGCGTAAACCATTAATTATATAATCCTCAGATAGTTCATTTTAGAAAATGTCTTTCTTATTTGCACCCCATACATACTTCTGTTCTACACAGTCTTTTACCTTGCTATTTTCTAGAATATCATCAGAATTCGCCTTACTAAATACAAACGAAAAATCAAGGACACAATGATTAGACAAAGTATTTGGTTCTTTGACACAAAAATTTTCAACATATTGAAACTGTTACATATTTTTGTAGTTATAACGTAATCAATTACACTAGATTCACTGTTACCAAAATACGTGTATTAACCTATCATATCCACTCCTACCCGTCCGTTCAATATTCCTTAAACCAGTTTCTTTACATGGATCTAATAATAGCATACCGTTGTTATTAAGTTTACCGTTTGTCTTGTGATCTGCGAGCTATACATTAATCAAAGTTATAATCGTCTGGCAAAACAAACGCATGATTTAAATTATCATTTTCAGCAAAATCTGGGTTTTCAGAAGTATGAGCATTCATATCACCACATAAAACCAAATGTAGTATTCTCATTTGCATCAAGTTCAATAGATAACGCTCAGTATGTGTATGAATCAAGGGCTGCCTATTCTGCCCTGCCACTGCCAGGAGCAACATAGCACAAACAGAAATATAAATCATGATTTAAGGATAGTTTACTGCACTTAATTTAATACAGATAATATCATCTTCGCTACTGAATACTAGGATATCATTACATACGTATGGATTTCTAATATATACAATCATTGCCCAATATGTTATCGTGTGTGTGTGTTTAACCAGTGTCCTATTCAATTTAAAACATTCAAAATTGTCAACTTGTGATCATAACAGTCATTTGCCCATGTTTCAGTAAATAAAACAATATCATGTGAATCAAAAATGTTCTTTAACTCAATCGACTGCAGTTTATTGGTACGTTTAATGACTAGACCCTGAATATTTAAAATGAACGCTCCGCAAGTTGACCTTCAAATCACCGTCCTAGATTTTACCTGAATTGCTCGGAGGGGGTTTACCTGTACACCGAGAAACAGCCGATGGTTGGCACTGCTCGGACCGCTGTATGTCATTCACCATACCTGTGTAATTTAAAGAACACGATAAAGCACACATCACTGTTACTAATTATAGTGTCGGGTAAAACCCGGTCTACTTTGGAACGTGTTTTCGATCTGTTTGTACTGACACTCTGTCTTCTGTATAGAATCGCAGATAGAGATCAATGTTTTGATCTAACAGCTGTTTTCGATGCACCAGAACGCCCGCGTGAACCCATGACACTTGTTAAAACTGGGTTGTTGACATCACTAAAATGGACTTCACTGACGCTTCCTCACCATTCTCCATCATTGTAGTAGACGAACTCTCCATTGTGACAGACGCGCTAGGAGCACTCACAATCACAGATGACTCTGCTGTTTATTTTGGTTCGGAGTTGAGGTGACGGGAAGCTCCTGGTGACTGTTGGTATCAACATAACCGATACTATTGCCCTGTTGTGGCACTGAGGTTGTCGGTACTGCGTATTACTAGGTGCTACTGATTGTTGAGCTGTCGTAGACAAACCCATGCCAATGTCTTCCTGGGTTCTCACATCAGAGGGTTTCCGAACGTGTTGGTGTTTCATCTTGTCAATTTGCCTAACCTGTCTTAGCCTGTTTGCTCGTACGTACTGTTGCCATTCGGGCAATACACCCTCAGTATTCGAACCGTTACCACGTACAATTTGAACCCTCGATCTAGGATGTCTTTGCTGCAATTCTTTATAAAGCGGCCGGAGACGGAATCGTGCTCCTTTGATTTCAAGTGGGTAATCATGATCAACAGAAAAACTTTTGCCTCGAAGCCTTCTAACACTACTTATAAGCTCAGTGTTACCATAGTCCCGAATGTTCACAATAATCGGCCTACTCTGATGTTGCCTTTTGATGTTTCTCTGACCTAGCCTATATGCACGTGCGATATACACCTCTTGATGATCAATGTCCAGTCGGTTTTTCAAAGAATCTAGTATGGTTTGTGCACAATTTTCATCATGGTTTTCCATAAAGCCCCTAAATATCAAATTGTTACGTCTGGACCTGGCTTCCATACCAATCGATTTGTAAACAAGTGACTTCAAGAAATCAGATTGAGTATTGGTAGCCTGGATAACTTGATTCACTTTTTCATTCATACTGTGTACTGACTGATGTAGGTATGTTATACCACTACTGCAGTTCACCTGTTCTCCTCTTACAAAGCGTAGTTCATCGAATATATGCAACAGTTTATCATCTAGTGAACCATGTGCAAAATTAAAATCAATCATGTTGAAATTAAGAAATTTTTCCCAGCCTTTTTTGCTTTTTTAAATTTAACGAAAATGTTACAATAGAAAACAGCTAGTTTTAAAATAGTTTTTTTATGTTTGGATTTTTTTATAGATTTCATTTTTTAATATAAAATTTATTTAAAAAGAAACGGTGAGGGAAACAGGGAAATTCCGATTTTTAATTGAACTGAATTAAATTTAAAAATGTTTTTTTTTTTAAAGTAACCTTTCTGTTCAAAACTTTCCTTTACAAAAATGATTATGTATTTTTTTCGATGGTAAAAATATTTTAAGGTTAAAAGCGGGTTCGCAAACATTCGTGTACTTTATCGTTTTCCCTTCGAAAATTTTTATGTTTCACTTCCCTCAAAAAAAAAATTAAAGGGGTTTAAATATACTTATTGCAACCAGCTAAAATAAATTATATTTTTTTTAAAGGCCCGTTTTTTGTTAAAAGGTTTGCCCAAACGAAATTTGACCAAAAAAGCCCCCTTTTGAAAACGGATTCGTTTACTTTATTTTAGTTTTAAATCAAACTCTTTTTAAAGTTAAGGTAAAAGGGGGGGGGGGAGAATTCCCTTTCCTTAAACCCATTTTTTTTAAAATAAAGTACCAGAAAAATAGGTTTCAATAACAATTTTATGAAATCAAAGAACAGCACCTTTTTAAATCAAAGGGCAAGAAAATCGTTGAAGGTGAAAAGCACTTTGTCAAAGAAGGTAAAGGGAAAAAAAAACAAATCTTGTCCATATTAAATCAACTCCGTCTAAATCATTTAAAGGGGTGATTTTTTATTGAAACATAATTTTCTGTTTTTAATACTTTCTCTGAAAAAATGTTTTTTGGAATTAATTTAAAAAACAATATTTCAGTTAAATTAAAAAGGGGGGATCGCATTATTTTCTTGCAAATTTTTGAAAATCCCCACCCTTTTAAAAATTTTTCAAAATGGAAATTTTAAAGGAACCGCGGAAAAAAGGCTTTTTTGAATCCTTTTTTCAATTCCCTGAAAATAAAAACACATTATATTACCTTTTTTTTTTAAAAAATGGCTTTTTTGTTTTAAAAAGAATTTGACGCAAACTTTGTATCCGGGGCTGGGCGAATTTTGAAAAACATTTTTTATCCAGGTTTTTTTTTTGATTCGGGCTTAATCCTATAAATTTTGGAGCCACTTCGTAAAAAAGACGCCTTCGTTCAATGACGCGATTCCGTTTTACCGTTTTAAATCCCAGTACCGGAGACAAAAATAAAAAAAACAAAAATTTTGAACCAAGATTAAAAAAAGGGCCCACTGTTGGGCTCCCCCAAATTACTTTGACCGAGCTTTTCTTGTTTACATTGCTTTTTCAGTTTTTCTAAAAGAAAATGATATAGAATTTGAAATTTTTAAAATTTTTGGAGAAAATCAACAGTTAAGGAAACGAACCCCGGATGAAAAAATACGCACATTTTATTTAAAACCCCTCAAAAATTTAAAAATTATTTTACTAAAATTTAAAATGGGCCAATTTCGGGGCCCCCGATTCTTTTTTTTATATTTTTTAGCCCTAGCCCCCCCCGGATAGAATGTATTTCAAACGAAATCAACATTAAATTTTTTTTAAACTTTTGCTTTATGGTGTTTTCTATTTTTTTTGCAGTGACAACATTTTATTTCTCATTTGTACTGTGCCCGGTAAAAAAAAAAAAAAAAAAAAAAAAAATCGTTTTTTGTACTTGACCGACCCCTTGAAATTTTTCATTAAAGACGAAATGGTAAAACTTTAAAATCATCACCCCACAAACATAAAAATTTGGTTCCGGAGTGAATGACTCTCGTAATCGGGGCGGGGGTTTATAACAAAACTGTTAGTGTCTTTTTCTTGATCGTTAGTAAATTAATTGAGGTAAGTTTTGAAAACAGGCGAATTAAAATATAGGGGGGAGGGAGAGAGGGGAGAGAGAATTGTGAAATTTATCCAGTTGCAGTTGTATTATCATAACACACTGTATCTGTCGACAATGTGCAGTTTTTCTTAATTTCACCATGACATTTTGTACAATTTTGCAGTCAGCCTTCCTTGTAGAAGCCCCCTGGAAACATTCCGACTTTTATGTCCTCTCCGCTTTACGTCTTCCCCCTTTCGTACCAATTCACAGTTATCGCGACAAAAGACAGTCCTTGGAGCCATCCACGGGGTGCCGGGTACGTCCCGGGGGCACAGTGACTGACATCACCAACTTTTGGGGAAGGAAAAAATAAATGACAGTGTCATGCAAAGGTACTCGCTACGTTGATTTGACCGAAAAACTGACCATTTTTGAAATGTGTTACAATACTCCAGACCTAAAATAACATCAGATTTTATCCAAAAAAAAGGGGGGGGGGGGTCAGTCCTATATTTTATAAAAAGGGGGTTTTTTTCCTTTGAAAAAATTTTAAAATCCCGTAACCTTTTTTTTTTTTTTCTAATTTCCCGTAGGAGGATATGTTAAAAAATAACCCCTTGCTTAAGGAATCGCCCTTAAACAATTCGCGAATACAGAATACGTTTAATCGGAAGAGATCTGATTTAGATACCGATATAATAGGACTGTTAAGGCTCATATTTTTACAGGCAGTTTTTTCGGTCAAAGTCAAAGCAAACTTATTCGGGTACCTTTGGTTCATGCGCGTCTTTATGGCATATTATTTTTTTTAAGTAAGTGATGTAGTTTATCATGGTACAGCTATTTACAATGTATCAAAGATGTAAAAATAAAAATTGAATACTCCTGACGTTGGACCAAAGTTGCTACTATAATAATATTCAGCCCCACGTTTTAAATGTATGTGCGTATATGTGTATATGTGACGATTATCTGATAAAACATAAGTAAAGATAAAGCATGTGTTCTGTTCTGTTCAAGCATGATAGGTAAGGTTTAGCGTCTCACCAACATAGGTTTGGTAATTTTGGACGCTCTACGCCTATTCTGCTATATCAAATTGAATGTAAGTGGCATGATACCATTCAGTTATCTATATAATAATCATACGGATTTGAAAAACAGCACGCCAAAAGGCCCCCTAAAGAGAAATGACTTTTAATGGGTATTATTTTTGTTTGGGGAAAAAAAAAAAAAAAATTTTTAAAAAAACCAATTAAATCACCTGTAATTATCGGACCTGTAGGACGTTTTTATTGCCTAAGCCGTTTTATTTTTCCGTTACTGCATGGTATATAGGCAACCCACAGTTGAATAACAGCTTTGTTCGGGTTAGCAATTCTGTTCCCCCTTTTGACTGTTCTAAAACTAAATCTTCGTGTTGGTTCTTCTGCTGTTTGATTATTTTGTATTTTTATGGGTTCTATAGGGTGTGTTCACATGGCTACTAGCCACTAAAAATTCGTTGATAAAAAAAAATAAAAAATGGAGAAAAAGGAAAAACCCAAGGAGATTTAAAAAAAAAAGGTTTTTTAAAAAAGGGGAAGGGGGCCTAGGAACAGACCCCTTGTATTTTTTAGCCCAAAAAGGGTTTCCCCCCGCCCTTTTGTTTTTTTTTTGGAAGAAAAAAATTTTTTTTAAAAAAGAAAAAGTGCCCAAAAAAAAAATTTTAAAAATTTTATTTAACAAAGGGAAAATTAAAAAAATTTTTAAAAATTTTTTCGCCCCCAAAACCCGGTGGAAGTTTGTGGGGGAACCCCTTGTTAATGTATTGAATACCAAATTTTTTTTTTCAAATACTAGTCCGAATCCCTGTGTTGGCCCCACCCGACAGGGCTGGGTACGCTAAATGGCAGCGTTGGGTCAAGTGAGCCATGGCCTCACTGAAAAAAATTTTAAACGGGGATGAAGGCTTTTTGTTCTCTATAGGGGCCCTATACGAGCACTTGTGTTTAAACATTCCGATACACCCTCGCGTGGATGACCCAAAACATCTTCATTTTTAAAGATCTTTACCTCATTTTTTTCATTGCCCTAGTAGAAATGGTTTACACTTTTTTTTCTTTTATTGCAACTCGAAGAAAAAAATAAAAAAGGAATTTTAAAAAATTTTGAAGAAAACTCAATTTGATGATTCTTTTAAACCTTTTCCTGCCACTTTTTACAAAAATTTGCCATAATATCAAGCGCTCCAAAAATTAAATTAAGTTTTACATTAAAACAATGCCTTAAAATAAAATACCCACCCAAAAATAAAAAGGGCAATACCTTAAATAGGGAACACTCTCATTTTTCCCAGATTAACGTTTCTTTTTTTTTTAGTATAAACCCCTTTTCTTCATACACATTGAAAACAGAGCAGACCCGTCGGGGAAGAGCTTCTGATCGGTTTCATTTGTTACTCATAATTTTGTAGTGAGATTCAACCCAACCACAAAGCAAAGAAAAATCCGCTTTTTAATATTTTTTGTTCAATTTAATTTTAATTCTCAAACCATAAATGAACAACGAGCTCATGAGGAAAATAGTTAAACGCAAGCTAAAAGCTACGTGACGGGGACACCATATATATAAAATTCCCCCCCCCATTCACAGTAGAATTTTTTAGAATATGCGGATATCCCAGTACATGTTTCATTCAAAAAGTGAAACTTTATTAATTTTTTTTAAAATATGGGAACATTTCCATACTCTCGGACTGACAGAGATTTCAGTGTATTCTTTTTATTCTTTAATCACTATTGGGGGGATTGCAACAAACAATTTTTTATTCCTTATTGTTTTTAAAAACAAAACGGTGTCATAACAGCTTTTGAAAAAATTTTTTTATATCGCGGCGCCGCGACAGAAGATATTTTTAAGCCCCTTTTATACCACCGTAAATACAAGGTCCCCCGAGAGGGGGGGGTTTTTGTGTTTCGTCCCCGGCCCGCGACTACAAAGTCTTAAAAGTCCCTTCTTGGCGCTCAAAATATCTGTAGGTGCAGGTTTTGGTTTGCAAGTGTTAGGATGTGACTGGGTTTTTAGCTTTGCATGCTATGGGGGGAACTTCGCGTGGCAGTACTATATTGTTAAGTAACAAGTCCCCAAATGATTAAAATACTGTCGGTGGACATTAAACCCCAAATAAACAAACAAACAAAAAAAATATTTTTTTCTGTTTTTTAATTTTTCCTTGAGTTAAACCCCATTGCTAACGTCGTATTTTTCTTTTAAACCAGGGGGAAAAATTTTTTAAAAAATATACCTGCCCGATTTTCATTTTAAAAACCCCCGGTTTAATTTTAAAAAAACTATCGGGTTTTAAGGAGTTGCCCCTAACTGGTTTTGAAAAAATTTCGTTTTTTTTTTTTTTTTTTCTTACATTTAAAGAAAATTTTGGAAATTTCCAAAAACAATTTAAAAAAATTTTTATTTTTACTATTAATGTATTAAAAGTTGAAAATTTTAAAAATTTAAAAAAAAAAACTTTAAAAAATCTCAAAATTTTTTTTTTTTTTTTTTTTTTTTTTTTTTTTTTTTTTTTTTTAATTTTTTTTTTTTTTTTTTTTTTTTTTTTTTTTTTTTTTTTTTTTTTTTTTTTTTTTTTTTTTTTTTAAAATATTTTTTTTTTTAATTTTTTTTTTTTTTTTTTTTTTTTTTTTTTTTTTTTAATTTTTTTTTTTTTTTTTTTTTTAATTTTAAAATATTTTTTTTTTTACACGGGGTTTTTTTTTTTTTTTTTTTTTTTTTTTTTTTTTTTTTTTTTTTTTTTTTTTTTTTTTTTTTTTAAAATAAAATTTTTTTTTTTTTTATTTTTTTAATTAATTTTTTTTTTTTTTAATTTTTTTTTTTTTTTTTTTTTTTTTTTTATTTTTTTTTTTTTTTTATAAAAAAATTTTTTTTTTTTTTGGGTTTAAAAATTTTTTTTTTTGAAATTTTTTTTTCGACAAAAAAAATTTTTTAAAAAAAAAAAAATTTTTTTTTCCCCCCCCCCTTTTTTTTTTTTAATTTTTTTTTTTTTTTTTATTTTTTTAAAAAAAAATTTTTTTTTTTTTTTTTTTAAAAAAAATTTGTTTACCCAATACCCATGAAAATATTTTTTACCCTAAAAAACCCCCGGAATTTTAAAAATTTAAAAATTTGATGAAACTTTTAATTTTTAAATAGGGCCCCTTTTTAAAATAAACCATTTATTTTTTCCCAAAATTTTTAAATTTTAGTTAAAACCATTTTTTATTTTTAAAAATATTTAAAGTTCCCCCCCAAATGTAAAAAAACCTAATTTTCTTTTTCCAAAAAATTTTTTTAAAAAAACCAGGGAGGGGTTTTAGTTTGCCCTTTTTTGATTTTTTTCCGTTTTTGCAAAAAAGAAAAAATTTAAACCTTTCCCTTTTTTCAGAGGGAAATGGGTTTTTCCTTTAAAACCCCCCCCGGGGGTTCGAACCCCCTTTGGTTTTTATTTTAACCTTCCGCTGGGTTTACGGGGTTTTTTGGGCCTGTTTTTCTTAAAAACTGGGGGGTTTAAAAAACTGAAACTTAACACTAAAACTCATAGAATCATTTTTTCCAAAATATTTTTTGGGTTTTTTTTCTTTTTTGGGGGTTTTTTTTTTTTTAAAAAGCAATTTTTCCCTTCTCCCCCCTTTTTAAACTTTTAATGGGGGTTAATTTTTTTAAAAAAGAAACCCCTTCCATTTTTGCGGTTTCGGGGTTCAGTGAGCATTTTTTATTTTTGGGGGAAAATTTTTTCTTTTTTCCTACTGGTACGGGGGTTTTTGGGGGGTTTTGGTTTTTCCCTTTTTTGGGTTGGTTGGGTTCGTTCGTTTTGGGGGTGTTTTTTAATTTTTTTTCTTTTTTATTCAAAAAATTTAAATAAATTTTATTTCCAAATTTAACGCCTTTAATGCGGGGGGCCACTCCCCAAAAAAAAATTCCCCCAAGTGTTTTTGTTTTATGCTTTTTTAAACAAAAATTTTTTAAATTTACAAATTAAAAATAATAAACCCTTTAATCCATTTTGTTTTCCATGCTTTTCGGGGACCCCGGTGCCCAAAAAAAAAAAAAGCAAGATACTAAAAATAATTTTCTTTTAAAAGAATATTTAAAAAAAAAGGGGGTTTATACTTTTTGTGGTACATTTTAAAAAAAACCTTACTGAAATCCTTTTTGTTAAAATAAACCCGCCGCTGGTTTTTTAAAAAACAAATTACAGTGTCCGGTATAAAATCAAAAACTTTACAGCCCAAAACATAAAAACATTCTTACACTTGGTTTTTATAAAATTTTTTAAACCGTTGGGAATCAAATTTAAAAAAATTAAAACCCCTTTGGCAATTAAAAAATCCCTACCCTTTCCAAAAAAAAAAAACTTTTTTTTGTTCCCCAACCCCCATTTTCGCTTTTAAAGAAATTGGGGTCCCTGCCCCGGGGGGGAAAAGGGGGTAAATTTTTTTTTTTTTTTTTTTTTTTTTAAATTTTTGAAAATTTTAAATTTTTTTTGGGGCCAAAATGACATTATAATTTCCGTTTCATGACTGTTAATTTCCTATCTATTTTTTGCCTTTACAAATTTTTTGTTAAAATTTTTTTAAAAAAAAAAACCCCCCTTTTTTAAAAACTTCTAACATAAAGAGTTTTCTTTGCCGCAAAATGGGAAAAGGTTTGGGCATTAAATTAAAAAACCCCGCCTTCCCGTTCATCCGCGTCAAAGGTTTTTAAAATTTTAGGAATTTCGCAATTTTCGTAAAATGGTTAAACGGTCGTCCTTTTTTCGGAATTGGAACGGATAAATTTCCAATTTTTTAACTCCAAAAGAACAAAACAAAAAGGGGGGCAATTGAGGGGGGAACGTCTTTAAAAACCCCCTTTGTTTCAAATGAAATGTTAAAATACCACAAACATTTGGGTTATGATTCTTTAATTTTGGAATTTTTAAACTAACATTAGGCTGAAAATAAAAAATCGTGCAAAATTTGGAATATTTTTGCCCCCAAAACCATTTTTTTTTCTAAATTAAAGGATTTTTAGTCAAATTTTAAAATTTTTCGGTCAGGTGCCCCCAAATTTGGGATCAAGCTTTTTAAGGTGGGGTTTGAATTTAAAAATTTTAACTGCCCCGGCCCGATTTCAATGGGGATTTTAAATTTCTGACACAAATTTTCGCGGACGCAACTTTTTTTTTTTCCCCCTCAATTTTAAAAAAATATTTACGATGTTTTAAAAAAGAGTGGGTTTTCTAATAAAGGGGGGAACGATTTTTAATTAAAACTTTTCAATTTTTAAAACCCCTTTTTGTTTTTAAAACCCTTTGGGGCGGGTTTTGTTTTTCCAAAAAAAAAAATTAAACTACAAGTAAAATTTTTAAATTTAAAAGATTTAAAAAAATTTTTTTAAAAAGTATTTTAAATTAAACTGCACAAAAAAATAAAATCTATAAATTTTATAAAATTTTATTTTTTTAAAAAAAAAAAAAATCTTTCAAAAAAGAATTTTTGTACTTAAGAAAAGGGGGGAAGGGGGGGGGGGGGGGGAAAAAAAATGACTTGGGATTTTTTATTTTTTTAAACAAAATAAACCGGTCATTATTTAAAATTTGATTTAAAAATTTTTAAAAAAAAAATTTTTTAAAAAACACCCAAAAAGCTGAAATAAAAACAAAAAATCAAAAATTTTTAACTTGGCATTTTTTTAACAACCATTTTTTTAAATTTGGGGGAAACCTTTTTTTAAAAAATTTTTTTTTGTTTTTTTTAAAAAAAAAAAATTGCACCCTATACAACAAAATTACTTTTTTCGAAAATTTTAAAAAAAAAGAAAACAATATGAAGCCCGTAAAATATTTGATTATTTCACTTCAAATTAAAAAAACAAAAAATTTTTTTAAAACTTCAAAATTTTTTTTTGATATTAGAAAAAATTGAATTTTAATGCGGGGTTTAATTCAAAAATTTTTTTTTAAAGTTTAGAACAAAAAATAAAGGGTAAAAAATTTTTTTTTTCCCAGTTAATTAAAAATTTTTCAATACAAATTTTTGTAATTAAATTTTTTTGCTTTTTGGGTTTTTTTAAGACGTTTTTTATTTGGAGGCGATGTTTTTTTTCAATATAGTCTACCCCTTTTAAATAAAGTGGATGTACCCCTTTTTTTCCCCCCCGACCAACCTCCGCACACCAAAAAATGGGCCCAAAAAAAGTATAAACGTCATTTTTTTGTTTTTAAATTTGGGCCGGGGGGGAAAGAAATTGGGGGGTTTAAACCCCCCCCCCCGGGGGGGCAAATGAAAAACCTTACCCAAAAAAAAAAAAAAAAAATACCGGGCCCCCCCAATCCGGCCAATTTTTTTGATAAAACAGATTAGTAAGGGTTTTTTTTTTAAAAAAATTTTTTCCCCCCATTTTTTAAAAAAAATTTTTTTTTTATTAATATTTTTTTCAAAAAAATTTTTTTCAAAATATTTGGGCAATATCTTAATTTCATCACTAATTAATGCCTAAAATTTTAATCAGACACTTTTAAAAGTGCTTTTTTTTTAAAAAAATTTCCCCCTTTTTTTTTCCCTTCTGAAAAAACCCTTTTTTAAATTTTTTCTTTTTAAAATTATATATAAAGGGAAATTAAGGGTTTTTGCAAATCGTTTTAAAAAAAAAAACCCAAAAAAAATTTTTTTTTAAAAAATTTGGTTTTTTTTTTGGGAAACATGTTTAAAAATTTAATATCCTTTTCGAAACGAAGTATCTTTTTTTATCCCGGGCATTTTCCTAAAACCCTTTTCATTTTAATTAAAATAACAATCTTTAGACAAAACAAATCTTAAAAAAAACTTATAGCCGGGAAAAAAAATTTTAAAAAATTTTTTAAGAAGTTCGGCCCCCAAAAAAAATTTTCCCCAAATTACGCTTTATTTTTTAATGACCCTTTAACAAATGCAAAATATTAAATTAAGTTAAAAAAAAAAAATGGAAATTGATTGAAATTTTTTTTTCTCAAAAAAAAAGCTTTAAAAAAAATTTAAAAATAAAAAAATTTGATTTTTTTATTTTAAACAGGGGCCGACTAAAAGGTAAGATAATAACATTTTATTGTAACGTCAAAAAAAATTTTAAAAAACCCTTCGTTCCCCTAGTTTATTTTTTATCCCTTTTTTTTATAGAAAGCTTCCCCCCCTTTAAGATGGGTTTTTGTGCTTTCCCCTTTAAGTTACCCCGAAATTTGGATTTCCCGCTTTTTCGAATATTTGGAAAAAAAAAACTTTCCCCCAAAAGGCCTTAACAATATCAAAACTTTTTTTTGGTATATTTTTTTTTATTGAATTTTAACCTGTTTTGTTACTAAAAAGGGGGGAAAACCCCGGCCGGAAATTTTTTTTTTATGAACTAATAGGGAAAAAAAGGGTTTTTTTTAAATACAAGTAAAAAATAAAAGGTTTTTTTTTTAGCCCTTTAAAAAATTTTTTTTAAAAAAATTTTTTTTCCCTTTTAACCCTTTTTTTTTTAAAAAAATACCGGTTTAAATTTTCAATGTCCACAAATTTTTTTTTCCTTTTTTTGTTTTTTCCACCGAGATTAAAAATACTTTTTCACTTTTTGGGAACGAAAACGGCCCAGGGCAGGGCCCCTTAAAACTTGGGAGAGCCCCGGGAAGGGAACGAACCACCCTTATTTAAATTAATATTTCCCGAGGGGGCCCCCGCGTAAAAAAATTATAAAATAACTTGTGTTTTAGGCCATTATAGCAATTTTTTTTTTTAAAATTTTTTTTAAAAAAATTTTTTAAAACATTTTTTATAATTGTTTTTTCCCAACGCAAAAACCCCCAGATATTTAAAAACCCTTTTCCCGAAAAAGGCCCCTTTTTCCTCAGTTTAGAGATTGCGTAAAGGGGAATTTTCTGCCCGGGGGGGTTTCTTTTCGATTTTTTAAACTTTTTAAAATGTTTTGTTCAGGTTGTTGGGAAAAAATTTTTTTCTTTTTTATTTAGGTGGACTGTTTCCCAAAAAGGGGGTTGGTTTAAGGGGTTTGTTTTCCCCCCAATGTGGGAAAATTTGATTTTCCCTTTTGGATAACTAAAGGGAACTTTTTCCCTTTTATAAACAATTAAATTCCATTTTTATATTAAATCCCAAAACAAACATTTTTCCCGTTTTTAAAAAAGCCAAAGGGGTTTTTACAGGAAATTTTTTGTTCAAAAATTTTACCCGGACCCCCCTTTAATTCCCTAATTTGACCCTTTCCCTAATACTTCATTTTAAAAGGCATCCCAAAAAAAAAAAAAAAAAATTTCAATTTTTTTTAAATTTGAAAAATATGGAAAAAAATTTTAGATCTCATTTTGCAGGGGGGGGGAAAAAGGTTGACGGCAATTTGGGGGAAAAAAAACCCAAACCTTTAAAGAAAAAAATTTGGGGAAAACCCCGGAAAACGTTTAAAATATAAAAAACTAAAAAAATTTTTGTGTAGGAAAACCTATTTTTTCCATCCCAAAGGTTTTAAAAAATTTTTTTTTGTAAAGAGAAACCCCCCTTTTTAATTTTCGTTTTCCCCTTTAAACATTTAAACCAAAATTAAAAAAAAAGAAAAAAAATGTTGCTTTGCATATCACCCCCTTTTTTTTTAAAAAGGGCAGGGTTTTGCTAATAACTTTTTTTATTTTGTTTTTTTTCCCATATTTTCAACTCTTAAATTTTAAAATTTCTTGCTTTCAAATTTTAAAGGGCCAAAAAAAAACCAAAAAAAAAAATTTTGAAATTGTTGGGAAAAACAAAAAAAACCAAAACATTTAAATTATAAATAAAATTTTTTAAAAAACAAAATTTAAATTTTTTTTAAATAAATAATAACAAACCAGTCCCAAAAAAACATAAAAGAAATTTCATTAATTTTTAAATTTGTTCTAATTTTTTTGGAAAACCCTTATAAAAAATTTTATCAAAATTTAAAAAAAAAAATAATATTTAAAAAAGAAAAAAATTATTTAAATTTTTAAAAAAAAAAATTGAAAAATTTTTTAACTTTTAAATTTTTGGAAAAAAAAAAAATTTTCAATTTCCCTTTTTTAAAAACAAGTTTTTAAAACTTAGTAAATTTTTTTACGGAAAAGAAAACTTTTTTTATATTTAAAAAAACAAATTTAAAATACCAAAAAGCTGGGGGAAAAAATTTTAAATACTTTTTAAAAATTCCCCTTTTACCGATAAAAGTGCCTTTTTAAAAAAAAAGTCGGGTTTTTAATTTTTTGTTTAAAAACATAACCCATCGAAAAAATAATTTTAAAAATTTTGCTTTATGGTAAAAATTTTTTTTAAGGAAAAAAAAACAAAAATTTTTTTAAAAAGCAAAAA
This sequence comes from Solen grandis, assembly GCA_021229015.1. Lineage (NCBI taxonomy): Eukaryota > Metazoa > Mollusca > Bivalvia > Adapedonta > Solenidae > Solen > Solen grandis. Next base: position 3,258,959 of record CM037787.1, read on the forward strand.
AAATTTTTTTTTTCTAAAAAAAGGCCAAATTTTAAAAATATAATTAAATTTTTTTTTTAAAATTTAAAAGGAAAATTAAAAAAAAAATTAAAATTTCTACAAGTGTAGAAAAACTGTAAAAATTTCCCAAAATTTTAAAATTCTTTTTAAATTAAAACAAAAGTAAAATTTCATAAAATTTTAAAGGCAAATAAAAAAATTAAAAAAATATTGGAAAAGATGCCCCCAAAATTTTTTTTAAATATTTTAATTAAAATAAAAAACCCTTCTTGAAAAATTTTGAAATATAAAAAAAAATGAAATTTTAAAAAAATAAAAACCAAAAATTTTTTTTTTATAACATTCAGAAACCCCCTTTTGCCATCTTTTTAATTTTAACTAAAAACTTTTCAAAATTTAAAAACATTTAATAATTAAAAATTAAATTCCTTTGAAGATTTAATGTGAAAAAAAACATATTTTCCCTTTAAAAAAAATGCCAATTTTTGGGAAATTTGTTTAAATTTTCTCATTTAAAAGAAAATTAAAATTTTACAAAAAAAAAAAGGGGGAAAAAATTTTAATTAAAATTTAAAATCAGGGGCTTTTGTATGGACTGCAAAATTTTAAATATGTTTTTTTTAAATCCCTATTTATTTCTTTTTCCCTTTTAAAAAACCCCAAAAAAAAAAAAAAATTTTCGAAGTTTATCGGAGGGGCCCGTCTTTGGAATTTTAAAAAAGTGGGTTTTATTTTTTAAAATTTAACATTTACATTGTGTGTTGTCATCGATCTGTAATGTCATGTATGTTTGTGAAACATTATGTAAATTGCTGATTTATGTCATATGTATGTAATTTATGTTTTGTACTCGTCAATATTATGGCGGAAATAAAGATATATATATAATTAAACACTTTGAAAATCAGAGGGACGGTATCCGATATTGTAACCGTGCAATGATTTGACTGATAGACACCAGCTTAAATGCCCTGCTTTGGACACGATTTACGTGCATAATAAAAGGCACTCAGAACAACAAAAAAAAAGAGTTATCGAAAGTTATTGTGAGGGTCACGTGCATTTGTGTTAATTTTAAATAATAATGGTCCATCGTCACTGACCTCATTAATTCGACTCTATCAGTCATCAGTTGGACTACTAGGTTGGGGACTGTTCTCAAAACATTTATAATCAATGAAATAAATTACAATAAGGACTTGTAAAATATAGTTTTATTTTCCAGTTTGAATGTTTATTTATCGAAAAGCCCACGTTCACTCAATATGCTTTGCTTTTTAACAGAAGTGATGGCGGAATATATCGTGGTTTTTCGACGATGTTTTTTTGTTGTTGAAATTTTGACTTTTCATTTGTGAATGTTGACGTAATCTAATTATCAAGCATCCTCATTTTTCATTGGAAAAGATGTTTAATAGATTAAGCATCTTAGAACTATGTTATTGACTTGTCTATTTTAGCTAGTCGTTTTTGTTGTTCAGTAGATCTACATGAAATAAATAATTACACCTTTGAACACACTACGTAATCAACCCAAAACGAACACACACACATCGACGCAGACAGTCAGAAATACCATGTTCCTCACGGAAGCATTATCCAGAATGCCGTGTGAAGCTGAAATGAGAAATATAAAATCAAACATTATTTGACATGATGCCGTTTTCTGTTGCATATATGTACGTATATACGTATATAGTACCAATTTAAACCATATCCTGCAGTGAATGCATATTTACACGAGTGTTATAATACATAAAACAGTGCATATATCACATTAATAGTCAATGTTGTTGCTATGACAAAAACCTGAAGTTAAACAGAAAGATCGTTTTCACACACACATATGAAATCTTCCTATCTTTCTTTGATTTTCATTTATTTTTGGATTATATTAGAAATGTAATATGGATGTAATTAAAACAAGGAATACATGTCTTTGCTTGAGAAATGCAAAGTACAAAATACGTGCTGTCTAATAAGTCATTATTAGACTGGAAAATAGATGACAAGTAACGTAATATATAAGTTATTATTTGCGATAACAGGAATAAGGACTATTTTTCACTGTAAGAATTTCAATTTTCCCTTGTGAAATGCGGGGCCCATTTTTCAATTAAAAATTAGCTTGCTTTGCGCTCATCAAAAGGTGGGATTTTTTGTGAGGGTTGGTATCATGCACAGTTACGGCGTGATACTGCAGTGTGGATGTCTAAAATGCCCAAATAGTGGTGGGCGAAAACCCCAGCAAAAAAGAAGTGTTAAATTGCGACAGTCCTTGGATCACTTGTGCAAAGTTATTTAAAAACACAACCATTCACAACAAAGTTAAAGCCGGAACACATTTTAAGGTAATGAGTGCTGTGATTGATTTCAGCTAGCACATTGTTTTTGGGTAGGGGAAATTTGTCTTGTCCAAAAGGATCACTTGTGCCAACTTTTTCAAAACACCACCATACAAAAACAAAATGATTAAAAGGCAAAGGTGTGTGACCTAGACCTTAAAGGAGGGACCTGGTTCTTTTTCGCGACTATGTTTGCCTTAGGATCATTTTTTAATTATGAAGCGACACCAAACAAAACGACACGGAAGGGGTAACACATATGGCCATTTCATGGCGGGAGAAAAAAATTTTATGTTTTACAAAAACAATTTTAAAGGGTTCAAAAAATTTTTTTTTTTGCATTTTTTTGTGTGTGTGTGTTTTAGTAAAAAAATTAGCACCATTTTACAATCTTGTGTTTTTCTGCTAGTTGTATGAGAAATTACAAGGCAAATGTTTCTGGTCGGCACCATGCCATCATTTTTTTTTGCAAACTTCAATTAATCTTTCTCCGAATTGTATTCGCACAAAGGAGCATGGCAAACACATGCCACCCTTAAAGAAATACCCCGCAAAAAGAAATGATCTTGGTAATAAACATGGGGAAATTTCATATTATCTAAAAGAAAAAGAAATGTTATAAAAAAACAGAAAAACATTTTTAAAACATTTTTTAAAGTCTAAAAAGGGCAAACATTTGCAAATAAACTGTTTTGTTTCCTCTGGTTAATCTGGTGATATGAAGTTTGGGGTCTTCCAATGAATAAAAATGGAGATAAGGAAATGTTAAAACAAAACTTTTTTTTTTTTTTTCCAAAAAGGGGCCATAAATCTGAAATTTTTTAAAAAGAGTTACCGTTTCTGTTTCTACTTTTTGGGGATGATGATAAAAACGGAAATAGTGGAGATAATGTGCTTTATGTATAACTGTTTGTGGGAAATGCTTTTTTACTCAAAAAACTTTTGATAAAAAAAAATAAAAAGGAGGGGTTTACAAAAAAAGGGGGACACTGCGGTTTTTTTACGTTCCTTTTAATAAACGAAAAACTTTATATGAAACCCCCGGGGGGGCCCCCCAAATTTTTTTGAAGCTGTTTTATTGCGCTCTTTTTCAAAAATTTGTATTAATTATTTTTTTTTTTAAAAAAATTTTTTTTCTATTTTTATTTTTTATTAAATGTTTTAAAAAATTTTTTTTAAAATTTATATGTAAATATTTCTTTTTTGTGTTGTATTTTTTCTTATGTTTTTTTTGTAAGGGTTTTTTTTTCCTATTTTTCTTTTGGGAAAAAAAACCCTTCCCCGTTTTTTGGGGATTTTGATGATTTTTTGAAATTTTTTGTGCCTTATAATATCCCTTAAAAAAAAGGGAAAATGTGTATATTTTTTTTTTTTAAAAACATGCTTGAAAAATTATAAATCTATACCTAGTAACAAAATTTATATTGTTTTGATATTAAAAGGGGTTTTAGATTCCTTTTCGTTCATATTACGTATTAAAAAAAATTTTATGAGCTTCGTTGAAGAAGTATTGTAGATTTTTTGGGGTTTTTTTTCCCCTTACTTGTACATTTTTTTTTTAAAATTTCAAAACTGGTTTTGATTGGAAATTAAGGGTTGACATGTACCCCGGGGGATCTCAGTTTTTTTAAAATATGGGGTTTAGAGGGGGAGTAAGACATTCTGTGTTTTAAAAACTTGTGTAATGGGAATTCCCAACAGCGTTTGGGGGAAAAACAATTACTTTTTTAAAACATCCTATGAAATAATAGTTTGTCTAAATTTTTGTTATATTTTTTTACTAAAAAAATTTTTTTAAAAATTTTTAATGAGGGCAAAAAAAAATTGAAAAGACGTCAAAAAATTTTACAAATTTTTTTCCCCGGGGGTTTCCAAATTCAACTTATCATAAAATATGAAAAAAAAAAATCACATAAAAAAAAGAGTTTCCGTAAAAAAAATTTTTAGACGTATTATACTATTGTTTTTTTAACTTATTTTAAGAAAAATGTTTTTTTAAAAAATTATCAGTTTACTTGTACCAGCCAAAAAAAAAATTAAAAAATTTTTATTTATTGTTAAAAAAAACAATTTTGGTTTTTTTTGCGGTGAAAAGGGAATTAAAAACCCCGTCCCCCCCCCAAAAACACTATCAATTAATATTTTTTTTTTTATGGTTGAAAAAAGTGAAAAAATTTTTATGTGGGGACGTTTGTGACTTTAATATATTAAAAGTAAAATTTTTATTCTAAAAAATATTAAAAATTTAAAAAAAGTCAAAAAAATAGGGACCAGTAAAAAGAATCATTTGTAACCAAAATTTCACACATAAAATATAATATCAGGTATGGTATATTGTTTCTAAATTTATTATCCCAAAAAACCAAAAAAAGGCTTTTGGGGGAAAATAAAGGTGATTTTACAATTTTTTTAAAAGTTATTGTGGGTCACTGCGGGCTTTAAGAGAGTTTTTTTAAAAAAATTTAGCCTTCGATTGTCAAAGAGGGGGGGGGGAAATTTTAAAAATTTTTAAAAAACCTTAGGGAAATTATCCATAAAACCTTAATGTTGTCATTTTGTGTCATTTATATCTCATACTGTACACATTTTAAAGGGAAAAAGCGGGTAAAAGGCTAAATATGACAAAGTTATTCGTGTTTGTTTTTTCTTTTAAAAAAAACAAGTAAAAAAAAAGGTTATGTTTGACCAGGGTTATCATTAGTATAACAAAAACGCATGTTCCCTTTTGGGGGGGATTAAATGAATTTGATTTTTTTTCTATTTAACGGGGCCCTTTAAAATTTTTGGGAAACACATATTTTTTTTTTTTTTTGCAATGTTGTCTCCCCATGACCCTATTTTGGGTAGTTTACCATACTTTGGGGGTTTTTTTGGGGGGGGGGTCAATTTTCCGCTTCGCATAGCCCATATTCCATTAAATTTGGTGAAGCCCCAAAAAAAATTAAAACCCCGTTTCTTTTAAAAAACGAGGAAAAAATTAAAGGGTTTCTTGTGATAGCTTAAAATGACACCCCCTATTTTTCCATTTAGGTACGTTTCAGTTTCAATGTTAAAAAAAGATTTTTAAAATTTTTTAAAGGGGGCCGCAGCCGACCCCCACGGGGAAAAATGGCCGAGGAAAATACAATAGCTCACCCCTTTTTTTTTGAATATTTTCAAAAAACAAAAAAAAAAAATTTGTAAAGTTTTTCTTGGTTTAATAAAAAAAAGACTTTAAAAAAACTATTAATCTACTTTATTTGTCCCATTATAAACCCTTGCAAGCAAAGAATTTTAGAAAAAAATTAAGGGAGGGAAAAAATTTTCGTTTAAAGTATGTAGTATTTGTCTCGCTTTATGAATTGGAATAACCTGTCTGGTGAAAATTTTAAAACTTTAAGGGGGCTTTCACTGTATGGCCATGCCATGGAAAAAAATTTTGTCAGAAGTTTTTTAAATAAAAATTTGGGGTTTTTTTTTTTTTTTTTAAATTTTTTGTAAAATTTAGCCCTCATTTTTTTACAAAAAAAATTTTTTTCAGTTTTTTAAATTTTTTCTAACAAAAAATGTGGGGGAAGCTGCCCCGTATAAAAGTTTTTTAAAACCCCAAATGAAATCGTTTGGAAAAAAAAAAACTTTTTCCCCGGGGAACAAAGTATATTAGTGTTTAAAATATTTTTAAAAATTTTCCCCCAGTGTTTTTTTAAAATTTTTTTTTGGGGTTTTTTTCTTTTTCGTGCAATAGAAAAAAACATTTTGATTTTACTAAAAATTTTTTGGGAACTGGGGAAGGGGGGAAATTTCCTTAAAAGGGGAAAATCCTTTTTTTTGTTTTTTTCCCCAAAAAGGAAGGGGTCAGATCTTTTTTTTTGTTTAATATCAAAAGATTGTGATTAAAGTTTCCCCCAAACCTTTAAAATAACATTTTGCAATGTTTGTGGGTGGTTGGGGAAACCCCTTTTTAAAAAAGGAAAATTTTTTCCCTTGGCCCGGGTTTACAGAAGGAGATGTCTTTTGTAGTGAATATTTGGGGCCAGGAGGCGCGGAAACGGGCCCCGGGGCACTAGTTTACGATGTGCTCGGGGGTACATGTACAAAAGGAGCTTCAAAACGCTGTTTCAAAAAAAAGAACAATTTTTAAAAAAGGGTTGGGGGGGGATATTGTCAAAAGAAAATTTTTTTACCCAGAGGCGTTTTTGGGGCCGGTTTAAAGGTTTTATCATCCCGACCCCAGGTTTTTTAAAATTTAGGGAAAATAATTTTACACAGTCAAAAAAATTACAAATTACTATAAAAATTATGGGTGGAACTGTCTTTTGCTAACGATTTAAAAAAATTTTAACCCCCTTAATAGTTAAAAAAAAATAAAAAAATTCGAAAAGGGGGGGGTAACTGGGACAATACTGAATGGGGGGGTTTTTTGAAGGAGATAGGTCCCCCGGGGTGATTATAAAAAATTTTTCCCCCCGGGGAAAATTTTTCCCAGGGAGGGTGAAATTCGATCAGATAATAAAATAGGTCTTGGGATTTTTCATTGAATGATTTTGGGGGTATAAAAACTTTGGGGGAATTTTCTAGCCTTTGGCCTAGTTTACCTTAAAAACCCCAATTGCAAATTTTTGTTTAAAGTTTGGGGCCCCCTTTAAAAAAAAGGGGGGTATCCGTCGCCCCCTTGACGAAAAACCCAAAATTTTTCACATTTTTTGATTAGATTTCCCCGTGAAATATCCTCTGGAAATTTTAAAAAAAACTGAGTTTGTTTCCCACTCATTTTTGTTTGTTTTTCCCAGGGGGCCCCCAAAGGTTTTGGTTTTAAAACCTTTTTTTTTTTCCTTTTTTTAAAAAAGTTCCATTGGTAAAGGGAATGCATTGTCTGTGGCTTTAAAAAAGGGGACAAGTTTTTTTTTTCACCAAAACCCATGTCCCGAAAAAGTTTTTGATAGCGTAAATTTTTCCTCTTCTAACAAACGAAGGAACCCCCCGTTGGACATCGGGTGTTTTTTGGATTTGCCAAAAAAAAACAAATTTTTTTTAAATCGAAAAACCCGGGATGTTAGCATTCTTTAAAAAAAAAAAAAAAAGTTAAAAAAAACAATGTTTTAATCTACATTTTCTCTTTTTGGATCTTGCGGGATATATTCTTAAAATTTAAAAGGGAATTAAAAAAAATTTTTAATTTTTTAAAAAAATTTTCCCCTTTTTCCCCCTTTAATTAAATTTGAAAAAAACTTGAAAAACAAAAACATGCTTTAATATGACTTTAAAAATTTTTTTTTTTTAAAACCCCCCCTTTGGCCCCTTTGTTTTAAACTGGGGGGATAATATGTGTTTAAATATTTGTTATCGTAGTCAAAAAAATTTTTTTTTTTACTCATTTCTTCATACTTTTATATTTAATTTTATCTTTAAATCTTACCAAAAATTAAAAATTTTGGGGGGGAAAAATTATGTAACTTTTTTTTAAAAATTTAAGTCTTATTATTTTTTAATATTATGTTAAATTTTCATTGTAAGGTTTTTAAAAAATTTTTTTTTTTAGTTATTTGATTTTAATTTTTTAAATTTTGAAAAGTTGTGATATATAATACTACTTTTTTTTTTGTTATATTAAAATATTTTTTTTAAGGGGGTAGAAAATTTAGGTTTTATTTATTTGTTTTCGTGGAAATTTTAATCCCCACCCCCTTCCCTCCACACACCTTGCACTAAGGGAACAGGGGCCCCAAAATTTAAAAAATTTTAAAGGGGTTTAAAAGGGGGGGCCTATTTAAAAAGGGGCCCCCCCCAGAGATAGGGAAAAAATTTTGTGTGGGGAAAACCCCCCCTTTATTAGTTTTTCCCCAAAAAAGAAATTTTTTTTTTTAAAAAAAATTTTGAAAAAGAGTTATCTTGGGTTCGGGGAATTTTTTAAAAAGGGGGAATAACCCCAAAAAAAAATTTAGGACAGAGTTATGAATCATTTTGCATGAAAATTTCTCTTTTTAAATTTTTTTTTTTCCTTTAAAAGATTTTTAAATTTTTCCCAAAGGATGGGCCCCAAAAGGGAGTTTCTTAAGGAAAAAAATTTTTATAAAAGGGGGGAAAAAAACCCCCCAAAAAAAAATTTTGGGGGAAAGGGGGTATGCCTAGTGTCTGAAATTCTTTTCCTTTAAAGTCTACCCCCCTTCAAGGTTATATTTTCTAAAAAGGGGATGGTAAGCTCCGGCCCCAAAAAATAATTGAATATGAAAAAACCCCAAAGGGCAAAAACCCCAAAAAAAAATGTTTTTGGAAATTTTAAATTTTCCCCTTTGTACTGAAAACTCCCTGTGGGGTCTATTTCCCCATGAAGTTTAAAAGGGGTTTTATGTCTCTATTTTCAGAGTGTTTTAAAAAAAAATTGAATTAAAAAAAGGGAAATTTTAAATAAAAAATTATTATGTGCAGATTTTTCAGTTTTAATGCACTGCACTTCTCCCCCATGCGTCTTTTCCATTTTGCCTTTTTTAAAATTATATTTTATACTGCGCGAAAATTTTTAAAAAAAATGTTTTTCCCAAAAAGGAAAAAAAATCAAAAAAATTTTTTAAAAAGTTTGGTTTTTTTTGCATGAATTTTTTCCCTCATGAGGTCTACCCCCCTGTGAAGTTTAAATTTTATGCGTTTTATTTTTGGGGGAATTTCGTTCCCCCCAAATTTTTAATTTTTGAATTTTAACAAGGGGGTAACTTTTTAAAAAAATGTGGCAGGTTACAGTTTTCGTGCAGGGCTTTTTCCCCCAATAGGTCTATGGCCCCCTGTTTTTTTAAGTCAATGCTATTTTTTTTTTTTAAAATTTTGGGTTTTTGGGCAAAAAAAATTTTTGAAATTTAAAAAATTTGGAAAAAAACCCCCAAAATTGATGTGAGAGTTACATTTTTTTGTAATGACACTTCCCCTTTTGAGATTTTTTACCTGAAAAGTTTCAAGTTATAGCTTTTGATACTTTTTATATGCCCTGGACAAAAAATAAGTATGAAATTTAACAAAGGACAATTAACTCCAAATATTTTATGTGAAGAGTTACAGTTCCGGGCTTTGACATTCTCTCCCATGAGATCTATCACCATTTAAGTTTCAAGTTAATAGCTTCGTTTACTTTGTGACTTTGCTCCGGACAAAATTAAAAGTATGAATTTAACAAAGGGCAATAACTAAAAAAAATATGATGCTCAGAGTAAACGGGTCTTGTGCACTGCAATTTCCTTCAAAAGATCTTCCACTGTGAAGTTTCAAGGTAATAGCTTTGATACTTTTGAGTTATGTCCGGACAAAATGTGTGAAAAGACGGAGGAAGACAACTCCGCAAAAAAACAATTTGTCCCCTCCATTTTAAATATGTGTGGAGACATAATTACTTCTGCTTTAAAATATTTGTTCCTTTAAGGTATAGTACTAATATGATGGAGAACCATTAACAAAATTGGTATCATATGTGGGTAGATCTTCAGGAACAAGCACTTAATTTTTAAAATTATTCTGGATTTTCCTTTTCCTTTGAATATAACATAGGAATTGAAAAACTTCTCGTAAAATAAACATGTTATTAGGTAGGGGGATTAAGGTGCCTCTTGGAAAGATATGTACCTGTAAATATATGGGTGAAGTAGCATTTTCCTAATTTGTTAACTTCAATTAAAGGCTAAAATTGGGAGAACCAATATTTATGTTTTATTTTCTATGATGAAATATTAAATTAATAAACATTAATATTATCAATAATATAATAATAATAAAAAGCACATATTGTTATAGTATACAATGATACAAGTCATGGAATTCTTGTTTTATCAAATGAAAAAATTATTATTATTATTATTATTATCTTCATTTTTAGGAAGAAATATGATTTGAATAAAACAATGCATACAAAGCATCAACTGTCTCAATATTATTGAACAAAGTGCAGTACATGGATTGGGAATTTTGTACATGAGGCAAAATAATTAAGAAAAACTATCGTGTGTGTATGGTTTGTATGTGTATGGTTTGTATGAACAGAACAGAACAGAACATATATGGATTTGTATAATATGTATGTGTATGATACAGAAAACAAGAGGGCCATGATGGCCCTGAATCGCTCACCTGAGTACCATTGCTTCAACTGATGTTAAGGTTTTTAAACAGACAAGGATTCTGATATAACTTAATCTAAAACATTTTACCCCTGACAATACTACACACCAAATATCTAAGCAATGGGCTATATGGTTTCAGAGAAGACTTGGGCGCAGGGTCATTTATCACCGTAGGGCCAAGACTTTGAAAAACCTTGTAATGAACCATTAGATGCTACTACATACCAAAAATCTTAGCTCTAGGCCTTATTGATTCAGAGAAGAAGATTTTTTTAAGATTTTCCTATTTAACTCTATGTAAAACAAGTGACCCCTGATGCGGGGTCATTTATCACCATAGGGCTATGATTTGTACAATCTTGGTAGTGGCCCATAAGATGATGCTACATACCAAATATCTAAGCTCTAGGCCTTATGCATTCATGGAAGAAGATTTTTTAAGATTTTCCTATATAACTCTATGTAAAACAAGTGACCCCTGGTGCGGGGTCATTTATCACCATAGGGCTATGATTTGTACAATCTTGGGTAGTGGCCCATAAATGATTGCTACATACCAAATATCTAAGCTCTAGGCCTTATGGATTCATAGAAGAAGATTTTTTAAGATTTTCCTATATAACTCTATGTAAAACAAGTGACCCCTGGTGCGGGGTCATTTATCACCATAGGGCTATATTTGTACAATCTTGGTAGTGGCCCATAAGATTGATGCTTCATACAAATATCATAGCTCTAGGCCTTATGGATTCATAGAAGAAGATTTTTTAAGATTTTTCTATATAACTCTATGTAAAACAAGTGACCCCTGGTGCGGGGTCATTTATCACCATGGGCTATGATTTGTACAATCTTGGTAGTGGCCCATAAGATGATGCTACATACCAAATATCTAAGCTCTAGGCCTTATGGATTCATAGAAGAAGATTTTTTAAGATTTTTCTTATAACTCTATGTAAAACAAGTGACCCCTGGTGCGGGGTCATTTATCACCATAGGGCTATGATTTGTACCCAAACTTGGTAGTGGCCCATAAGATGATGCTACATACCAAAAATCAAAAGGTTAGGCTTGTGGGTTTCGGAGAAGAAGATTTTTCAAGTTTTTCCTATATTAGCCTATGGGAAATCAAGTGACCCCTGGGGCGGGGCCAATTTTGACCCCAGGGTCATAATTTGTACAATCCTGGTAGAGAGTCATAAGATCATGCTACATACCAAAAATCAAAAGGCTAGGCCTTGTGGTTTCAGAGAAGAAGATTTTTTAAATTTTCATTTTTAAAATCTATTTTTAGCTCCTGTGGACCTTAATTATGCGATGGACCAGAACCATTTATACAACTTTAGTTGAGCTTCATCCAAGGAACATTCCTGCAAAAATATTTTTCAAATTGGCCAAAGCCGGTTTAGGAGGAGATGTTGTTTGAAGCAATTGTTGACGCCGGACGCACGGACGCACGGACGACGGACGCCGGACAAAAGGCGATCAGAAAAGCTCACCTTGAGCACGTTGTGCTCATGTGAGCTAAAAAGGAGAGGATGAACGCACGTGTGTGTTTATGTAGAAATATGGTTACATTTTCACATTTTATGAACCATAAAAACGATTTTTTCCTCATATAGTTCCCCGTACAAAGGTGACAAACTGTCGATTGCAGTGGTACGTATCATACATCCAAGAAATCTTTTTTTTAATGTAAAGAAACAAATACTGAATTGAACAATCAAAATTACAAATGTCAAACAGAAAAAGAGGTAACGGCCCAAGATGCAAAACATTGCATAAAACGCATGCACATCATTTCATGAATTTGTCATGATATTGGCGGTTTCTATACTTATTTTAAATCGAAAATATGACGGTGCTTTAATTTGAAAGAATCAAAGTCGTACTTGTGTACCCAAGTAAAATCCAATTGCCCCGATCCGGAATCGAACTTGGGATCTTCGGTATGCAAATCGGACACTCTACCACGTTGCCACAAAAGCTAGCTAAAGGGCAAAGTTACACAAGTGCCATTTTATACCTCTACTACATTTGTCATAGGACACGTTGTTTATATTACTGTATAATAGATTAATTTCACGTCGAGCATATTAATATTTCTGATGCTTGACGTGTTTTCAAAGTATTATCGATTAAATCTCTTTAAAAATGAAAAGCATGCTGTGGTTTTAAATCAGTTGGTGTAGTTTGACATGTAATTCCAGTACATTTGTTGTACATAACACTATAATAAATTGAATGTGTATTGGTGTTTACGGCAATAAACGGAAGATGTACTTAATGTTTACGGATATATGATGATGATTAATGACTTTCAAATTGAACTTTAATTGTGTTTGCGAGTCCATTGTTTCCTCTAACATATGACTCACAATGTGCATAAACTGAGACGCAATAGAAATGTATAATTATATATCATGTATTTATATTATATTTATAACAAAACTGATCGAAGCTGCAATATTTGTAAACCGTCGCTGATTAATATTAGGCTTACATTTTGAAGATCTTGTAACAAATGTGGGCAAATAAAGGGATAGTAAATTGTGTGGCAAGTTAAATTAACAATACAATGAAATCTTTTGATGTATGCAAACACCCAGGTTATTATGCAAAAGCCATATAGGCACATATCCTGTTGAGTCTTTTAATAACTTCATGAACATATTTCATGATAAACGTATTGGGTCATATGGCGCTATAAATTGCATTTTGGAAACACATTTGGCAGTGTAAGGTTAAATAGAGAATACTAGGTTAGTGTTGGATAAACTTATCTATGTCCAACACTAACCTAGTATTCTATTTATCCTATCATTCTAACTAATAATCTGATAATTTTAAATTAGACACGAAAATAAAAGAAAAAAAATCTGGATTCTCCCAACTATCTGCCCTTTAGTATTCTTCCGCGTGTGCAAGCAAACAAACCGTTCTGCGTACACACCTAAGTAGTCCCAGGATTTAAAAAACGGTTATAACAATTCACGAACTTTTCGAAACATTTTATTAAGCATATGCGTTAAGCATTTTCAACTTTCAAATACTCGACAAGAAAAAATATATTTAAAAAGAATAGTATCTTACACGGTTGAGCCCAATACACAAAACACATTAGAACTCTAGAAAGTAGTTCATGACGTCAGAGTATATAAAATTTCACGATTGAGTATAAAGCTAAGTTTATTCGATAGGCAAATTATACCACGATATGAGTCTGATTATAGGATAAATAGCTACACACAAGTATACAAACAACGTTTATTTCGCTGCAAAAACCAGCCATTGTATACATGTTTATGGAGACCTTTCTAGTTTTTGGTCATACTTCTGTCATGAAAATTTACAATGGTCATAAGTTTCGTTATTTTTAAGTGATGCAATTTTATTGTGTGTAAACTGCCAATCATACAGTTTTAACATTTCTAAAACACATGTCCGATACTTTATTGCAGTATTTATGATTTGCATCTTAGAAGTATTTTTGGAATGCGTTAAACTTCATATACTTATTTCATTGGATTTTGATTTACTGTCATCTTTTGTACAAAACATACCCCTTGAGTATTTCAGAGCCTCTCTTGAGAGTACAAGATGGCTTTGTTTAACCGTATATGTCACGGAACGTATATGTCACGGAACGTATATGTCACGGAACGTATATATCACGGAACGTATATGTCACGGAACGTATATATCACGGAACGTATATGTCACGGACTATATGTCACGGAAAGTAATATCACAGAACGTATATGTCCGGAACGTATATGTACGGAAGTATATTCACGGAAGTATATGTCAAAGGAAAGTATATGTCACGGAAACGGTTATGTCACGGAACGTATATATACGGCAACGGGAATTATGTCACGGAACGTTTGAGCGGAACGTATATGTCACGGAACGTATTAAAAATCACGGAACGGAATATGGATAGCGGGATACCGGGCCTATATATAACTTGAAAGTATATGTCACGGAATAACGTATATGTACCCGGGAAAGTATATGTCACGGAACGTTAATATTATCACGGAAAACGTATATGTTCACGGAACGTATATGTCACGGAACGTATATGTCACGGAACGTATATGTCGCACGAGTGAAATGTTCGACCAAATATATTACACGTGGATCGAACCCACGACATCACGATTCTGGGGTGGACGTTCTAACCACTCGGCCACCGGGACCGATCTCCAATAGATATCAATACATCAACAAATATTTTCAAGATGAAAGTTAAAATCAGTTGTTGAGCAAATCCCCAAACACTCCACCCAGTCTGCGAACCAAAGCAGCTTCTTTGTAAGCAATAAAGCATTGCTATAATTAATGTACACTTAGAACAGTAGGTATATAATTAAATAAAAAAAATCAGTATGTGAGAGCAAGAGAATCAGAAAATACCTACCTGTGAAGTTACTACAACGATGAATAAAATCAAATACGCAATAAGAACGTCCATTTTATTTGGACGTATTATTCAACTGCGAAGCATATCGAATTTCTTTACTTGACGATATCCGAGTCGAGTTGCACAATGTGTCATGGTTTGAATTTAGCCAGATTTTGCACTTGCTTTTTAACAAGCAGTTATCTTTTTTACTTGCTAAATGAAAAAAAAAAATCAACTCGCAATTTTAAAGTTTCAAATCCTTTATTTGTAAATAGTCAAGTGTCAGTTTTAACAACATAATGAAATATGAACCAAATAGCATCAGTGACAGCAAAGCCATTAATATTAGTTCTGGGCCCCATATGGCAGAGAGGTTGGTATTTTCTATCCCTCTCGGGACATCATCAATCTTGTAACTGCAGACTTTGGATCATAATTCTTTAACTCAGCATTAGCTTCTCTATTTCCACTCGTAAAAAAGCAAGTACATAAAACTGTAACTCACATTTCTAAACTTTCACGAGTATGCGAGCTTAAATTCGAACCCTGCTGTATTCCAATAAGATTTATAGTCTGGTTCTTGGCTTGGTTACTTCCCCTTACATTACGATAGACCATTTTTATTTTCGAGGACAGGGGCCAGAATCATCTACTACAGATAATTGCTTTAAAAGTGCAGAAAACATCAGGTATTTAACTGTTTTTACATATAAGCATTGAATATGAAATGCATATACTAAGTTGATTTTCAATATAAATAAAGTTTTCGATTGTTAATTTTATGAACAGCTTCAAATATTTTAAGCTACATATTGCCGTCGCGGTGGCCGAGGTGTAAGTGGGTGTAAGCCTTGGGATCTGGGGGTCGTGGGTTCAATCCCCGGCAGCGACAAAACAAAGTCGTAAAAATGGTACTGGTACGGGGCCCCCCTTTTTGGCGTCAGCTATAAGGGTTTCCGGAGGTTGGCCCCCGGGTCAGAATAAAAAAACTGGGGGTGGTTTTTTTTTTTTTTTTTTTTTTTTTTTTTTTTTTTTTTCCCAGTCTACCCGGGGTGATATTTTAAATGGGAAGAATATATTTGTTCAAGTAGCTAGTCCCAAACAAGGGTATGCTGTCGGTGTGGTTTAATCCCAAAAAACAACCCTCAGGGTTTTTTCCCCAAAAACCCCTACTTTTTAAAAATAAATTTTTTGCATTTTTCCCGGTTGACTTTTTAAATTTTAAATGACTTTTCTTGTTTTTAAAACCAATCATCTGAAAAATGTTCAAAATAGCTACTTGAAAAATTTTCAAGAGGTTTTTCAAAGAGGAAAAGTTAAGGGGAAATTGGGGTTTTTTGTAATTTTTAATTGGAAGGGGTTAAATATAGCGAAAATTTTTTGAACTATACACTGCCCCAGAATTTGTTTAAAAACTATAAAAGCTTTTGATGTTAGACGTTTTTAAAAGCCCCTTTTTTTTTCTATTGCACAAACAGTGAAAAAAAAAAGGGTTTTCGAATTTTTTCCTTAATGTTGTATTTAAATTTTGTTCAAGGAGCTGAACGTTTTGATTTGTCCCAAAAATTTTTCTAGTCAGGTTCTATTTTTTAAAAAAAAAAAGACGAAAAAAATAAAAAGGGAGACGGCTCTGCTCTAGGGGAGTAGGTATAAGACCCCAACCCCCCCTAAAAATCAAAGGACCATACAGGGGAAGGAAAAACCCGTCCTGCAAAGTATGGGTTTAAGTTTTGTTATCTCCCCTTCTATAGTAATTTAAAAAGGTACGTGTTGGGGTGGTCATCATAAGAAAAAAAAAAAGGTTTTAAAATAATATTCTCTTATCGTCATATTTTGCCTTGTACAGAGGTGACAAACTAAAGGTAAAAATGACACCACGTATCACAGAGGTCCTTTTTTTATGGAAAGAAACACAGGGCAAATAGAAGTCAGAAATAATCTATATCAGAAAGCACTGAGTTAACGGCCCCCGGGGCCCAAAAATTGCCCGTTCCCCAAAATTTGTCATAAGAAAAGGGGGGTTCCCAAAATTTTTTAAAAAGAAAATTTAAAAAAAACTTTTTTAATAATTTTTTTAAAAATTTAAAAAAAAAATTTTTTTTAAAAATTTTAACCAAAAGATAAAATTTTCAATTTTAAAAATGTTTAAATAAAAAAAATTTTTTAAAAAAAGGGGTTTTTCCCCAATTTTTTTTGCAAATTTTTTTTAAATTGGGTTTTTTTCCCCAGTTAAAAAAATTTTTAAACCCCACTTTTTAAAAAAAACCCAAAAGTTTTTTTTTTTAAAAGTTTTAATTGTATTTTTTTTTTGGGGAAAATTTTTTTTTTATTTTTTTAAAAAAAAAGAAAGTGTTTTTAAGTAAAAATCAAATTTTTCCCAAAATTTAAAGGTTTTAAATTTTAAATTTTGGCAAAAAATTAAAAATTTTGTTTTAAATTTTTTTAAAAATTAAATTTTTTTTTACCTGTTTTTTTAAATTTTTAAAAAGTTTTTTTTTAAAAAATTTTTTTTGGGTTTTTGGGGAAATTTAGCCCAAACCCCAAACCAAAAATTTAAATCTTAAAAAAAAAACCCCCAAACCCAAAAAAAAAAGGGTTTTTTTTTTTTAAAGGGGCCCCTTTTAAACCCCCTTTAAAAAAGAAAATTAAAAGGGAAAAAAAATTCTTTTTTAGGTTTTTTTTTTCTTTAAAAAAAAAATTTAAACCCTTTTTTTTAAAAACCTTTTTTTAAATTTTTTAATTAAAAAAAAACCCCCCGGGCCCTTTTTGGGAAAGGTGAAAAGGGGGAAAAAAGGGTTTTGAAGGTTTTTTTTTCCCCGGTTGGTTTAAAAGCCCTTTTCTTAAAAAAAATTTTCGGGGGTTTTGGTTTTTCCCGGACTTCCCCAAAATGAAATTTTTTTGGGGGAAAAAAATTTTCCCCTTGGGAAAATTTTTTTTGTTTTTCTTTATTTTAAATTTTGGGTAAAACCCAAAGGAAAGGGGCGAATTTTCAAAAATTTTCTTTAAATTTAAAAAATTTTTAAAATTAAAATTTTTTTTTTTGGGTTTAAAAAAGTTTTCTTTTTGTTGACAAATTTTTATTTTTGCAATGAATTTTAGTGTTTAAAATTTTTTTTTGCAAAAATTTAAGGGTTTTTTTCCTTTTTTTCCCCCCCTTTTTTTTTTTGGGGGGGGGGTTTTATAAGGGAAAATTGGGTTTTTTGGTTTTAATGGGTTGAATTGAAAATCTTTAATTTCGGGGGAATTTTTTGGTTTTTAAAAATCTCCTTTTTAATTTTTTTTAAACAAGGGTAATGTTTAGAAATTTTCCCAAAAAAAAATTCGGGGTTTAAAGGGGGAAAAAAAAAGGTTTTTAAAAATTTGTTGAAATTTTTGGGGTTTTTCCCGGGAAATTTAAAATTTTTCCCCCACATTGTGGGGAAAGGAAAACAAAGGGCCCCCAGTGAAAGGGGAAAGGTTCCCCCCAAAAAAAAAAGGCCCCTTTAAAAATTTTTTTTTTTTTTTTCCTTTTTTTTTTTGGGGGGGGGGGGTGTTATTTTTTTGGGGGAAACCCAAATTAAAAATTTTAATTTTGGGGGGTTTTTTTTTTATTGATCCCCCCATGTTACACCCAAAAAAAAACCCCAAAACCAAACCAAACACCCTTTTTTTTTTTAAAATTTTTTTTAAAAACCCCGGTTTTCATTTATTTTTCGTTTTTAAAAAAAAATTAAAAAAACCAGTTTAACTAACCCTTTTTTTTGGGGGAAAAAATTTAAAATTAAAAGGGAATTGTTGCTTTTAAAAAATTGTTTTTTTGGGTTTTTTGGGTTTACCGCCCCCTCGATTTTATTTCAATATATA
>CM037787.1:3277735-3298379 GCA_021229015.1 Solen grandis
TTCCTGTTTACGGTCAAAGAAGAGAAACGAACTTTGACCCATAAATACGAATAAGGAAAGACGGGAGAAAAGGTGGAAATGATATCGTCAAATTGCAATAAATGAAGAAACTAACCTTTAGTTGTTGTAACTGAACCCTTTGGAGTCTCCTTTCTGACAATGTTAATGTCAGCATTTACATTCTCTGGTTGATTGGTAAAGTGAGAATCCTTAATTTCGGGTTTATTCTGTTGGTGTGTTTCCACAGTTTTACATTCCGGCTCCCCGTTTAAATTTATTACCACTGTATCGTCCCCTACATCCGTCGTGGTAATGTTGGGAGTGATGCTATCGGATTGTTCTTCTTTGTTTCCATCAACTGTCATTAGCGGAATATCCGTTTCTCTGTGTTTTAACTCTTTCTCCTTGTGATTACTTGTTCTCCGTCTTCGGCAGTATATTGCAACACTTATAGTTACACATAGTACCATCAGTACCAGCACAACGCATATAACTACAATATGGCTAGCTGAATATTGTTTATCGGCAGGCCGATCGTCTGCAAAATAAAGTGACTAATATTTTGAATTTTCAAGTCAAAACATAATTACAAAGAATGTTTGTGAAAAATGAAGAACGAAACTGTGTAACGTGTTCTTCTTTGGAATTGTTGATATATATATATATATATATATATATATATATATATATATATATATATTAGAGAAAGGGAACTAACATTGTTTTCTCTCCTATGAATATAAATTTAGCTTTATGTTTTGGCACAAGTTGTATATTATTGATTTTAACCTAATTCCTGAACTAATAAAATCTTGGTTAACAACTTATCAACCGAAAGCAGTGGAAAAACATCAGTTTCATATGTAATGTTAGCATGAATTATTTTAGGATATTCCATCTTGAAAATGGGAGATTCAGAGTGCATATCTTTTTACCATATTGTCATTTGGTAGATAAAAAATTATTATTCTTATTTAAAACGTGAAAAAAATTCAGTTTGTAAGTTTAAAGAAAGAAGGATGTTTCGCTTAGAAGTTTGTGTGCTTTTAGAAAACTTAAAAA
Organism: Solen grandis; assembly: GCA_021229015.1. Taxonomy (NCBI): domain Eukaryota; kingdom Metazoa; phylum Mollusca; class Bivalvia; order Adapedonta; family Solenidae; genus Solen; species Solen grandis. Next base: position 3,278,798 of record CM037787.1, read on the forward strand.
TGGATTCGGCCCTTAGTTGCATGCGGTTGTTGTTGTTGTATTTGGGTATACCGTCGCTGCGATAGTATTTCAATCATATAGCGACGCCCAGCTAATTACAGGTGGAGGAATACCCCAAGTACACAGAGGTACCAGGGTAAAACTACCGACCGTGCGCAAGCCAGCTGGAAGGCTTCATCACATGAAAAATCCGAAGTCCCTAACGGGATTCGAACCCACAGCGGTGAGGGGCTACATGATTTGTAGTCCACGACTGTAATCGTTCGGCCACGACGGCCCCTTAGTTGCATGTATAATACAGCTACATAGCAAAGATCACTAGTACAGCGCAGATGGTTAAGCGTCAACCTGCAGCACTTAAGGTCCTAGGTTCAAATTTCCTGGCTATTTTTTTTTTAAATAATATTGTTTTATTCGATAACATTTATTACAACTTACGCCGAATATATTTTTTAAAAGATATTTCTTGTTTAACTTTTAGCTGTACTTGTTACACTTATGTATCTACAATATAGTAATGTTACGACAATACATATAGTTTTCGGCTTGCAGACGGGGTTGCTTATATGAAATATGCTTAAGAACTTAGTAAATCGTTTTTCGCTATTTTTCATACAATATTATATACACGTATTATAATAATGCAAATAGGCTAAAAATATAACTGACAGCGCAATATAGTAATTCATTCAACTAACTGTATTTAGGCTTATATTTACCATTACAGCGTTCTTACGGTTATCTCTTCATTTACATCATTGATATACGATCGTTAATAACACAACACGCGAAAACAAATATATGTATGGACATATGGTAGATTGTTGCTTATTATATGTGTCGTAGTTGAGAGAGAGAGAGAGAGATGCTAAACTATACCTTTACATTTGGTGTCGGAAGATCGAGAGCAATAAGCCTGGACACCGTGTTCACAATCTTCAGTACAATTAATGCAGGTTAAATAGTTACTGTCATCAGTAAATGTCCCATTTGGACAATCTGTACACTCCACATTTTCCGTCAATGAACATTGTCTACTCACATATTGTCCAGCAGGGCAGACACTGCAGTTAAAACACCCCTGTTCCGATTCTGTTGGCGGCAGGTACGTGTTCAAAGGACAACATACAGTGTCTCCCTGTTCGGAACAAACCCTTGCCACAACATGATCGGTCGGGCATTCCTTGCAGAACACACAATCTTCACTTCCATCCCTCAAGATAACGCGACGCGTTCCACTTAAACAGGAGCCGTCACATATCTGTAATGAAATCTCTATTTCAAAACGAACTTCATACTTCTGTATCAATAATAACACCAACGAATACATCACATAAGTATAAACAATCATTCCCTGTTCATAAAATGAAATTCGGGGCATATATGATTATGATAACGATAAAGAACTAGTGCTACGTTCGAATGAACGCCATGCTTAGACCGTGAGGTTCAAGGTCATTTTAAGGTCAAGGTCAACTGGCCGGTAGAGCTCACCAAGGTGCATACACCTGTGATGTTTGGAAGTTATGGATGGAAGCACGTCATAATGAGGCTAAGGTTAATATTGCTGTTTGGGGTCTTGATGACCTTGATCTTTTTGTTTCTGTGACCTGTAAATGGGTCTGTTGGATAGGGTTCATCTAGGTGAATACACATGTGAAGTTAAATATCTTGACCTTTGACCCCTGGGACCTTTAAGTGAGTCTGGCGGGTCTGGTGGGTGGAGCTCCTCAAATTGCATACACCTTTGAAGTTTGGAGGTTTTGGATGGAAACACATTCATAATGCGACAAAGGTTAATATTTGCTATTTTGGGTCACGATGACCTTGACTTTTGACCCCTTGACCTCTTAATGGGTATGGTGGATAGAATTCATCAAGGTGCATGCACCTGTGAAGTTTGGAGTCTGCAAGTGGAAGGACCTCCGAGTTATGGTCAATGTTAAAGTTTTGTGACAAATAGACAAACAAACAGACAGACCCAAAAACTATATGCCCCCAGATCTATCGATGTGGGTTCATAAAAAGTAAGAAGAAAAGGGTGATGGTGGTGAAGAAGATAATGATGATGGTCGTGGTGATGATGATGAAGGTGATGATGAATAAACATACCACAGACATCGACAGTACAATTCCAAAAGTGATATAATTCATCGTCTCCTTATGAGGCTCAATTTTACTGTGTCACGTCTTTCTGTAATATTTCAGATTTCGATGAGCAGATAATTATAATTCAATGAAGAACATTATGTTGCAAATTGCAAATATAAATTTCTATAGAGTCATCACATTACACAAAATAAGATTATCAAACCAAAATGAAATGATAATCATAAGGGAAAAGAATTTGTAGACATGTAGTACATAGAAGAAAAAATAATGTGCTCATAATGTGTTCTGGTCAAATGAATACATAGAAATCACAAATCTGCTGGCAAAATAATAAAACATGTTTTTATCTATATGAAACAATCAAATCTTTTCTGTTACTGCCCACATAAGAACAGATACGGTTTTAGTTTCGTTTTAGGTAAGAAACCTGAGCAGTAATGTCACGCTGATATATTGCCTTGTTAATCTTTTTTTTTTTTTTTTTGCTTGTTCCTTATATAACCTCAACGATACGAAAAAGTTTCACTCCGAATGTAACATTCCCGGTGAACTAGTCCGCCCCATGAACGGAAGATCGTGGGTTCGATCCCCGGCCGCGACTTACCAAACTCGTTGAAAATGATACTGGTCAAAAACTGGTTGAGCTAGTGATAAGATAATATGATATGACTGAGTAAGGTGTCATGCTACGTGTCTATGGTGTGATATCGCACTTTATCTGTCTCATGTAGCTTATAGTCATACTGTCTGAGGAAACCGCCTAAATATTGAACCATACTTTCGATTAAATCTTGTACTATATGTGTGATTTGCACGTAGTGCGTTATTAAAAGAGTGGACAAAATTCTTTTAATTTTTGATGATCTGAGCTAGATTCGAACCAACAACCTTTAGTTCCAAGCTTTATCACATTATCATGAAGTTATGCTATGTAAAACATTTAGTGGTGTACAACACATTAAAGTCCATATGTTTTATTTCATAAACCGAAAATTGGCGAAGAAAGATCACTGATTATTTAGTTATTTCAGGTTAATATCGCCAGACAATTCTGTTTTTGCTGCTATATGATAAACAGCCGTGTGATAAATGTAAATGTTAAACATCATGACCATTTTCCAAAAAAAAGTTGTGTGTACTATAGAACTACCATGGTAGTTGATTTCTACCATGTCGCGTCCTTGCGATGTAGTGCTTTAAAGGGGCGCCGTCTCGACGACGCGACGGCGTAAAATATTGTCCTTTGTCGCGAATGAACATTTCGAATGCGCGGTCGCGACGTCGCTATAAATCAGATCAAAGACACGGTACGACAAGTGCAGCTTTTCGTTGTTTCGAGCTTCGCACTTTGGACGCGCTGCCGCGAACGAAAGCATGGCATTCTAGCAAGTGGACAAGAAAAAAAGGCGTTACCGCATTAAACTTTGCGTTTTTGCTCCAATATTGTCGCGATGTAGTGACTGTGCGTTCGAAAGGCGACGTCACGCTATCGCGCCAAAAGCGTATACTTCGACAAACCTGTATATTTCGTGACAGCGCCCTTGCACGCACGAACATGCGGAGACGTGATATGACAGAAATTGGCCACCGTAGGAAAAATATTACTAATCCAGGAACTACCCTACCCTGTTACAGCGCGATGAAGGGGGTTGTCAATACTAGTTTTAGACAAACACATACACACACACTTGTTTGTAACCGATATTTTAAGGATTACAATGCATCTGCTTTTGTTATCATGTCAGATATACACAACGAAAGATAATTAAATGGCATTTATTGGGTTCGAATTCACAACCTATCAACCCACGAACCATGGAGCCGTCATTTTAAGTTAAAGAAAAAGTATCAAAAACTTTAACATGCTGTCACAAATACAGTAGATCTATAAATTGAAATAATGCATTAATCTGTTAATCGGTGAAATATGTGTAAATCTATATTTACCTTATATGCACAACGCAGTAATGAATGCACTGGAAAATGACCCGGTGTTGTTAAAACTACAAACCCGTTAATATTCTGTACTTTGAAGACGGTGTTTGATATGGTAGTCGGGTGAAAATAACCATATGTACATGTATATACAAATGGTATCAACAAATACTAAAGCAAATTGCGGAATAAATGATACTACATAGGGGGAATCAGTGTCAAGTCATACAACTGATAGAGTGGATCATGCACCCAGATGACCAAACGTATAATCAAAGTAGCCTTGAAAGGTGACAGAAATTGAATTAAATTGTGCGAGATATGCAGGTTATGTAAAAGAATCATCTCAGATATTATAAATATTATACCCCGCAAACGAAGTTTGAGAGGAAGTATATAGGAGTCAGTTTGTCGGTCTGTACGGCCATCCCAAAAACTTGTGACACGAACTTCTTTTATATTTCTCAACCGATTCGGGTCAAATTTTGTGTGTGCATTGATAATCAGGTGGAGAGGTGCGTGACATAAATTTCATTTGAATTTTCTCAAGGACTACAGAGTTATTGCCCCTGATTCAACTCTAAATATCTTGTGACGCAAACTACTTCTACATTTCTTAACCGATTTGGTTCAATTTTTGTGTGTGCATTGATAATCAGGTGGAGAGGTGCGTGACATTAATTTCACTTGAGTTATTTCAAAGATTACAGAGTTATTGCCCCTGAATCGACTCTTATTATCTTGTGACGCAATTTACTTCTTCATTTATTAACTGATTCAGTTTAAATTTTGTGTGTGCATTGATAATCAGGTGGAGAGGTGCATGACATTAATTTTACTTGAGTTATCTCAAGGACTACAGAGTTATTGCCCCTGATTCGACTCTAAATATCTTGTGATCTTGTGACGTGAAACTCTTCTACATTATTTAACCGATTCTGGTCAAATTTTGTGTGTGAATTGTATTCAGGTGGAGAGGTGCTGGACATGAATTTCACTTGAGTTATCTGAAGGATTACAGAGTTTTTGCTCCAGATATTGTTCTAAATATCCTGTGATGCGAACTTCTACATGTCTTAACCGAATCGGTTCAAATTTTGTGTATGCATTGATAATCTCCAGGAGAGGTACGTGTCATAAATTTCACTTCAGTTGTCTCAAGGATGGCAGAGTTATTGCCCTGGTCCAACTTTTGAATTATCTCCCTGTGCTTAATTCTGTTTTTCTTGTCCGGAACATAACTCGAAAATTATACAAAGTATTGACTTGAAACTTTAAATGTAAACAGATGGTGACGAGGAAAAGTGCAGTGTACGAGAATTGTAACTCTACCTGGTCCCATTTTTAATTATCTCAATTTGTTAAATTGTTGTTGTTGTTGTTGTTTTGTCCCCAAACATAACTCGAATATTATACATGGTATTTACTTGAGCTTAAAATGTAAACAGATGGAGACTAGGAGAAGTGAAGTGTCCAAGAAATGTAACTCTTCACTTTTAAACTACTGTGCCAAACAACCATAACTGACTCTATCCACTTTAAATAAAGACTTAACTTACTAATTACTTACTATCATAACCATTATAGTATGTATACAGGTTCTAATCTATGCTCCGCCTGGAGTCTGGCTTCTCCTGTATCAATGCATTTTACGGGGGTATTCATCACCTTCAGTGATTGTTCTAGTTTACAAAAATATTAAAGTGTAGACATTTTATTTTATGAATAAATCCTAAATTCTTACATTTTAAACGTAATAATGAAGACATGGCAAAATATTACTGAGTATGTATATGCAGACACTAACAGAAAAATGTTCGTCTGATTAAAAACCATCTCCATTACGGAGAGAAAGATAGGGAGGAAGAGAGAGAGAGGGATGTACTTTTCTTTTACTTTTTGATATTGAATATGAACATTTCATTTTCATCTATTTTGCAATAATTTAATAGGTGAAATAAATCATCACTTTAACAATTAGAATGTCTTTTTCCTAAACGTTCACAATAAATCATTATAGAAGTATAATTATATGATACGTGTGTAGCACTATTACCTGGACAATGATGCGAACTTTGAGACGACATAGACAAGTGGGTGTGTAATCAACACCAGGAAGTATCAACCGTGTAGTCGAAGTGTATTAGATCATAAATAAACGAGAACACTACTTGTGTATAAATCAATTATTTGATTTGATTTGCATTGATTATTTGAGTTTAACGTCGCTGTGACAGTATTTCAGTCACACAGCGACACCCAGCTAATTAAGGGTAGACGCAGGTCCCGAATACACGGAGGCATTCAGGTAGAACCAGCGACCTACCGCTAGCCAGCTGGAAGGCTTCCTTACATGAAAATCCGAATGACCCACGAACCCACGCGGTGAGGTATATAGATCAAGTTAAACCGGTTACTCCACATGTCGTTATTTATACGCAGTAGCTTGAATGCATATTACAAAAAGAAAAATGAGATCATTTACAAAATATGATAAATTCTTTATTTTCTTTTATTGTAATGGCTAGCAATCATTTTCTGATTATTATGACCATATTTCAGACCTTACGGTCAAAGATTTCCCACGTGTGGGTCCTGTTTTATGCTGAAGAGACAGCATCGGAAGAAACAATGATACAAGGGATCTCGGTGCGATACCCTAGCTCATTTTGTGAATAGACCCCTTGGTTCTTTTACGCGCCCGGTGTATAGCACCGATATATTGGGAGACAAGTTTCTAGGTAGAACCAGTACTCCGATTTCCCATAGTAAATCATTTTGCCGAGTGCAAGGCAAGAGTGCATCTGGTACCAATTTTATACGTCTTAGGTTTAACACGGTCATCGGAGGAAGTGCCCCGGTTTGGATTCGAACCCGAGACCTCCTGAACGCATGACTGAGATGAAAACTAAGATGTTTATGTAGTAATATGTAAAGTGTGTGTCTATTGTAGACTTATTTTAGTCCTGAAAGAGAAGCGATCAATATTTTACAATGTATAAATACGATAAGCATTCAAAATATATGCACGTCTCAGAATATATCGATTACTCTCTGATGTTTACATTTGTTTTTTATAAGAAATCAAATGTCATCTAAGTAAAAGCATATATTTAAGATTATTACTAGCTATTTTAAGAGAAACATGCTTGCTTGTGTATAGGATAGATCAAAACTTTATTTTTCAAATACAAAACTAATGCATATTATGTAGACTTGATAAACTTCCATGTGTCTTACATGTTTGCTTTATGATAGATAATATTGACTGAATGAGTTGTAGTTTCTGAATTTAAACGAATCAGAAATGTCGAAAAGGTGAATATATCTGCATTTACCAAACCGGTACCTACAGCGGAAGAACGTTAGGTATTCATTATTAAATAAGTAGGTTTTACAAGTTTTTTTTCATTGGTTTAACGTCCCACCAGTAGTAGTTTAGTCATTTGGAGACTATGTCTACTTGAGACAGATATACTGTTGCCACACTGCAGTATCACGCCGTAAACAAATGACATGATACCACATCAAGCCACATTATCTTGAAACCAGTCCAACCAGTCCTGAAACTACCCTTTTATGTTGATTGTTTGTTTGCTTGTTTGTTGGGTTTAACGTCCCACCGACAAAATTTAGTTATTTGGAGACGATGTCTACTTGAGACAGATTTAGTGCTGCCACACTTCAGTAACATGCAGTAGACATGCGGCATGATACCACACCCAGTCACATTATCCTGACACCGGGCCAACCAGTCCTGCAACTACCCTTATATGCTGAGCGCCACGCAAAGGAGCTTTGTACGACTTTGGTATGTCGTGGCCGGGAATCGAACCCACGACCTCCCGCTACTGAGGCGGATCCTCTAATCACTCGGCCATCTGGGACGGTTAGATCTAACAAGTATGTATGTCGGGATTACATGTGCTTGAATTAGACATAGAAATTGACGAGTCAATCTCAATCAATGTATATCATCATTAACACCCCTACTATTCACTAATATTTTTTATGAGCAACTTATTTAGCTTCTCCTGACGAAATTAATCCACTCCTCTATATATGATAAAATATCTATCCTTTTAAAAACAATCGATCTTCGCGTGTGTGTCTGTGTTGTTAATTGTACGGGATACAAATAGCGTTTCAATAATGTACTGCATTTAGCAATTTGTCGGAATCAGTACTTTCTTCAATGAATTTAAAAAGTTTAGAGCCTATCGTATACAATTGGATTTATGTGAACATCTGGCCTGCACCTAACACCACAGTATACCAGCTTTATCTCACATTCTCTAAGCCAATCCGCACACACTTAACATTCGGTTTACTGTTGCAATTTACACTTTACTTTTCATTCAAATCTGCAAACCATTGGTTAAAACATAGGTCAATATTGGGTCGCAAGGTTCAGCGAAGACACGGTGCAGAAAGGGCATATATTTCTTTTGAAGCAGCATCAATCTAGCACATATACAAAGATCCACCATCACATACGGAAACACAACAGTCACGCGATTAAAATTTTACAAAGTTTCGTAAATTCTATTTAAGAAGTTCACTAACACAATATCTGACACCATTCAATACATACTGAATTAATTCCCCTTATCGTATATATACAGTGTATTATTCAAAAAAGGAAGTAGCACACCAGCGGCGGATGTACACCTGAGGGTATGTTATCACTTTTTATTTCTATTTATAGCCGGGCATATATTTCTGTCGCATTTAGGAGAACATTTCAATGATGGCAATTTCACCTTTTGATTTTTTATAATATTTTATATATATTTTAAATGCATAATTCACTTAACTCATTGCAAGGTATGGCAGCATGTGATTAGTTTCTATAAAATGGGTACATATACGATTACAATTTATATATAAAAAATTAAATAATATAAAATATTTATAAAGCGTCTACTAATATAAGAAACACCAACTTCATCATACAAATGAAGGTGTGATTTTCTGAATCGTCTAAGGCTTTTATTTGCATTCCTTCCTCTTTACGTCTTTCTTGTAAGTATCATGATGCAACTTAATGAAAATTTAAGTTTATTTTTTTCACATTTGAATGAACAGAATTTGTAATATACTTTGGTCGAAAAACATAAGTTAAAGCACCAACGATTTCTGTATATGTAAATTAATATTTGAGTAATATTTAAAAGTAAAATATGGCCAGAAATCGTCAGCAGCTTGGCCAGTATATATTTGTGTAGACACAATTTCCTCTACCCTTTACCATATACATGTATGTAAATCATACATTTTATTTTTGAAATCAAATTATATCGTACAAGTATGCAACCGTCGTCGGATACCCACTCACTCACGATCGTTGTCATTTTTCATCCGTTCGATTTTATTCCTTTATTTCGTCGCTTAATGGTGACAAATGGTCAAATTACGTCATACCATTGGTTGCCAAGTATGTTACTCAATAAGGCGACGTTTGTTATTTGTCGATATTATAGTCAACAACTGCGGTAATTTGACGTTGTATGCTTTTTTCTCCACTGTCTTAACGGATTAAGTCATTTGAGGGTTTCCGACGATGACATTCAACATGTAGTTATTTACATTACACCATTATGTCATCAATATAACGAAAGACCATAAGTATCAATATATATTATCAGTAATTGTAGAATTTATAATGGCAAAGTAAGAAGTTAAAATGAGCGAAAGTGAACGATTCGTGGAATTGGACAGCGAGATGAAGAGAGACTGAATTACAATAACTGAGAGGTAGGTAAGACGATGATTAAAAATGTGATTGATTGAGCATGTAATTGTTACATTATTTCATTTATCAAACTTTATGCATGATAACATTCGGGTAAAATGTTTTATGCTTCAAAATGCCGTTATTTCCAGATGTAAAGCGTGATGGCTCTCAGCGGATTCTTCACGTTACTGTTCTTCTTTGTCGAGTACAGTTTTGCAGCAACAAGTTGTAAGTACACAATTGCTGTGTTGTGAAAAATACACATCGGTTATGTCTGCGAAACTCACTTAATTCATTAAACATTGAAACTGTTTTCAAACTAAAATGAATGCATGGAAACTATTTTAAACAATCAGTAAGCAATTAAGTAACAATTTAACAGAAAATGAAATAACTCAACAACATGTTTTTCGTATAGCTTTCTATGGTTATATGTAAAAATTAAATAAATTTCAATGATTTAATTAAATTTGGTACCGGTAATAGCGCAAAAAGTAAGAACTGATCCCTCCAAAAATGGTTCGAATTCAACCAACCATTCTGCTTCAATATTTTAAGGCAATGTGTTTCTTAACAATAAGTGTTCGTTATTTAGCTAATAAGTCAACTTTGTCATGTACTTGAATATTTCGTTAAACTGGAACTTATTTAAGCTGGTGTTTATATTCTCAATATTGTTTGGTGTAATATCCTGCTCCATGTTGTTGTATTCTTTTTCCATTTCATCCTTACTTAAACCTTCTTCTAGTGTAAGTTCATTATAATATGTTATTGGATTTCTCATAGGACATTTTATTCCTTATTAAAAAAGAAACATCATCTTCATTGATATATCACTTCAGCTGTCAATCTTGCCCTCCAGAGGCCAATGGACAGGGAGAGCGCGACTTCTCCAGTAGGCCTAGCTGTGGACGGGAACAAACAAAGAACCTTTAAAGACTGTTACTTTTCCATAAGAGGAAACAACGCCTGGGTGAGGGTAGATCTGGGACAGATTTACAGTGTGTCTCGCGTAGTGATATATGGTCATTCCGGTGGAATTCAGTATCCTGCTCGTAGGTGTATCCTATTTCTGGGATTTCAAAATAATGCTAATCATTATTAAGATTACTTTCATCATCATTATTATTTGAAAAATGAAATTAACGTAAAAAGATCGTTTAAACGATCTATCATAACTTGCTGAAGTTTTTGTATACACATTTCAATGGGTCAGGTTTTATTATTATACAGATAACTATAACGAAATACTGAGGAAATTAGTTCGGTTAAATTTATTTTCTTAGCCATGATCGTTAGTATATTTTACTTGAATTTAAATGTTAAACAATATGAATCCAAGCTATGTAAATTAGCATTTAATTAGGCAGCCAGCTTCTACAATGGTTCCATTTGAAGGTAAAATAAATTCCGGTATTTTGAACAACACTCACAGGCAGTTTGTCGAAAACAAAATAAATAAATAAATAAATAAATAAATAAATAAATAAATAAATAAATAAAATCAAGGTCTGAGGGGTAAGAATCCAAGGGTTAAAGTGATAAAAAATGGTATCGGTATATTTTCCATGCTCGGGGCTCAGCATATAATTGAGTTCTAGGACTTGTTGACCGGCTGTCAAGATAATGTGACTAGGTGTGGTATCATGCAAAATGTCTACGACATGATACTGCAGTGTAGCAGCACTGCCGCATGTAGACATTTAAATGTCGATGGTACGTTACACCAAAACAAGCAAGCTAAAAATAAAGTCGATCGCTTTTAAATTGCATTGGATAGAAAAAAAAAGAGAATATTTTCGCCACACAACTAAATTACTAAATCCATTCACTTTAAAAGAAAAACACAACTTAACTTAATCCCCAGTGATTGATTGTCATAACTGACACAACTATTTGTGCTCGTTACGCTAGTTGGGATCCGGTAAGTTGGTTCCCAATGTCTTTCCGTTTCTGTCTAGTTGAGTACCAGTGTATACTGAATCGCTATGTCCTTCACATTCCAACCCATAGATTACACATTTAATTGATGATCCCTGTTTTATAATTATCGAGTTACTGAATACCTTACTATCAGAAAATATGTATCAGAAAGTAGATCAGATTGACATCTTGTCGATATTAGCTTTTGGAACAAAGATCTTGATAGTTATAGCATGTCAGTTAGAAGTTGGAATTTGATACATTGAGGTCAGATCTTGGAGTAAAGAATGTTAAAATAAAGAATATGGAACCAAGAAGTTGGGATTTGTGTTCCTTATCATAGTATATGTATTTCTGGTTTTATCATCTTAATGTATAATTAACTCGAGTAGCTCTCCAGTTACTATCATTGAAGTGTAGCTGAAATAATATGCATATTTTATATTAGGAACTTCAAGGTGTATCATCTAAGAAACTAATGAAAAGGTTTTATACATAAAAATAAAATGCTATTTGGATTTACTGTATAAAACATATGTGTATAGGTGTAAGGTACCCAAGTCTCAATAATTTATAATATGTTATCGTAAATATTGTATAAGCATGGGCCTTTTTGTATTTTGTAATAAACGCTAAACTTTATAAATACCGTTTCCGGTGACCATGTGGTTAGACCGTCCACATCGGAAGCGGGAGGTTTTAGGTTCGATCCCCGGCCGCGATATACCAAAAATGGTACTAGTATAGCTCCCTTGCTTAGCGCTCAGCATATAAGGGTAATTCAAGGACTGGTTGACCCGGTGTCAGGATAATGTGACTGGATGTGGTATGCCACATGTCAACGGCGTGATATTGCAGTGTGGCAGTTCTATATCTGTCTCAAGTAGGCATCGTCTCCAAATGACTCAAATATTGTCGGTGGGACGTTAAACCCAACAAGGAAGCCAACATAAACTTTATAAAAATACTTAAAAATAGAAATCGATATACCGTTATTGCTGCACACCTGTATTTAAATATATACGTTTTTACACAGAGGATCTAAATGGTATAAACATCTACATGCACAATGTTGAACTAACCAAGGGAATCTCCCAGTACCGGATACCTGACGGTCCACCCCAGATCCGTCTATATAACCAAACCCTGGTCCCTCCTTTAGACGCCCGGTACGTCACACTGGAGCACGGCATCGAAAAGAGGCTTGCTATCTGTGAACTAGAAATATACAAGGAAGGTACTGCTTATGATGTTTTTCTGTAAAATTATCAGAAATGTAAAATTAAAGAAATATATGACATGAATATAACCATTCCAATTGTCAATTTTATTGATATTCATATAAAAAAGAAAATAGTCCTGCAAACAGGTACATTCTTGTTAATTAAGAATAATACATTATTAAATTGATATACTTGTATCATATTTCTCGCATCCTACATCTTGCCCTTTTAATCTTGGAAAATTTAAAGCATTACATACAATTTCAGTCTAAAATGCTTTGCATTTGACAGTTTTGGGTTGCGAAATGCTTTTAACCAGTTTTATTGTAGAACAATAAAAAAGCATGAAATTACAGATAATGGCCAGTGTGACATTAGTCTTGCTGCTAAATGTACGGTTCATCTTAGAAGGATACGGTTTAACGAATCATTTCAAATGTCTACGGGCCGCCGTGGCCAAGCGGTTACAGTCGTGGACTACAAATCTCTCAGCCTCACCCTGTGGTTCGAATCGTAGGACTTCAGATTTTCATGTGAGGAAGCCTCCAGCTGCTTGCGTAGTCGTGTTCTACCGTACTTGTTCTCGCGTCTCTCCACTGTAATTAGCTTGACGTCGCTATATGATTGAAATACTTTCGCAGCGACGGTAAACCCCAATACAACAACAACAAATGTCTACAGAGAGTTGAAAACGTGTAGCAGCTCTATACCCTCATGTTGACATAGTCCCTAAACAATTGAAATACGATGTTCAATTAAACCAACGTGTTCAGTGATATTAACAAAGTTCTCAATGAATAAACACAAGTGATGTCTGTATTGTCATACAATGGCACTACGTTTTCTTAAAACTAGGTGACTGTATTGGAGAAGTAACAGCTTTCATCTTTAAATCAGACCTGAACGATTTTTAACAAATATCAATAATTTATAGTTACGCCTTTTAGAGCAGTTAACTTTTCAATGATGTTTTTTCTTCTTTTTTTTTCTGTGCACACATTTCCAAAATCATTATGTTGGCGAGTTTGGATACTGTTTACATATACGACCACGAACATGTAATGCCACACTTGCTATATGATGATCTATTTCCAGAGTGTGCCCACGCTCAATTCGGTCCTACCTGTACCGAAACCTGTCATTGTATGGACAATGCAACGTGTGACCACGTGACCGGTATATGTTCAAACGGTTTGTGTGCTTTTGGGTGGATCGGACACAGCTGTAATTTCAGTACGTATCACAGACCCTGACCTTTAAAATATGTCACCAATTTATATTTATGATATTTTTCTTATGAGAACAAACGTTTGAAATGTTTACACCGGATATACTTTCAATGCAAGTCACATATGGTCTCCGGTAGATACTAGAAAATTCTTTTCAGAAAGACATTAATGAACGAGGGATTTTACTTCACCCTGAATAATTGTCAGCTGTTCTATATAGATATATCATTAAAGAAAACAAATACAATTCTCGAAAGGAGGAGTTAAAGGAGTGTCATATACCGGTTTACACATTTTTTGGACAAGACTTGAGTTAAATTGCCACTCTAAGTTTAAACAAGACAGCTAGTGGACAGCTAGATTACTGGGGTGAATGAAAGGCCAATGTAAAGAGATTTTATTCGTAAGAAACTCCAGTCTTAAGGATACTCTAGAAAAATATTTTAAGGCGATAATTTGGTAATTTATATATCTTAGCAGATCAATTTAATTAACGAATACATATCATATATTTCATGGAACGAAAATAAACGCACATGTGAAGAAAAAAAAATGAAATTATATCTTTTTTCGTTTTTTTTTTTTTGTTTTTTTGTGTTTTTTTTTTGTAAAATATGCACTATTAACATTTAGGCTCTAAGCCAGTCTGCATCATTTGGATCTTTTTCTTATCCACTATTTCCGACATACAATAATATTGAATATCTCCATGCTGTACAATTGAACTTGATTTAAGATAGGACATGGACGTTTAATCATGTGAAAATCATATTCCTCAAATTCATAGAGTATAAATACCTCAAAGAAAATGTGTCCTATTTTTGGCTACCTTTTACAAATATGCAACGGAACTAGATGTGCATAGGAAGTGTATATTTGCCTGCGCTCAAGAAGTAATCTAATTATATTTAAGGTCTGAGTTTAGCAGTGGACAGAAATGTAACAATGAGCTCTACTTTACAACATGCGGTTTGGACAGGTGACAATGCCGTGGACAGTGTTATCGACCAGATCAATTCTAACACGTGTGACTGTTGTGCAGCAACTGCTGATGAGGACAACCCATGGCTAAGTGTGGACCTTGGCACGTTGTATGCAGTGTCCACAGTCACTGTATACGGGAGATCTTCTCGTCAGTTTGATCATGTCTTTCATTATATATAGAAAGTTGTAATAATACATCCAAATGATACATATGTACGTCCATATAACCCTGAAATGAATACTTTTTGACCGTCCTGAATTGGATTTGTAACATTTCACCTAGAGACTCAGAGGGTATCGAAACAATAACATTGATATCCAAAGTCAATGTATACGGCGAATAATATGCCTCAAGAAGAGTATTGCTACTGTAAACATCGTCTAAAGTAACGCACCTGTTGGTTGTTTCAGGAATGGGAGTTCGTGGATTCGATCCCTGTCCGCGACATACCAAAGTCGTAAAAATGGTACTGGTATTCCGTTGCTTGGCGCTCAGCATATATGGGTCATTTTTAGACCGGTTGGCCTGGTCTACGGTGTGATAATGCAATGACAGAACCGTATCTGTCTCAAGTATGCATTGTCTCTAAATGACTGAAATACAAACAGACACTCTCTTGATCTTAACATAAATTTACACTCACGTTTGATGTTAAAGATACATGTACTTAGACCTTATGAGAATACACGTTTCTCTGCGTGAAAAATATTTCAATTGCAATTTCCATTTATGTCGATTTCAAAATGAACAGAACCAATCTATTGTTTGTTAAATAAATGAAGCATGTTATTTCAGAAACATTAAAAACAACAAACATCTACCTCCACACGGACGAACACAATCGTGGCAGCCCTACAACTACCATACAAGCAGACACGACACTCTTTAACAACACGTTTAACTCTCCTGTCTTGGCACGATATGTCACCCTACAGTACCCCGGGACACGGGTCTTTGTCATATGTGAGGTGCAGGTCTACGGAGGTATCTACAACTGATACAAGATAAACATTTCTTTTTCTTAGTGTGCATGCATAATGATTTCATGAAAAATACCATCATATATCAGTTTGTGTTTTTCAGCATAGAATATTAACAAGAAAAACAAATTGTTAACTTCTGTTAGACATTTCGAGGGAAAACTTTCTTTACACTATCTAACTCAGTGAAATCTGATTTACACTTCAAACTATTGACCAAAACTGATTCTATTTTATTTCTCTGGCCATTGCTATCAGCTTGAATTTCAAGAGTTAAAAACATTTTAATAAGCGCTTGAGAGTCGATTCAGACGGCATGACTTTTGGCATCACTCGAGACTGTTTGTATTTATGCCAAACGACAAAATTACATATCACCCAATTATTATCTTTTTAATTTGGGGAAATCACAGGAGAAAAAAAGCTAAATTTTTCAATAATAATGTTTCTTAACCATTTTATCATAAGGGATTTTTTAAGCATCTTTTTTATACAACACCATGTTTTTGTTAGAATTTCTTGTTGAAATATTATCAAATAATGATCCCTGATGAAAAAGAATCAAATACATGTATTATTTCATTTTAAAATATAAGGCAAATGTTTGCATGGTTTCTTTTGATAAAAGGTATAAGAGATTATACTATTAGAAGACAAACACATATATCAAGATTGCTTTGACGACGTTTATACTTATAGAACATTATAAAAATGTACAAAAAAGTTCAAATAAATACTATGAACAGTATATGTTTATGTTTCTAATATATGTACAGTATATATATAGCTTATTAGTAAACAACTTTATTTTAAGTTAGGTTTCATTATAGGTTTGTCACTGCATTTTATTTGGTAAATCCTTTAAAGACAATGTGTTGTGCATTAGAGACAGAGTAATGTGCAAAGTTCACATATGTATATATATTCATTTACTATTCGTTTATGTGCATCCAATTTGACCAGAAAATACCCCCCCCCCCCCTTTCCTGAAGAACAAAAGGATACACCTTAATTCATTTGGGATTCGGAAGATTCATTACAATCTTAACTACGTTTTGTTATATTTCATCGATACTATAAACAAGTGACTTTAATGCACGCTTCACCATATCATCAAATTATAAAGGTGAGTTATGTATTTAGAATGCCCAGACGGAACCTACGGTGATAAGTGTGTAGCCTGTTACTGTGAGGGACCACCGTGTAACAAGACTTCCGGTATATGTCCGTCCGGCACGTGTTTCCCCGGATACATTGGACCCAATTGTGATAAAGGTTGGCGCTTGAAAGAAATTTCAAAAAAGACTTTTCAAATAAATGATGTGCAAACTTTCCTTTAATGTACTGAAGAAAGCCAGAATTATAATTCTAATAGGAAAGATACAGATTTTTGCTGGAGTTGATTGTTCAGGAGTTCTTGTTCAGAATGACCAATAAATTACTTACCTTCACATTATCCTTATACTGATGATGTACCATAACGTTCACTGGTTAGCTGCAGCAATGTAATATTTATACTCTATTTACAATGGCAAGTTTTATCAGGTAATATCCACATGATATATATTGAAATAAAAAAAAAAGCTTTATACTTGTGAAATTGTACATTTCAAATTATTTCTAAAGTAATCAATTTATGTATTTAATTTATATTATTAAATTAATTATTTGTAATTTGAAATTCTGCCTATAGCAAATGTTCTCCTCTTTTTTTTTCACTGAAGAATGCGCAGATCTTACATACGGACAAAATTGTGCCGAAGACTGTGGTATGTGTAGAAACAACGAGATATGTCATCATGTGGATGGATCTTGTACTCGGTGTGAAGATGGCTACATGGGGACCACATGTAAACAGGGTAATTTTTATTGCATTGACTATTTACCTGTTTAATGTTTAGCAACAATGTTTAAAAAAGTGATTCATCTGCTATTTGTTGATTCTCTTAGTCTTAAATCAAGTGGTAATTCAACTTATATGCTATGACACAGTCACAATACATGTAAAAGTATTAAGCATTATGAACTGGCAACACAGACGTGCACACATATATATGAAACACTGGTATGTTATTAATTATGTTAGTAATTGGACTGATTTACTGACTCTCAAAAACTGACAGGCTATGCTAGAAATGTTGATTAGGTAGCTACTAAACGTTGGAAGAGTGATATTTAAAGTGTAAAATATTTTGGAAAATATTTGAATATATTCAATACAAACTAAGGTTCCAAGTTTGTTATTTAAAAGTACATCTTGAAAACCTACTTCAACCTTAATCTTATTATTTGCAAGTTTAAGAATGTATCAAAAGAACTCTTCTTTGTTTACAAATTGTATACAAAATATCAATCAATTTCAAATCAAAACAAGCCGCAAAGTCCCAAACACTAAAGGCAGACACAAATGACATCTGTCATGTCAACAGCTGAACATGACGCAGTAATACATGCAAAATTATTTGTACCAACACGTCAAGAAATTAACGGAATTTATCTCGTCTACAATAACATGTTTTACCAGTATAAACAATAAAACCTTAACTTCAACTAATAACTGATAAACTGATACAGAGTGTGCTTGGAATTGCAATTTCAACAGCTGTATCTTGATTTTCAGAATGTACAGGCAACACATACGGTACAACTGTTCAGAAACATGTGGTAATTGCATAACAACAGCCCTTGTGACATCAAGGATGGCACATGTCAAGGTACATGTGCAGCAGGGTTCACGGGAGACTTCTGTAATGACGGTAGGTTGTTGTGATGAAAATTTCAATCTTCATGAACGATGCCGTGATCTTTAAAACACAATAGCATGTTCATATATATAAATATACAAAGAAGGAAAATCAAAACTAGCAAATAGAATTTTCTTAAACTTTGCATGATTATAGAGAATCACACTAGAAACAATTTATAATATACAAATCGGCGGTCTCCATTCTTTTTTTGAGTTATCTGCACCTGAAAGTGAATTAATTTTCTTCTTTTCTGCCATTTCCAAAGGAAGAATTTCTTAATGCGTTTTCGCACGCTATTCTTTGGAACTTGTTTAAGATGCACTGTATATAACTACATTAAGAACATTGAAAATACTAACATGTTTACACTTTTCTCGAGTTTTGGCTATAACATGATTCTTTTTTATTTTTTTTATTTTTATTTTTATTTTGCTTATCATCCTTCTCTTGGTCTCGAACCGATAGACACATGCCTAATCTGCGGAATAAGATTTTGACGCTAGCAAGTTTTAATCCTTCTATAAACTGATGAAAACATATCATGTTTCTCTTTCTCAATCTTAAGGCAATGAATGAGGAACCAAACGAAAGAAAACCTTTAAAATTAATTTTGTATTATATTATCTGTTTTGTCTGGAACCCTCAGTATATCACCTGAAACAAGCCCGTTCACAACGTTCTTGGCACTCAACGATGGCTTCCATCAGCCAT
>CM037787.1:3298479-3348479 GCA_021229015.1 Solen grandis
TATTGTGAAATACGCCCTTAAAGATTAAATGATTGATTACACAGAAAGAAACATCTTTCGGTAAATAAGGTGTAAACATTTTCACATAAATATGCCAGACGTGTTCTTATATCTAAGCTATGATACGTAAATGCATGTACATGTACTATACAGTCTAATTTTTCGTCGTCTTTGGTTACGTTCATGATATCAGTTCGTGATATGAATTCCCATCGGTTTCCGGAACGTTAACACGAGGTATTATATACACATTGTGTTTTAATAGCCTTCATATTTTTTCTCCAGGGAATATCAATTGTCCTAGAATTCTATCAGGGACATTCGTAGGATGAAATTACTTTGTAGTTATATGTTCTTAATTCATTCACAGTCTGAAATTGGTTTACGTTTTGCTCTTAGCCAGGGGAAATCTATTTCTTTTTCTTGGTCAAGTTAGCTGATACAATATGCCGTCATTGTGTCAGAGGTCGAACACAATGTTATGAATTTTGTTTTGCATAAGTATTAGCACATTTAAGATACACCCAACCCCATGAAAAACAACAACAACAACAACAACAACAACAACACGATAGTGTCAATTCTGCCGTTGACTGCACCATTAGTATATTTCAATTCCGTAACATTGAAGGAATTTGTTAGTATCATAATTTTGTAATAGATATTATATTATGCATGTCTATATAAGCTACCACTTATGTATTTATTGCCATTCTTATTTATCCATACTATTACTAATTTCACATTTAAAGCTGTCTTATTCGCCAGTGTCAGTATGGATGTATATTTTATACACTTCTAAGTACACATGATGTATTTGTAAGTTGAAACCTTTTAATAATCAAAAACGTTTTTTTGCAACCTAACGTTGTAATATCAGTAACCTTAATAATTGATTGACATACTAGCATCAAAGAAACTGGGTTTGGTATCCATGCCCTTTGATGTGAAAAGTTTAATTTTATTCCAAAAAGATAACAAATTCCCTATACGTTAAAACACTTAAGATGTTACCAACCTGCTATTGCAATAAATCAATTAATATTTTATCAAGACCTCCCATAATGTTATAACATTATAGTTAAGTCCTATTGATTATTACAGTCATCTTGTACATTAGGCTGAAGCAAACCACTCGCCCAATACATAATCAAGTTTAATAAAACAAAATTGATCAAACAAAGCGATTGTCGTTTTGCAGGTCCTGATAACGGGGAGCCAGCGGAGGCTCGGCTGGAGTTCATGGCGTTCCTAGTGAACCAGGAGAAGAACAACGAACCCCTGCAGGACTTCTGGATCCTCAAATTCTGGTTCCGCGGGAACCCCGATGGTCTCACAAAGAAACGAACCTTTACCCAGTACTTCAACGATCTGATGAATCCCACACATTTTCCAAAAAGTATGCTTCTGTTTTACTTCTAATAAACAATGGACGTTTTCTTGCAGTAAAGGAAGAACTTCTCTTCTCGATTGATATATTGTCCTCGTAATCTTTGTAGAGTGATGCAGGTAATGTTTCATCAATATTCCGACATGTCGACTTGAGTTAAACATCAAATTTGTTTTCCTCAAGACAGACACAGAACTGGCAATGAAATAACATCGACAAGTATTTTCGATATGAATGCAAATTGTTATGTCACAGTTTTGTCAATTCGTTTATGCTAAATGCAGCAATTCAGCAAGTATTTCACACAACTTGCCGAGAAGCGTATTGCAATTTATCATTATAGCATTTCCCTCTGTGAAACATTAGTGAATAATTTACACATAACTGACAAAACACTGTTTAAGTTTTATTACTCCACATTAAACATTTGCAGCACAGCCTCTGCAATCTCTTGTCAGTGATGGTCATTTATCTTCCTTCTTTTGTTGAGAGAATGGCCTACATTAATTTAAAAACAAATCATATATAAATGAACCATATGAAAAGAGAAAGTGTGAACATGTTGGGTTTTCCAGACTACATGAGCTTCATGAAGAAGGCCATGGTACTACTGAAGAGCTACATGCTGATCATGAAGGTGGAGCTGGAGGTAGAGCAGGTCACAAAGGTCCAGTCCCCACAAACATCTCCGCAGATCAGTAAGTACAGGTCCAGTCCCCACAAACATCCTCGCAGATCAGTAAGTACAGGTCCAGTCCCCACAAACATCCCCGCAGATCAGTAAGTACAGGTTCAGTCCCCACAAACATCCCCGCAGATCAGTAAGTACAGGTCCAGTCCCCACAAACATCCCCGCAGATCAGTAAGTACAGGTCAGTCCCCACAAACATCCCACGATAATAAGTACTGACACAAAGGTCCAGTCCCCACAAAACATCCCCGCAGATCAGTAAGTACAGGTCCAGTCCCCACAAACATCCCCGCAGATCAGTAAGTACAGGTCCAGTCCCCACAAACATCCCCACAGATAAGTAAGTACTGACACAAAGGTCCAGTCCCCACAAAACATCCCCGCAGATCAGTAAGTACAGGTCCAGTCCCCACAAACATCCCCGCAGATCAGTAAGTACAGGTCCAGTCCCCACAAACATCCCCGCAGATCAGTAAGTACAGGTCCAGTCCCCACAAACATCCCCACAGATCAGTAAGTACAGGTCCAGTCCCCACAAAACATCCCCACAGATCAGTAAGTACTGACCATT
Source organism: Solen grandis (assembly GCA_021229015.1). Lineage (NCBI taxonomy): Eukaryota > Metazoa > Mollusca > Bivalvia > Adapedonta > Solenidae > Solen > Solen grandis. The sequence continues at coordinate 3,301,132 of CM037787.1, forward strand.
CAGAACAATTCCTTATCAATGACAAGGAAGATATTAAACGATTAAACGATACAACTTTTAGATTTTCAATCATGTACTCTACCATTATACAGCTCCTCAAATGATCATATAGGGTGTCATTGAACTAGATATAGTAATTAAAAATCTTGTAGATTAATATTATGTTTGGACAGAGTAAATAACATTAAAAACCATCCATGTTAAAACAAAAGGTTCTGATAAGGCAGATTGTGACTGCAGGGATAATGGTATCCAATAAGTAAACAAGATCGGTAATAATTAGTTGGATTGCACGGAGAGGTTTCATCATAAAATAATATTCTTATTTATATTATTTAATGTGTCAGTCCCCAGATTCAAATTAATAATAAGCAAATATTATTGATTAAAATACATTCGTTTAAACCTGTTTTGAAAGTTCGAGTAACATCAAATTGATTGGTTGGTTTAATACCGATAAGTATGTGATCTTAACTTTTTTTTTTCAGAGAGCTTCGTCAGTTTGTTCACTCCAGACATTTACCAGTACAACTTTGTTCCGGAGATTTCAATGAGCACCAAGACTTTCCTCACCTTCATGATAAAGGCTAAGTGTGATGCTCACATTGCTCTGTCTGCTAATTACGGCGAGCTCCACAAGAAGACAATCGAGATTGTGATAGGTGCCGATAGCAACACGCGGTCGCTGATTAAGGATGGCGTCGAGGGAAGCATCAGGGCCGAGGCTCTGACTGCTAATGTCCTCAGTAACAGCGTAATTTTCTGTCATTTTCTAACTTTGTCTACATGGTACATGTACAATTAGATCGCTAACTGACTGCGAAATTATGCTGAAGGCAAGTAGCATGATGACATGATACTAAATCATATCAGCTTCATTTGGTATCATGTTATTTGTGTGAACCCTGGAACTACCCTATACACAAAGCGCTATACAGAGAGATCTTAGTGAGCGAATTCGCAGCTCGATTGTGGGGACAGGTTCATATCCGTATGTATGCGTTCGTTAATGACTAATTGTATTCTGACAAAATCAAAGAACACTGCACTTATCATTTTTAACATTCGTGTATCTTGATGTTTTTAACAAGCACAGTAAAACAAGATGTATACTTTCAAACACGAGACAAAAGGGTTAAGCAAGTTACACTCTTTCGAGGTTCATGGTCAACCATGATTCATGTCATTATATGGATTTGTAACATAGAAAGCTTCCAAACATTTACAGGAACTCCGATACTTTTGGCTCAGTTGGAGCAATCACAATATTGAAGTAGGCAGGGGTTCACAATACGGACAAGGGCGATTCCTAGAGTGGCGACTTCCGGAAAACAAACGATTCCCCATTACGTCATTAGCTGTTGCCACTGACAACACGTCACATGGCCAATTTGAATTTGCTGAGCTTTTCGGTATGTGAATTAGATAATTATATATCATTTTTTATTTTATTAAATCACCACATTTTATATCATGTTTGATAGATAATATTATAGATAATATTCCAATTCTGATTCAATTTAAATGGTGCCAACGTCTTATAAATACCTACATATATTAAGTTGTAACTAAGACGCATTTAAGGGTTTCCCATCCTAATAGACAAAAAAATTTCACCAAAACATAAAAATGTTTTAATTACCTCCCCCTAATTTTGTTTTCGTGAGTTTTCTCCTATGAAAAAATATGAGTTATTTCCCCCCGAAAACTTAAAAACAGTGATTATCTCCATTTTTCTACGATGAAATTTGTATTTCTTTATGAAATTTGAGAAACAAATCACAAAATGTGGCTTTCTAACATGAGTTTTTCTCAAAGATTCAATTTCATTTTTTTTTACAATTAAGGAGTTTATTTCCCATAGGCTCCAATTTCAACTTTAATATGGATTAATGGATTATCTCCCCCAAATTTAACAAAACTTGAAAAAAAAACAAACTCTCGGTGAAATATTTTAATTTTAGATGTCTTTAAAGAGACGACAATTTGTAGAAAGAATATCACCTAAAATATAACAATTAGGGAAGGAACATCTTAAAACCACCGCTTGTAATGTCATCAGAAACTCAGCTGAATACTGACCGTTCTGGTTAATGAATTAATGATAAAGGGACCTTGATGACATGATGATAAAACTAAATACACGCAAAATACGATGTTATGTTGCCTTACGAGTAGTGTTCTGTGTTTCAATACGATTGTGCAAGAAGTGGAGACAGACTTCAGCAAGCAGGCCAAAAAGAGTCGGCTCCAGAAGCAGCTGATGTGGATGGCGAGGAAGCAGAGAATCTTGTACTCGCTGGAGGACGCCTATCCCAACACGCTATCCGTGAACGACATCATGCAGTGAGTAATAGCCCTGTGGCCAAGATAGGATGAGAGATAGAAAGAGTTTTATCTCAGTTCAAGTGTAGTGATGCTTGTATTTGAGACTGGACTTTTGACAGCTACAGCGTTATAGGAACAATTATAGGCTGCATCATTTTCTTTGAGTTTGATACATGTATTGTCAAAATATCTTGAATATATTGTAGATTTTTCAATAATTGTTAACAGTAAATACACGCCATTTGAATAAAGAACAAAATGATAACTTCAACGCAGAGTAAATGTATTTAATGGACTAAATCTTAACAGCCTCAAAATGTGCTGATAAAGTTCCCTTGCCTGGCGCTCTGCATACTCGTACATGTATAATGGTACTCCTAGGACTGGTTGTTCGGGTGTCAGTCTACGGCTTGATACTGCAGTGTGGCAGCACTACATCTGTATTTAAAAGACATAGTCTTCAAATGACAAACAGTAACAACTACTCATGAAAAGCATAAGGGCAAAACAGAAAACTCTATAGATATCTATCCAGGCAGGGTTCGGGGAGGAGCTTGGAGCCGGGAACCCTGGTGATGATGCTGAAGGAGCTTGAGAAGAAACACCATATCAAGGAGGTGGAGGTGGGCAGGTGGATGAGGATACAGTTCGAACAGCAGAACGGCAACGGGTCGGGACATGGTGAGTCATGTGCCTGCTAGGCTTAAATAAAGAATATTTTTTTTACCTCTACCGCCAGAATCCCACAAATACATTGAAGTCTACAGATGACTCTTATGTTAAAGCCACCGGGTCTAAGACGCTTTCATGGTTTCAAAACTGACCTTCCTGACATATATATGTGTATGTGTGTATGCATTTGTGTAAGTATGTATTTGTTGGTATGTGTATGTATATGAATGTATATATATATTTGTGGTTGTGTATGTAAAATGTAATTTTCGTTTATGCAATTTTGTATGTATAAGTACTAGGATATTATTTCAAATAACATTGACATTATTGGTCTAAAAAAAAAATTTTCCGAAATTACAAGTAATGTAAAATTTACATATATTTGTACTCTACAAAATCCATTGCTTTTGAATATGTTATATATGGTGTAATATTTCTGTGTATAGGCCGGAGGCCTGATTATGCAAATAAACTTTGATTTGATTTGATTTGACATATCTGACTATACGTTTTTGGCACTTGTGAATGCATTTTAGGAACATGTTTACAATGGAATGCTTAACAAAAAAAGTTGACTGTCTGATATGCGATCAGAAATTAGCTACCGCCGTGTGGACTTTAAATTAGCGGACTGTCCTGCTGGGGAGAGGATGCGGTGGTTCAAAGCATCAGCCTAATACTAAAGACCATCATGGGAGATTGTAACCTTGTGACTATTGATATATTAATTCATTATCAATGTATGTCGGTATCAATAGTTTATTGCATTTTGTGCGAAAGATATAAGAAATGTACTTAACAACATAATTATGCAAACAGTGAAACTTATACAAAAGTTTCACAATACAAAGAATGTACACTGCCGTCTTATTACTAATTTAAGCATACACTATAATATATTGTTCTTGTAGTTAATTTTTCTAGTGAAGATATTTTATAGTTTTTATTTCTGCGATTATATTTTTACCAGCAGCATCACAGCAATATATAACCGCAGAAATAACCTACTGTACATACATAAATATTTGATATATACACATGTAAATTAGGTTCCACTATCTGCTAATGCTTTGCCACTGATTGTTTGAAAAAAATGTAGTTCTCCATTTAAACAGTAAATGTTATAAGCATACGCTTATTAAGAAAAGAAAAAAGCAGTGGAACATGGGTTAAATTGCATGAAGCAGATACAGTTATATATCTATTACATAACACAGAACTAACTCTGAAATACATTTCCAATTTATGAAGAATTGAAACTCGTGAAGGACATCCCACAACTGACTGGAAAAGAACACCCGACGATCGCCATCATCACATCACTGTACTGCGAGAAACTGGCCGTGGACGCCATGATTGACGACAAGACCACGTTTGTGAAATACAAAACTGAAGGTAAGTATCAACTGCATGGCGAACATCGGGCTGACTGTATTGATGTAGTAGTTTGGGTTTTATAGCTTAAAGCTGTCTTTCAATTTTTTTTTCATTTGTCAAGGTGTTAATACGATTGGTTTTAATTGTCTTTAATACGAGATTATATGTATATGTACTTTTTTCAATGTAATTTCTTGAGATTTAGGAGATATGCTTGTTATGTATGTTAAAGGTATGCATAGAATATGATGGAAACGTCATCGCTTAGCAACAACATCGAATAATAAATATTTTGTTTAATTAAAGTACGTCACGGATTTTGAAATCAAATTAGATTAAAAAGAAATGATTTACGCGAGTCCGTCTTTACTAGAGGCTTTGTACATATACCATTGGCACAGCCAATTTCATTGGAATGTATATAACGATTATAAGTCCCTCTGTACTGTATATCAAACATGGTCAGGAACGGAATCTGACATCACTTGACGGAGGTCATAACATGAATCTTGCCAAAAAGAAACCTTAACGAAGTAATAACGCAAAATGTCAACAATGTGTACAACTTTATCAGTCTGCTCCACTACTCACTTCCGGTTTGTTTTTCCGGCAATTCTGACTGGATTCGAATGCAATCTCCAGCAATAGGTCGATGTCAATTTCAAGTCGTTCAGTCCGCTCGCTCGTATTAAAATCGCCCCCAAAGACCGGATATTGATAGTACGGTGTACAAACCATTAATTTTCGCGTTACCACTTAGTTAAGGTTGCGTTTTGATAATTATTTGTTATACTTTTGTATTAATTGGAAATCAGACTGATCGAACCGTGTATATAATATGATGGTAGCATACATTTGTACCAAGTTACCATCCTTGTAATCAAGTGGTCTCAGAATCCTTTCCTTACCATGTTTTGATATAAAGTACCTGGGAACAAGAAAAAAATCATACAAACTTTTAATAATTAAGATTCCAATGAAAGTGGCAGTTCTGCGGTTCTAATGCAAGTGTTTTATTCTTAATCCTAACGAAATACGAACAAATAATGAATGCACATAATTAACAGAACTGTTTTAAATAATCTATGTAATACCCATTTTGTACCAAGAATTTACGTATGCGTTTTAATATCAACTCTGTCTTATACATGACTATGCGCATACCCTCGAAATCGACCAGGTATTGCATAAGTCTGCATTGTTTGTTGTATTTCTCAACACTTCTGTATGTACATGCCCACATTAACTTTCCTCACGTTTTGTTCAGTACGGCGTAGCTTTGTTGGTAAGTATATCTTTCCTCCTGCACCCAACACGGCGGAGACAGAGCTTAGCCGTATATTTTACCCCACCCCCTTTTATATCAATATAAGTGTTGTGGTCACAAATCGTGTTCACATTTTCATTACTCCATTTTTCACATAGACATTGCGTGATTATGATATAATCTTAATCACGTGACATAAACGCCTTACTTTTGATGGTTGAAATTCTACATTATTTGCACTGAACTCAATGCAGATCAGAATAAGGATATAATGTCCGGAATTATACTGGCATTGTATATTAATAGATAAATGATAAATGTCAAAATATTCGAACTAAATTGACGTATCTGTTGTATTGCATCTTAAAATCCTAATCATACATTAAAATAAACATCCAAATGACTCTGTCGACAATAAATAAGCTCCGAACTGAATACCAACAAATATATAGCATGAAGTAAATATATCGAGTGATAAGCTTTTCTTCACAACTTATCTATTACTGTTGGTTCGGGATGGACGTCCTACCAACAGTTTTTTTTTTTCAATCATGTCGGAGGCTTTGTTCACTTGAAATAGATGTAGCTCGCAGAAGATTTGAATTGTTTTTTCAGTATCACGGCGTAGAAAAGCAAAATGATTAAGGCCAAAAGATCAACAAACGTTAAACCATCGGTGTTTTGTTTTATTTTTGGCCATTTACCATCGATATTTCGATATAACGAAACATACATTTCTATTAAACGAAATTTTATCTCATTCTAACGAAAAAAAAAATGGTTTGAATAAAACTGAATTGTATTTCTGTTAAAAATAATACTGACAAAACAGTATCTAAATTGGCGAAAATTATTATATTAACTAGATATGACAAAGGCCAAATCCATATATAAATGTACACTGAATTCTCACATTACAAAGTGAAAAGCGATGGTACCCGCTTGATGCAATGGTGTTGTCATTGTGTAACACTGTATTCAACATGGATCGAACCCTCAACCGATATCGTCACTTTAACCAAATACACATGTAGACACAGTAAATCAATAATAATTACTAATACACGTGTCAGTTTAAAAGTAAGTTTAAGGATTCATTTGGTTCCACTCTGTTTTATTCAAACTTGTAGATGCTATCACTGAAAACCTTGTACCATATCAATGGTTTGAACTGATTTCCATCATTTCCATGATACATGTTTCTTGCATCGAACATTTGACTTAATTATTTATGTTTTGTCTTGTAAGGGTTGTGGAATTAGTCGGCATGCTCCAATCGATAGCGTGCAGTCTCCTTGGCGGTGTTGCATGCAGCTATACATGGTGTAGCTCAAGGCATATGGGGGTATTTTACAGTCGGCAATGCTCGTGTTTTTCCGTTAACATTTATCATACCGAAATGTTTATTTTTTGTATTGCTATATTATTTGAATAAAACAGTGTATCTCTTTATTATATCATAAGACAAGTTGTGTGCACATTAATATTATCTCAATTTTTATATTGATATATTAATATAGCCAAAATGCAAATAACTTTTAAAGAAAGAAGTCTTGTTTTAAATCAAATATATGTATACTTCTGTATTTCTATATTTCTGCTCATTCAAACTGTATTCAAAACTCTAAAAGATACTTTAAATACCATTCATGAGAAAGTTTGTTGATTAATCAATAAATTAATTAAGGAGCTTATACATACGTACGATGCTAAGATATGGTTGAAATTAACGAGCATTATTTATAATTATTTATTTACATCGTATGCATTCTAGTGTATAAATTTAACCATAGACATGAACAAAGATATTCTAAAAGAACTCATAAAATTTCAAAATAAAAAAAAAAATCTTGAAGGCCATAGCGTCGCAAGAGAGAAAATTTCCCTTACAATATTCAACTTTTATTTCTTACTTTTATTGTATCACCTGCTGTAAGCTGAGATGACACATAGGGATCACTTTTCCGTCGTCTTTCTGTCTGTCTGTCACACTTTTTCCGTCACGTTTCAGCAGGTGACACGCGTGTTCCAAAGAACACTCTTATGTTTAAATTCATTTCTATAAATATATAATGTCTTTGATACTAAATCTTATAAGTGATACTGCACAATAACCAGATAAATTAGACCCTTAGTTTGCATGATATCATATCATTTTATGTTACTTCCAATAGCAATTTCTTTTGCAACATTTTCTGTTATTTCATTCAAATATATTGCAACCTATATTTCACTTATTTATAAACAGTGCAGTTATTTCGTGAAAAAAAGAAGGTTATTTTAAGACATTTAAAATACGCTTGCCTTAATTGTGACATTGTGTTTTCTGAACAGAACGTGAATAACACACTATGAAAGCTTTTGGACAAATGTGGTGCACTATATCTCTTTTTATGCGAAAAGAATTTTATGTTTGGATTTGTACAAAAATATATCTCTGTTATCATTTCTTTGCCTTAATCTATTATTTATTATGCACCTTAGCTATTACTACTACTACCGTTGTAATCAAATGAAATCCGTTTTACTTTGCGTCAGGTGAATCCCAGGTATACACGCTGGGTACCATCGGCCGGTTCAAGGTTGTGAGCACCAAGCTGTCTCGGACACCCACCAGCAACAGCGCGGCCCGGATATCCGCCGAGAATACTGTTACCCGGCTTCTGGGTAAGGTTTCACATTTCTGTTATGTTTGTTAACGTCCAGCCAACAGTATTTCAGTCATTTGGAGACTATGTCTATTTGAGAGAGAAACGGTGCTGCCACACTGCAGTATCACGCCATATGCACATGACATGATACCACACACTGTCACATTATTCTGAAACCAGGCCAAAACGTCCTGGAACTACTCTTTATTCATATGTTTTAACAACTTTCGTATGTTGAGTAGTCCCTCTCCCGAAGCGGACGCTTTATCCACTCGGACTCTGCGGAGGTCCAAATCAATTTGAGATTTTTGTTATATACAAATATACTTAGTGTGCAAACAAGTTTTATTTTATTTAATAGCATTACTCCTTTCCGAAATATATAATATTTGCTATAAAACAGTTTGGATATTGCATAGGCGATATGACATTTTCTATTTACAAAAAATATTAATACTTAAGGGGATTTTTTTCATCCAAAATTAAATATATTCCGAAAGAAATCTAACGAAAACCCCAGTGCACACTTCTGTTTTTTCAAGAATTTATTAACTATAAATGCTTTAAAAACCAGAAATCATTTCAGACAGCGATGCGTTTATCTCGTGTATTACTTAAGGAAGTAGAGTTGATTGATTTGGTATCTTACCAACGTCTCGTTTTCCCTATTCATGGTATTGATTAACGATTATTTTGACTTTTCTTATTCTATCTTATGGATATATCCCAGACTGATGTACGCGGCATATTAAAGTGTTCGGTAATGAATGAAGATGAAAACATTGCATAATTTGTGTCGGACGTCATGATTTTGAATGAAAATCGTTCACGTCAAGGAGAAGCAACTGTCCAGCATGTATTATATTGGGAAAACCTGATGGATAGCAACGTTATAAAGGGGAGCAATCGGAAATAAATCCTGAGTTAACTTTACGATGAGTGTTTTTTTTTCCATCAAAATCGACAGTCAATGTTAAAGAAGGAATTTTGATTCTAGACATATAAACATGCATATGAAACTCGTTTGATATGGAAACCTCTGAATCCGAGGAACAGTTTCCCTTATTGTAAAAAATAAATGCCTCGTCATGCCCTAAATATTTTGTCATATTTGCTTGCCATTAAATGCGTGTATTTTCATCTATCCCCTCTTTTATGAACATTATGTTCATTTACGAGTATGTATTTGTCCATTCCAGCCCCCACCACTATGCCATCGTTTGTATGATTTAATACTGAAATATACATGTATGACAAACAAAATACACCACTGCAATTAACATGACGCCAAAACAGGTATAGCCACGCCCCGAATGTTTGTCGGAGGTTGTTGAACTAAGGTAACTATTGAAAGCAAGATTCACGTGCATTTGTTTGTCGGAGGATGTACAGCTTTTCACTGGTTTAACCGATATGCATATTCATTTCGGGGCGTTTTGGCGTCATGTTAATTAAGTGACTGGTTTCTTTCAAGCTTGAATAAATGTAATTCGTTTAAGCTTGTAATCAAAATGAAAACAAGGTAGTTGCACAAATATACTGTTAACACTTGTATAACTGTCAAAACGTATAGATAACCGACAATATGTTCATTTTTTTTCAGGTACGTTTAATAAAGTGGAGCACGTGTTCCTTGTTGGAGTCGCTGGTGGTGTTCCACACTACACACAGTACAGCAAGCACGTGCATCTCGGTGACATAGTCGTTTCCATGCCACCCGATAAGAACAAACCCATGTACATCCATTGTTCGAATGTTGAAATCAAACCACTAAATGAGTATTGTTACAATACTCATTCATTTGACTGTAAACAACGAACATTGCAAAACACAGTCACCAGTTTGAAATCTATTGTAAAATCTGATTGGTTGAAGCCAAAGCCATGGGACGTTTACATTGAAGAAGGTCTTGATTTATTGACCAATCAGGAAACACATTTTAGGCGACCTGGTGGTGATAAAGAAGCTATGACATTTTACAAAACGGACGGAACCTTAGTTAAAGTTCAGCACCCAAGGCCCTCGACCCTTGACCGGCACGAGATCAAACCAGGCTATCCCAACGTGAGATATGGCGTCATCGGTAGCGGTAAGCTGGTTTCCAGGACGCACGACATCCGTATGGACTTTGCCCAGCGTCTGAACGTTAAAGCGTTCGACCTTGACTTTGAAGCTGTTCTAGAATCCCTGGAGGGCAACAGGAATGACAGTTTCCTCGTGATTCGCGGTATTTGTGATTACAGGGATGGGTCATCACGTGACTGGCAGCCCTACGCCGCCCTGGCAGCCGCATCCTACATGAAAGCAATATTAATGGCATTGTGATTCATAAAATTGCTGAAACTTAACCGATAAGTTAGTCGAGTATATGTGTACTGTTCAGAGAATAATGATCTTTGCTTAAAATAGGAAAAAATCATGTGAAATGTCATGTCTCATGAATCGAATGCCTTGCAAATGTTGCAATCATAGTCAGGAAACCAGCAATTTGGAAAAGAGGAATACATTATATGTTAAAACTAGACACGTGATGAGTGGTTACTCATTGTGCATACAAATCGTGTAAAACTGTAGCGATACTTTTCTTTCGAATTATCGCTGCAGTGTGTCTCCAGTACAAAAATACACAAAAAGGAATTAAAAAACAAACACAGACTCGGCCATCAACTTAACTATACTGTAGCTTGTCTATAAGCAGTCAATTTTTTTTTTACTCAAGCACCACACAGATCACAGACACGGATGCATACACTGAAATGGTATTGGAATAAAAGACCTGTCCATCTAGCTTCGTTTTGTCGGTTATTTGTTTTAAATAAATGCATCCATGTTGCTACATACTGCTTCCATAACACTATTTTGTTACATAACACTATAATGTTACATAAAACTGTTATGTTACATATCATTGTTTTGTTGTTTAAAAATATTCTTATATGAAATCATTATGTTTATAACAATATTCTGATCTATTTTGTTTATTTAATATTACATTCTATAATATAACATAACACTACATGTGTATTTTGTTACATTACACCAATCTGTTACATAACATTATTTTGTTACATACCACCATAATATTACATTTTTTTTACATAACATCATTCTGTTACATAACACTATAGATTAAACTGTTCTGTTACATGTTACATAACTTGTAACTATATTATGTCAAATCAAACTTTTCTGTCTAAAACATCATTTTGTTACATTCACTCAGCCTTCACCGCGTGGGTTCGAATCCCGGCAGGGTCATTAGGAAGCCTTCCAGCTGGCTTGCGGAAGGGCGGTGGTTCTACCCGGATGTCTCCGTGCATTCGGGGTCTTCCATCCACCTGCATTTAGCTGGACGTCGCTATATGACTGAAATACTGTCGAAGCGACGGTAAACTCAAATAGTCAAGTCAAGTCATTTTGTTACATAGCACTACATGTTTTCAGTTACATAACACCTCTTTCGAGACAACATCATACTGTTACATATCTCTATTATGTAATATAATTCTACTCTGTTACAAGACAGTTTTATCTTACTTTGTGACAATATTCTGAAATTATCATTCAGCATTTTATTTTTTAGCATATATTTTATATTCCCTGACAAATCTTTACAGTGACTTGCTTAACCCTTTCCCTCATAGGGGACACCATGAAAAGACCTATGCGAACAGCATAAAACCAGATCAGCCTGCGAGGAACTCGCAGGCTGATCAGGTTTTATGCTGTTCGCTGCTCCTCAGTGGTCAGGAGATGAGGACTTCATAATTGAATTTGGTAAGGTTTAACTGTGGTTTTCTGCAGATCAGGCTTTATGTGGTACCTATTGAGTGCGTCAAAATGAGTCTATATGAGGGAAAGGGTTAAAGCAGTTCGTCCACAGATGGTTATTGACTAATAATTTCATTTCTAACTATATGTGCGTGTCTATCAATACCCATCTATAGACGCATTGTCACTCAGTGCAACAATCCGTGATCGTAAAGAAATAGGTAGTTTCCCTAATACCGTCACAGACGGTATTGAAAGTATATTTAGAATTAGATTATAAAACCTATATTTTGATTTTATATTTTCATTTGCCGTCTCTTGGCTGATCATATTCACTTTTAGCACATGTGCTAACTTACGAAATCGCTAAACTGGTGAAGGCTGAACGTGTCATGGTTCCCCAAGCACCTGCTTCGGGGATACCGTATTCTAAATTTAACCGATTTCGTTGAAGTTGATCGAACACGATTTTAGTTTTGTAAAGTTGCAATACAGTGAAGTAAAAACCTGCGTCATCTTTCTTTAAAACAGAACTATGTTTATTTGATTTGCTAAATGTCCCATCGATAGTATTCTTCAGTCTGGGTCGTATGGAGACTAAGTTAACGCGAGGCCAAAGACCTACGAAACAGAGATAGGAAACCCGTAAAAGCCACTAGAAAATCATAGGAGATTATTGAATTTTGCAAACTATTAAAACAGTATGGCCGAATCACTGAGGAAAATGTAATCATAATTATAATAACATAATCATTTTCAATTTCATTTATTTTCAAAATTCTTTTAAATCGTGATTTGAATTCAACGAGTGTAGCAGAAAAAAACAACTATATATAGTGATGGCTCACTGCGACATCACACTAGACATGATAACAAATTATAAGTCACTATATCCTGAGTCTGTGTAATATTAAATTATTTGAACTGCCCTAATGTACTCAATGGAAGATGTATATAAGTACCACTTTTATTATCGTCGGATACCACCGGCTGACTCATTCCGTTTCAGTATATGACAAAGATGATCCATCGATTGGCCATGGGAAGTCGGCCTACTAACCAGATCGGCCTGGTCCAACTCGGCCTAATTTGATTATTATTATGATGTGTACCATGATTATTGAGTTTTATATATTGAATAACTCTATACAATGTAGTTGTGTTACAATTGAAAAGGATAACTCAAACACACACAACACATTCAATCACACATACGCACACTTACATGTAGGGATATAAAACAAATCTTATGAAGGAAGGCCGACGTCTTCAATGATCCTTCCTTTTAAAAATTTTTTTAGTTTTTTTTTATACTCGCGATCGAGACTCTAAATTTCAACCTGGACGATTTTTAAAGACTTATTTGTTACGGTCCAGATCGCCAGCGTCAACGGCCAGTTTCATTAGTTCGGACTCCCGCCGGAGAAGTGGAACTAGTCGGTAGAATTTCTTAAAATTAAAAATTTATTGAGAGCGAATTTCTATATTTAAACTGCACGCAATTGTTTCAAAAACATTATCAAGTCAAAAAATATATATGTACATTTATTTATTGGGGAAAATGTTCGATAAGATAGAAAAAACTTAAGTACGAAATTGATTGATGCTTTAAAATATTAAAGAGACCATGTATGGTTACAGTGAATTGGAAAAAAAGTGTTAATTTTTATGCAATATTGAAAAGGCATAATATGGATAAAATATAGATAAATCAGTCCACTTTACAGAAAAAATATCAATCTTAATATAATATACTCTCTAATTAATAACTGTGTAACACTTTTATCATTTGTAACACCTTTATTATTTGTTGAGAAATTAAAGGATGTTTGTCTCACGTAGGTGTTACCGGGAACACCTTGTATCATTATTCATAGTAGGCCGACTTGGACCAGGCCGACTTGGACTAGGCCGATTAGGTTTTTAGGCCGAGTTGACCCGACACCTTGGTATGTGGCTCCCGGAGATGGAACCCATGACCTCCTGGGACGAACGCTCTCGCCACTCGGTTACCGTTTAGAATAAGAAAAAAAATCAATGTCAAGAAATGTAAAAGGCGTGCGTGTGAGGATGTGTGTAAGGGTGCGCGCGTGTTGTATGCTGGGGTTGGAATGAAGAGTCTTGGCGTCAAATAACTATGACAAATTTAGCCACTTAGTCAGTTATTATCCGTTTACTAAATCGAAGATTTTTTTACAATTCTTATCAAAGTACGAATCATTCATTGTCACTTATTTCATTTAATGTTAATCGTTTAATTAAGGAGCATGGTTCATACATAAAGACATATTAATTTATACTAATCCGAATGCATACATCAATGTTTGAGGGCGGCGGGCATACGTGGGGCTTTTGACAGAAGAGTGGAAATTTCACAGACAAGTTTCAAGTTCTCTTCATTTCAAGTTACCCCTGTAACAGTAGTACAGGTGACGGTTTGCGTACAAACAAACGGGCGTCATTTTGATGACCTAGTTTCTATTTTTAGTAACAGACGGCCATCTTTGTTACTATTTATAGTAACTCATTTGCATATAAGCATTTTAGGGTATGACGCGTAGTGGCCATGTTGTAGGCGGCCATTTTATTTTTTATGTTTGTATTGCGCATGCGTGGCGGCCATTTTGGATTATAGTATGACATCTTGGGCTGTATTTAGAATGACATCATAATCTATAGCTAGAATGACCTTATCGGTAGAATAACCTCATGTTTGTCTCAATGATGTAAAGAGCTGACTTGTACATTTAATGTAGGGCTTGATCACGGGCATTGAGGGTCAGGTCTTTAGCACTAGGCGGAAACTCATGGTGTACAATGGACAATTCAAACACCGTATGAGAAAAAAATGGCAGCAATCAAATGAAAATACAATTGGTAAAATCACTTCTTTAAAAAAAAAAGGAACAAAAATATATTAAAATAAGTAAGAATAAATGTATAAATATGTAATACAGAAAATAAGAAAAACTCAATAAATACATAAGTCAATATTAAATGATACATTATTTTCAAAGAGAAACACTTACGATGTGAACAGTTCCCTATCACCGAAGAGAATGAATACATTTCCGGTAACTACTCTGATGTGTCTTCCATTTTTTGTCAAAGTGTTTCCGGTATCTATTTTTAGTCCAAGGCGTGAGAATGTAGTCTGTCTTCATGGGAACCCTGCTGTGAAAGTTATTCACTTTTCCCCACACACCGGATCTCCGGTAAGAACATGAAGTGGCATCCAGCTGTGAAAGTCATTAAATGCATGGATCTGAAGAATCATGTCTGACATGTACTCTGTGATCATGGAAACCCTGCTGTGGAAGTTATTCACTTTTCCAACACCGGATCTTCGGTATGAACATGAAGTGGTATCCAGCTGTGAAAGTCATTAAATGCATGGCCTTTTTTTCTGCTCTAACATTTAATCATTTGAGTATAGGAATTTTATTATTTTGATTTTAGAAATCAGTTTATTGATATTGTTTTAATGCGAATTAAGTCTAAACACATAGATGATTGATCCGATATTGATTATTTATCGATTGTTGTTTAAATTCAAAAATCATTGTTTTCCCTTTTTTCCACTAACACTTAGTCATTTGAGTATAGGAATTTTATTATTTTGATTTTAGAAATCAGTTTATTGATAATGTTTTAGTGCGAATTAAGTCTAAACTCATAGATGATTGATCCGATATTGATTATTTATCGATTGTTGTTTAAATTCAAAAATCATTATTTTCCCCTTTTTTCCAATTTTTTACAAATAGTAAGTACTTAAAATCGTTGATTTTTTTCTGTGTGTATAGAGTGGCGGCCATATTGGAATTGTATGGCGGTGCTATTGATTATGAGGTATTGATAGTTCCAATAATATACAGAGCTGACTTGTATATTCGGTCACACGGCTTAATCGCGGATATTGAGGGTCAGGTTCTCAGCCCTAGACGGGGTTTATACAAAGTCTTAAAACAATAATGATATCAAAAGATTAACATATGATCATCAAACAATAAATGAAAAGAACATATAGGGTCTTGGACTATACATGTAATGAGTAAATATAATAAAAAAATATATCAAACAATAATGGAACATACTTTTTGAACATGGCTGTACACATTACTTAAACATGAAACAATCAGTCAGAAATAAAGATCAATTCCCTGCATTAGACGTGTAGGAAATGGAACACAATTTTTGATCATATCTGTACACGTTAACATGAAACTAACAGTAATAAAGATCAATTCCCCTGAACTCGGACGTGTAGGCTCATTACCGATTATTAGACGTGGATGGAACACAATTTTTTAACATGTATGTACACGTTATTTCAACATAATGACTTCTTTGCGAATATTGAAATCATTTAAAGCAGGCACCAGTACATTTCATAATCACATACACAGTGACCTATATACCAACAGAAAGAAAAGCATCTTACCTACCTTGCATGAATACGTTTTACTTTGAATCTGGAGTAACACCCTTATTGACCTCCATTTGTTTAATTCTCTCTCTCTTAATTTCTGGGGAGTTTGTATATGATTATACAAGCACATTCTCATACTTAAACTTGAATCAAATTTAATGAAGTACATGAGCACGTACATGTATACATGTGTATACACAAATGCATGTTCATGTTTCTCTCTCTCTCTCTCTCACACACACACACACACACATGATATACCATTTTAAGTCATAGTATTTCCGGTAATTATTCTTGGAAAATGTATTTCCAGTGTACAACTAGAGTAAACCATATTTAATTTAGGAATTTTTACAATTTGAACCGACCAATGCAATGTCTTCATTTTATGTCGATTGAACATGTTGTCTAAAAATAACCATGACTTAGATCAACAACCAATCAGAAAAGAAATGCAGAATCGCAACCAATGACATGTTTCATTCCATGAATAGGCATGACATTGCACAACAACCAGCAATCATTTTTACTCCATGAACCTATGAGGCGTATTGGATCACACACACACACACACACACACACACACACACACACACACACTATTCAAACAAAATCATAGAATGTGTTCATGGTTCTGGAAATGAAATGGACATGCCGAGTAAGGTAACCTTTTTAATATATAAATCACCTACCTTTTTTCCTCAGTATCCAATTTTTATATCACACAACAGAATTTCCAAAAAAGTTAATGACATGTATATCCATTAGTTTTCCTGCACAAAAAATTCCAACTGATCACTCTAAGAACATTCAGGGGAAAAAAACTGTGTACTTTGCGCGTGAAAAAGATTATGTTTTATGATGTGTGTGAACGAAATGTATATTTTGGTTTCTCGATTTTAACTTAAAACACATATATGTGTGTAATCGACATAATCCTGGAGCGGGGTGAAAGAGCTGGGACCGTCTCAGCAGGAAGACTAATTTAAAAGACATTACCTCTTTCAGTTTACCAAATTATATACCATTCGTATACAAGTATAAAACATTGAACGAATTTTGTTATTTTGATTTCAGAAATCAATTGATTGATATTGTTTTAGTGGAATTAAGTCTAAACACATGATTGACCATTAAAATTAAAAAAACAAACAATATTACCTTTTTTCTGCTCTAACATTTAGTCATTTGAGTATACGAATATTGTTATTTTAATTTTTTAGAACTCATTATTTATATTGTTTTAGTGCAAATCAAGTCTAAATACATGATTGATCCGATATTGATTATTTATCGATTTTTGTTATATATGATACAAAAAACCAATATTTCCTTTTTTCTGCAATAACATTTAGTCATTGAAGTATACGAATATTGTTATTTTGAATTTTTAGAACTCATTTTTTTAATATTGTTTTAGTGTTAATCAAGTCTAAATACATGATTGATCCGATATTGATTATTTATCGATTTTTGTCATATCATACAAAAAAAGTAAATATTTTTCCTTTTTTCACTAACATTTGAGCATACAAATTGTAGATAGCTTCAAAATAAATTTGTTGTTTTGATTTTCAATCGAATTATTGTCAATTATCGATTTTATTGATTTCCCCCACTCATTTTTTTTAAAGGTACAATGTTAAAAGGTAATATCTCCCTTAGTTGTTAACCGATTTGAATCATTTTCATAGCTATGGAAAGCTCAAAGTGAGATCTTTACTTTGAACTCTTTTACCGGAAGTCCATGATAAATAAAGAACCGGAAATGACGTCATCGCATGTTAAAATCGACCCTATTTCCCTTAGTTTTCCATCGATTTAATTATTTTTATTATTTTGGTAAACTCTTAGTGAGATCTGTACTTTGAACTCTGTCAACCGGAAGTCCATGAGCCTTTACAACCGGAAATGACGTCATCAAATGTTAAAATCGACCCTATTTCCCTTAGTTTTCCATCGATTTAAATATTTTTATTACTTTGGTAAGGTCTAGTGAGATATATACTTTGAACTCTGTCAACCGGAAGTCTATGGGCCTTTTAAACCGGAAATGACGTTATCAAATGTAAAAAAGACCCTATATTGTAAAGTGAAATCTATACAATGAATTCGCTTTACCGGAAGTCCATGATCCTTTAAAACCGGAAATGACGACATTCTATGTGAAACTGACCCTTTCTTCATTAGTTTGAACTTCGAGGGTATAAAAAAACATATGAAAATCGTGTCAGTTATACAGTTTTGACACTCAGGCTAATAACATGGAATTTAACAATGTGGAGATTCAGCATGACTTGAAATATGAAATTTGTACAAAATGTGGAATAAGATGTTATATTCAATGTTCGTTTTGCTGATCGATTCTCCTACAAAATGGACAATGTCATGAACAACGACGAGGGATTTACAAAGCCGGATCTAGAGATGTGTGAACACTGATTAATATAAAAACAAGCAAGATCAAACTCTAAACACTTATAGGGGGAAGTGCCTCCTTTTTCAGTTCATAAAACATGTGTTCTATAAAGTGTTTTAAAGTGTGAACAAGTATTCACAAGAAGGGACAATATGTTAAGACATAGTGCATTTAAACATGGAAATGAAAAGACAGGCAATGAAATGCCTCCTCCTCCGGAATTGACTCCTCCTCCTCCTCAGGGAGGAGTTCATCCTCTTTCTCCTCTTTAAACTACATCATAGTTATTTCAAGAAATGGAACACTCGTTTCATTGGAAGTATATGGCAACATGTTTATGATTTCACAGCAGGGTTTCCATAAACACAGGGTACATGTTCAGACATGATTCTTCAGATCCATGCATTTAATGACTTTCACAGCTGGATGCCACTTCATGTTCTTACCGGAGATCCGGTGTTGGGGAAAAGTGAGTAACTTTAACAGCAGGATTCCAATGAAAACAGTATGTTCTCACGCTTTGGACTGAAAATAGAGACCGGAAACACTTTGACCATAAATGGAAAACACATTAGAGTAGTTACCGGAAACGTACTCATTCTCTTCGGTGATAGGGAACTGTTCACATCGTAAGTGTTTCTCTTTGAAAATAATGAGTTTTCTTATTTTCTATATTGCATATTTATACATTTTTTTCTTATTTTAATATATTTTGTTCCTTTTTTTTAAAGTAGTGATTTTACCAATTGTATTTTCTATTTATTGCTGCCATTTTTTTCTCATACGGTGTTTGAATTGTCCATTGTACACCATGAGTCTCCGCCTAGTGCTAAGGACCTGACCCTCAATGCCCGTGATCAAGCCCTAGGTTGAATGTACAAGTCAGCTCTGTACCTCATTGAGACAAACATGAGGTCATTCTACCGATAAGGTCATTCTAGCTATAGATCATGATGTCATTGTAAATATAGCCCATAATGTCATACTTTAATCCAAAATGGCCGCTACGCATGCGCAATACAAACATAAAAAATAAAATGGCCGCCTACAACATGACCACTACGCGTCATGCCCTAAAATGCTTATATGCAAATGAGTTACTATAAATAGTAACAAAGATGGCCGTCTGTTACTAAAAATAGAAACTAGGTCAACAAAATGGTGCCCGTTTGTTTGTACGCAAACCGTCACCTGTACTACTTGTAACTTAAAAACGTTTTCATATTTCCATCCCCGGAAATTTAAAATAAAAATCAAATGACCCCGACACACACACATTTGTTAGAAGATTATGCGATGACATTGACGTCACCGGACGTTATGAGGACCATGTAGATGGAAGCAATCTACAGTGTCAGTTTTTCGACAGAAAACGGGCCACAATGCCTGCCCACTGTTGTACTTCGAACTTACATCTTGCTAACTATAACAGTCTTTGCAAGTTATGTCAAGGTATACGAAGGTTGTGGGGGCATTTCATATTAAACTATAATCACCCTTTTATGCTTCTTTATCGGGAAAGTTAATATCTTACTTTATAACTCATTCTCAAATATGTCATTAGCGAGTATAGTATCAATTTTATATCATTGTTGTATTTGATTTTCCTAAATCGAATATAATTTATACTGAATCGAAACGTTTTCAATGTCGGCCACCGGGGTAACATTTGAAAACATTTTAGAATCCTGGGGAGGACAGTTGAAAACTAGGGTGGGGGCTATAACGATAGGTCTACCTGGGGCGAGTTGCTCACACAATATGTTCCAATAAGTTTCATTTTCTGGTTTTTGCTGTCGTGTCCACGCTTTTCACTACATTATCTGTAATATTGAGGACGACCGGAAACCAGACTGCAAAACACATTGAAACTCCTTTTGTAAGCAATGCATTACCAAAACACGTGAGCTATATCGAGACCCTATACTGTATTTAAGTTATTTCAGTATCTTCCATTTACGTCACACTTACAAACCATTTACGAGTTTGTGTGCCAAACCGTATGCAATCGTTCGATTTACAGTCAACCACGGAGTTGCACCTTATGCTGTACATAGGTATATGTGAACGCACACCTAGCCCGCAGTTTAAACTCTTATATATGTATTTATGGTAATTCACTCTCCCTTAAAATGATGTTTCTGCTTTTTCAATGTGACGTGAAACAAATACATTATGATAGGATCCGTGATCAATATGTGATATTCAATCCAAAGACCTACTACTAGGTCCTTTGTTCAATCATTTTTAAAATATTTTGTTCGGAACCGCCGTGTTCAACATTAATTTTCGGAAAATAAATTGAATAAAAAAATCAAAGTTATATATGTATTTAATTCACTCTCCTTTAACTTGATGTTTTTACCTTTTCAGTGCGACGTGAAGTAAAAAGTATTATGACAGGATCCGTGGCCCATATTGAATATTCAACCATTTTAAAAATATTCGGTACGGATTCGCCATGTACAACTTTATTTACGGAAATTCGATTGAATCAAAACTATATTTAAATCTAAAGGTAACAAGCTTCAAAATTGTGTTTTCCTATTTCAATGGTACGTGAAAAAAGTTACAATAGGATCCGTGGCCCATGTGTAATATTCAACCAATTTTAAAAGATAGGGTCCGGATCCGCCGCTTCAACATAAAATTGAATCAAAATATCAATATTATTCGTTTATATTAATCTCATTCACTCACCTTCAACATGAAATTACTTTTTCAATGTGATGTGAAATAAAAAAAATGTTATAGATGGATCCGTAACCCCCTATGTACTCTTCCTTCTATGTTGGACCCGGATCCGGCGGATCCGGCGGTTACACCTGACCAACCCTTATGTTCAAGAGTTGCGATTTTTCTAAGACGTAAGAGTGATGTACCTTTAAACGTATGGCTGTCGCTGGTAAATCATCAGGTCAAAATGAGCTTTGGAACGAAACCCTTGCTGTTGAGAAAGAGGTACAGTATCATAAAAATAGAGCTTACAGATCCACTGATAGTTTATCATACAAACTACTGTAGAATATTTATCTTCTCCAACACAAAGCTCCCATTCATTTCACAAATTCACAATAACTCGTCCCATTATTGAACATATTGCACTGGATTTTCATCTTTCATCAGTTTTACATAGCTCTCTCTGGAGTATTGTCGTATAATAAATGCGTGGTAATATTTTTTTTATTTAACCGTATTTTAATAACTACTGTATTTATGAAGAATAGTTGTATGGCTTATGTAATGTTGAGCCATTACCTCAAGGCCAGTGTACGTCTAAAAAGTTTCACCATTGGCCTTCAGTCATCTAGTTCATCAGCATGTTTTATCAGTAATAGCTACTTTAAGTTTTAATACATATATCTCAAATCCATTTTATTTTCAAACTTACTTTCCCCGATTTCTTAGCTCTATTCAAGAATATATATGTAGATGTAGAAATAAATAGCAATTTTATCCGGTAGCAGACAATTTTGTAAATATTAAAGCTGATACTGTACATTGAATTTAGTAATTATATTGTTTATATGGTAAATAGTGTGAAACATTGTAAACTTTCATATTACATATACAACAAGAACACAATCAATTATATATGTAACCAGGAGAGAAAAATGTGTAACCAGACTGGGACTCAAACCCGGGACACCTTGCTTAAGGATGAGGACTGAGCTACTTTACTGGACCACTTACACAAACCTCTCAATGATAAGGGTTACTTATAGGCCATTACATTCTCCCCTGCCAACCAAATGTACAGTAAAGAGAAAAAATTTCTTCGATCCTGAAGAATCCAAAGACAGTATATACTGGAGAATTATACTGTAACGGTCCCATGTTGGGCGCCAAATGTACCCAGGTGAGAAAAATGTGAAACCAGACCAGGGCTTGAACTCTGGGCCCCTTGCTTAAAGGGCGAGCGCTCTACCTACTGAGCTACCAGACCACTTACACAAATCTCTCACCGATATGGGTTACTTATAGGCCGTTTCATTTGTATATACAAGTGAGTGATTGTTTGTTTCTCTTTGTGGCCCTTTTCCATGTTACCCATTGAATGCATCTGGTTTGCCATTGAAATAAAGGACATTTACAAATGAGTCCTGGTCCCGTGTTCTTGAATATAAAAATGGTACTTAACCCTTTCCCTCATATAGACTCATATTGACGCACTCAGTAGGTACCACATAAAGCCTGATCTGCAGAAAACCACAGTTAAACCTTACCAAATTTAATTACAAAATCCTCATTTCCAGACCACTGAGGAGCAGCGAACAGCATAAAACCTGATCAGCCTGCGAGTTACTCGCAGGCTGATCTGGTTTTATGCTGTTCACATAGGTCTTTTCATGGTTTCCTCTATGAGGGAAAGGGTTAAGTATGATTTTCATACTTATACTCAAACTATGCTCATTGGTTTCAATAGGGATTTGAGTATGATACTCAATCTTGAGTATGAGATCATACTCAAGTATTTTCGAGTACAGGGGGCCTATAATCAAAGATTATGAACAAGTTACATTATAATTTTCACTTTTAAGAAATATATCTATTAAACAGGATTGTAGTACATGTATTCACAGATTGTTGAAGTGGACACCATTTTAATGTTTTCAGTCAGGCGAGTGCTGAAAATTACACATGCCAAAAATGTTTGGAGAAAGGTCACTGGACGTATGAATGTACCGGGAAGAGGAAATATGTGTACAGAGAGTCAAGGACGAAGGAAATGACCAAGAAGCTAAAGAAAGATGAAGAACAACAGAAACTGGACATTTTGTAAGGCTTTTGCTACTTAGAATAAAAGTTAACTTAGAACATAATTGTGACCTGTTTAATTACTTTTGACATAATTAATTTGGACATCTCAGGATTGTAATTTTATTAATTATGCTGTTTTTTTTCATAAAAGTTTTCTACTTACCTCCATTGTAAATGAAGCTATAAGCATGTATACATTTGCATTTTGCTTACTTTTTTCTAATGCTTTCAGGGCAAAATCTAGAGCAGTGCTGGAATCAGTGAGGAAAGAAAACAAAAAGAAGAGAAAGAAAAGGTATGTGATAAAATGCATCATATGCATTTGGAAATTGTTTTACTTTTCATACATGATGTAGTTCTCTCCCTTGTTTGCTCCTGGGTAACATAAATAATTGTAAACCTATTTCTTTTATATTCATTTGAAAATTATGTCATCATATAGTGGGGCCTCCGTGGCCGAGAGGGTTAAGTCGCTGACTTAAACACTCACTCAGCCCCTCACCGCGTGGGTTCGAATCCCGGCAGGGTCATTCTGGATTTTCATGTGAGGAAGCCTTCCAGCTGGCTTGCGGTAGGTCGGTGGTTCTATCCGGATGCCTCCGTGCATTCGGGGTCTTCCTCCACCTGTAATTAGCTGGACGTCGCTATATGACTGATGGTAAACTCAAATAGTCAAGTCAGGTCATCATATAGTACTCAATATTAATCCTGCGTCATTACTTCTGGTTTGGACCAGTACTTTGAACCTAGGGTGGCCATGAAAGATTTAAACTTTCAATGAGGTTTCATTCCTCAATCTTTTGATCCAATGTAATTGTACACTCCCACCGGACCAAGGTACTCCCTTAATGAGTATTTTGTAACTTGGAAGATGATGAAAGAAATCCATAAGTTTTCAGTTGGAATTCTATTGCTAGACCGCAGTGCCTACAGTCTTTTTAGTTCACCTGAGCAAAATGTGCTCATGGTGAGCTATTAGGATCACCCTGCTTCCATTGTCGTGCGTTGTCCGTTGTTTGTCGTCAACACTTTGCTTTAAACGATATTTCCTCTGAAACCGCAGGACAGAATTTGATTAAACTTGGCAGGGATGATCCTTGGATGAACCTTCACAAAAGTTGCAAAAATAAACTTAATTCATGTAGAACTCTGGTTGCAATGGCAATGGAAAGAAATGAATTATGAAAAGTTTAAAAATCATCTCCTTCAATACTACTGGCCAGATTTCAAAATGTTTTAGTAAAGATGTTCCTTGGGTAACCCTTAACTCAGATGAGCAATCCAGGGCCTCTATGGCCCTCTTGTTGTAGAAGACTGCTTCATGGACATGGAATGATTGTTTTGAAGCAGATTATGAGAACCTAATCTATACACTCATACCTAAGGCAAGTTACAGAGTTTGTGAATTATCAGTTTAATAGATTGACACTCATATCCCTGGCGTTCTCTTAGGAAGGTAATTTATGAATTATAATTTAATTTATATTCTTGTTATCCTATCACAGTTTTCCATGACTGGGGAAAATTGTGCTTTTAGACCCTCACATTGTGTACATGCTCTTTGAATATTTCAAAACATGGCTCCTTATCTGTATATGTGAAGGGGTCAACAATACCTTTAAAAAGGGGTAAATATAGAAATAAGTTTGCCATTAAGTAAGATGTAGCAATTGTAACAATAAGTGAACCTTAAAATTTCATCTCATTTAATTGAAAGCTTTTTTTTTTCAGGAAAAAGAAGTCTGATGGAGAATCTTCCTCTTCCTCCTCCTCATCCTCCTCCTCCTCCTCCTCAGATTCAGATGATAGTTCAGATTCGTCGTCATCATCGTCTTCATCTTCGTCGTCGTCATCTTCGTCAGATTCTTCCTCCTCCTCATCATCTTCATCCTCAGATTCATCAAGTGATTCAGATTCCTCCAGCAATTCAGATTCTAAAAAAAGGAAGAAGAAAAGGACAAAGAAAAAGAAAAAGAGAAGCTCATAGAAATATGTTTATATTATGTGTATGCTTTTCCTGAAGATGCCAGTGTGTCTTTTGTATATGTTAGGAAAGTTATAAAGATTTTTTTCCTTACCTTTGACTATAAGTACACAGATGGTCTCTAAATGCCTGTGTAAGAAATCATACATTAGAGTGAATTCAAAACAGAAAGTGCTTGCCTCTGAAGTTATAAAATCTAAATGTGTAGAATGTGTTAAAACTGAAATCTTAAAAAACTGAATATAATTTTAGGAATGATACTTTTAAGAATAGTTTTATATAATGTTATACAATATTGAACATATGTTTGGTGGTTGATTTTTTTAACCTATGTATAGTCAGTTTTTAGCTCACCAGAGCACAATGTACTCAAGGTGAGTAATTAACATCACCCTGCGTCTGTTGTCGTCAGTCCTCTAGCATCAGTATTTTGCACTGATGGCACTGAACACTGATTGTAATGGCAACCAACAGAATTTTACATTAAAAACTTCAAAAAATCATCTCCTCTGAAACCAATGGTCAGAATTTAATTTCGTTTGGCACAAATGGTCACATCTTAGTGCTCTACCATAATTGTTAAAATAAAGTTGATCCCTTGAAAAATGAGGCCCCAAGGGGACTGGCTAATTTTCTTAAGTACTATATATCGAACATTTCAAAATTCTTCTTTGAAACCAATGGCCAGAATGTAATATCACTTTTATCACAGATGTTAACCTCATGACTGTCTGCCATAATTGCTAAAATAATTCCTTGATTCCATGAAAAATGAGTCACTTAAGGGGTCAGCTGGTTTTCTTACATACTCTAAATAGAAAAAAAAAAATATCCTCTTTGAAACCAATGGTCTTAATTTAAATTCATTTGGCATAAATGGTCACCTCATAGTGCTCTACCATGATTGCAAAGAAAAGTTGATCCCTAAACAAATGAGATCCTTATTGGGTCAGCTTGTTTCCTTATATACTCTATCTAGAAAATTACAAAATTCTTCCTCTGTAAAACCAGGGCCTCCATGGCCGAGAGGGTAAAGTCGCTGACTTTAACACTCTTTCAGCCCCTCGCCGCATGGGTTCCAGTTCCGGATTTTCAAGTGAGGTCAGGAAGCCTTCCAGCTGGCTTGCAGTAGGTCAGAAGTTCTACCGGATGCCTCAGTGCAATCGGGGTTTTCCTCCACCTGTAATTAGCAGGACGTTCCTATATAACTGAAATACTGTCACAGCGATGGTAAACTCAGTCAGTCTGTCAATCAATCTTCTGTGAAACCAATGGTCTGAATTCAATTTCATTTTGCACAAATGGTCACCTCATGACTGTCTACCATAATTGCTAAAATCAAGTTGATCCTTGAAAAATGAGTGACATAGGGGGTTTAGTTTCCTATACAAATGTATTCTAGAAAATTTCAAAATTCTTTTTCCGTGAAAACAATGGTAAAATTATTTTCATTTGGCACAAATGATAACCTTATGACTGTCAACCATTGTTGGAAAATTAAGTTGATCTCTTGAAAAAAATGAGTTACATAGGGGGTCGATTTGTTTCCTTATATATTATAGAAAATTAAAAAAAAAATCTCCTCTTCAGGAACTAATGTTCAGAATTAATTCTTGTTTTGCACCATTGATTATCTCTAGGTTTCATACCATAATTGCATAAGCATTTAGATCCTTTAAAATCTGAGGCTCCAGATGATTGACTATAACTTAAGAATTCTTTGTGTCTGAATCTTGAATCTGGTTGCTGCTGGAAGAAACCAGGTAAAATCAAATAACTTGATTCGTTTTAAATCAGATGATGTACTCTGGTGAGTGATCTAGGGCCATATGGCCCTCTTGTTGTACTATGTCCAGGCAGTGTATTGAAATGTTTTGTGTGAATGAAATACACGTTTAGCAGTATTGGGCATTCTAGCAGTATAACAGGTTTTTTACCTGTAAATTTATATCAAAACTTATTGAAAAAAAATGACTGCATGCATATTGGTTCATTTTTAAGAAAGTGTTCTTGGAAAACATGCATTAATCTAATTACATTTTGTATTGTTTTTAATACCCCTTTTTGGTCTATTTAAGATATTTACTTCCAGATAGAAATGATATCTTTATAGATAAACTGTTTTTAATACCCTTGCAGTTTTTATTTATTCATTTTGACAGGTCTATTTAAGATATTTACTTCCAGATAGAAATGATATCTTTATAGAAAAATTAAACTTAACAATACCTATATATTTCATATTCTTTTGTATTTCTTCCTAGTTACTTTTACCCTTTATTTAATGAAGATTCATGTATAAATTTATATGGGGCCTCCGTGGCTGAGAGGGTAAAGTCACTGACTTTAACACTCACTCAGCCCCTCACCGCGTGGGTTCGAGTCCCAGCAGGGTCATTTGGATTTTCATGTGAGGAAGCTTTCCAGCTGGCTTGCGGTAGATCGGTGGTTCTACACGGATGCCTCCGTGCATTCGGGGTCTTCCCCCACTTGTTATTTGCTGGACGTCACTATATGACTGAAATACTGTTGAAGTGACAGTAAACTCAAATAGTCAAGTCATAAATTTATGTCATTATGAAAATTAATTTACTGAACTTTAGATTGTTAATAAAGTAATGGATTTTTTTTTGCTGTCTGATCTTGGTTTGCTTTGGTTTGCCTAGACATCACAATACATCTTTATGAGATTAAGGGTTAATACACAATAAGCACAAGTGCTTATTAAATAATATTTCCATTTTATTTTTCATAACTGGATATATATAGAAGTACTACATTTGGTTCAACAATACAGTTTACACAACATCACATGTAATCCTGTCCTTTGATGCTGTTATTTTATGTATATTTTTTTCCCTGCTTCTTGCATTGTTAACTTTATTAGAGAGAATTTTGTTTCCCATTTCTTATAATTTTTCCCGTGGTTATACAAGTAGGGTATCTTAACATTTAGATATTATTTACATGGATAATTTCTTGGGAGTAAAATATCAGGCAGGGTGCAGTGCATCTGTTCCTTCAATTCTCATATCATGCACGAGTATAGCTCGAAAAACTCAGCAATGTTGTCAAATATGAATGACTTAAAATGTTTTATTATTATGATTATGAAAATTAAATGTAGATATAAGGACTGAACTACAAATGTTGAGGGTTCGTCAGTTTATGAAAAATATTTGTGGCCCATATTTGTAATGTTAGAAGTGATCGGTGAAGTCCTTTTGACTCCAACGATGAACAGGGTCAGCTTAGTTCAGTTTATGAGTGATATTAAGGACGTTTTCTACAGTTTTCTACATTTTCTATATAGACCAAGAAGAAAAAATTAAACTCTTTCATAGATTTTTTTAAAATTGTGCATGACTATAGAGAATCTTTAAAAAAAAAAATTATGGAAAAAATTGGGGGGTCGTCAAGCTAATTTTTTAGTTATCTGCCCCTGAATGTGATATTTTGGCACTTTTAGGCTATGTTCAAGGGCAGAAAACTCAAAATAAATTTTAGTGATACCTTATATTATTTCTTATAAATGTTTGATATTTTATTTCACGTCATTGGGCAAAATTTGATTTGATAATTTGCGAAATTTATATACATATTTGCAAGCGTGATTATATTAAAAAATCTGTTGCATAGAATTTCTTCAAATTTTGTTCAGAGACAGGGAATGAAATACTGAATATTGATTTTGAAACCTAATTAGATGTTGTTTGTCATTATTTGAGTTATCTGCCTTTGAATTTTGCCTCATAGTGCTCAAATATCACAGTCAGGGGCTGATAACTCAAAAATTAGGACGCCGACCCCGAACTTTTTTTCCATGAAAATGTTTCTTTTACGATTCTCTATAATCATGCAAAATCTTAAAACATTCTATGAAAGAATTAATTTTTTTCTTCTTTGTCTATATAGAAAACTGTAGCAAACGTCCTTAATTCAATATGATTATTACAGTACAGCTTTTTTATCTGGGATAGTTTTGCGGTAAAAGAGGCTGGAGATTTGGCAGTATGTAACTCAGTCTTGTTTGACAAGATTTTGTCTCAACTTTGAGGAGTGACTTTTTAAACATCATACTCCTTGCCTCCTTTCATCATTTTGTCGAGACATAGCAGTCTCTGACTGCATTTTTTTTTTGTATATACTTCATGTAATAAAATGATAGAGGAGTATCAATTTCTGATACTTTAAGCTGTCTTTCTTATTTGTATCTCTTCCTTTTTATTGAGGAAGCCTTCCAGCTGGCTTGCGGTAGGTCGGTGGTTCTACCCGGGTACCACTGTGTACTCGGGGTCTTCCTCCACCTGTAATTAGCTGGACGTTGCTATATGATCGAAATACTATCGCAGCGACAGTAAACCCCAATACAACAACAATCTTCCTTTTTATACCCCCGCATCGATAGATCGGGGGGCATATTGTCTTTGGTCTATCTGTTTGTCTGTCACAAAACTTTAACATTGACCGTAACACGGAAACCCTTCCACCTACGCCACCCAAACTTCACGGGTGCATGCACCTTGATGAGCCCTACCTGCTATGTCACCTTGACCTTCAAATGACATTGACCCCCATGGTCTAAGGCCCCGCTCCTACGGCATGGCGTTCATTCGAACGCAGCGCTTTTTATTTCTATATATAGAAGGAGTGTTGGACACTAGCAGTATTATTAGTACACCAACACAAAGAAAGTTAGCCAAAGATACAGTAGTATAAACTGAAACTTGTGTAGCAACCTTGAATGGCGCTCATTATGTAAGTGGTGTGTGGATTGTCCTGGAGTATAAATAGATGTGGAACGAGTAAAATCCATTCAAAGCTTAGTTTTATCAAAAAGGTTTGTTTACGAGCTGGCTTTATACAGTTTGTAATTTGCATTACAGTTTTTAGTTTAAACATCATTTCAATAGGTTTGATTCGATCTTCAGGAACCCTGGTCAGAATTTTTGTACGTATGATATTGAAATGAGAGTGAGTCAGAAATATGTAGATGCAACAAGGAAGATAAACAGTGTTAAATAATGGGATGAGGTAGTACTTATTTTCTACCTTTAACCATTAATGTGAACTATTTTGAATGGTGGGGGAATGCCATTTCACCTGTCTTCTTATTATTCGGTTTGATTGTTATGCTCTGGGTTCGACACTGTTCTAAGTCAAAACAGTAGAAGGCTTTGGGGCTCAAGTTTCAAAGTTCTGTCCGTTTTCAAGAACAAACTCCCATAATTTTACACCTGCCCCAGGATTAAGAGTGCCAGACAAGGGTTTGTCCCTTTAGACATGTCATTGGTTTGTTTTTGATCTGGATTAATTACAGTGTCGGAAACCTACGAGCGGTCATTCCGTTACTCCATACATCGCTACAGATGTAATAGGCAGCCGTGGGTATCCGACGCTTGATTAATTAAAGAGTGGTAACAGTCAATGCGTCTGATATCTATTATGTGTGTATGTGGGCGGGGGCGGGGCGCCAAACCGGGTGCTGTCCTCAAGCATGTGTGGGTTATCAGAGCAAGTGTGTGTTACATGGAGGTTAAAATATACATACACATGCATTATAGAACTTTTTATGTCTCAAACTTTGCATAAACAATAACCCTAGTCTTAGTACAATTGTGTCTGGTACCAGAGAGAGAGAGAGAGAGAGAGAGAGAGAGCTTGTACCTATTTCCCTGCCAAGGTTAACAATAACAAAAAAACTATCAATCGATGTTTCATATTTATAATAATTATTGTATTTCAGCAACAGTTATTTCCAGAATGTAGACTGCTTCCAAGAGAGAACATGATTCATTCCATTTACAACAGGTCCTAACCTGAAGCCGTAAAACAAACACAATATCAATAAATAAAGTCTCTCTGTTGTCTAATGAAGGTGGCTGAACCCAATTATTTGTGTGACCAGACATTTTGCATCCTCGCTTGTCTGCGTTTTCTTAATAAGGGATGTATTTTATATGGTAATAAACTAAGGTTTATTTCCCTTACATTATACGTTGACTGGGCTTACAGTTACGTATATGTTTTTTTAGACTGCGAAGCGCATGCGCGAAGCAGGATTTATTGCCCAGAACGGGGTATTAACATTATGAATTACGCAGGAGTAATTGTGGGGTAAAAATATTTACAGTGAAACCCGTCGGTTAAGAGGGAAAACTTCAACGTCTTTATAACTTTCAGAAGCAAAAACAAAATGCATGTATTTGATATATCTCACCATAGTTTCTTAAACCGTCGCCGGTTGATCGAGTGGTTAGAGCGTCCGCCTTGGGAGCGGGAGGTCGTGGGTTCGATTCCCGGCCGCGACATACCAAAGTCGTAAAAAATGGTACTGTTATAGCTTCCTTGCTTGGCACTCGGCATATAAAGGTAGTTGCAGAACTGGTTGGCCTGGTGTCAGGATAATGTGACTGGGTGTGGTATCATGCCACATGTCTACGGCGTGATACTGCAGTGTGGCAGCACTATATCTGTCTTAAGTAGACATCGTCTCCAAATGACTGAAATACTGTCGGTGGGACGTAAAACCCAACAAACAAACAATCAAACAAACATTTTCTTAAATTTCTCTTAATTTTGTTTATTGAGTTTTAATTGAACCAAGGCATATATTATACATCTGGTTATAACGAATGTGAAACAAAAAATTACATTCATTACAAAATAAAACTATAGAAATACATATAATTAAAAAAACACTATATAAACAGTCTATTTGTAAACTTAAAGAAAACAGTTTCAAACAATAGCTGAAAATAACAGTTTAATGTATGTATTTCTCACATTATCAACATAATAGTAATTCGGCGTATCAGTTATATGTTACTTGTTAAATATATAAGAAATATTACACCGGAAACAGCTGTTTATGCGTGTTGTAATAGGCTAAAATCATATATTGGGATCACGTATTGGAAATTTAATTCAATAGTTTATGAAACATATGATAAATTTTAAAAATGGAGAAATAGAAATGATTAACAAAATTTCTTTTTTTTTTTGTTACAAAATAAATGGTTCGATATCCTATCGCGATATACCAAAATCGTAAAAAATCACACTGCTATAGCTCCCTGCGGTGTGTTCTGTATATAAATACTGGAAGATCCTGGACTGATTGGCCTGGTGCCAGAATAATATGAATGAATAACATGGCCGTCATAAATAGAATTCTCTTTAAAGTTTTCTAACATGAATCTAAACTGGGTGTGGTTTCATGTCACATGTCTACGGCGTGAAACTGCAGTGTGGCAGAACTTCATCTGTCTTATGTAGACATAGCTAGTCTCCAACTGACTTAAATACAAACAAACAATATACGAGAACTTTAGAACAGAACAGGCACAGACTATATATCTGTCAGACTAACAACCACTCACGCAGACCACCCAAGAAATTGTTAAATGTATTATGTACTTTTGTTGCCGTTGAAATGTTTGTGATTTTCTGGTACCAGACTATATGAGCGGGTTGAACTTTAGCATGCAACACATTTTGTATTGTAGCTATCAGTCATGAGATTGAATTAAAACTTCATAAAGGTGTTCAAACCACCAAATAAGGTAACTTTTGACCTCTTTTGAACTTAAAAAAATGTTAAAGTTTTGCTTGGAAATAAATTTGGTTATACCAATAACCGGCGGAATAGGCAAACACACTTTTTGTTGTAGTTTACACCTATGCAGCGACGTCCAGCTAACTACAGGTAGAGGAAGACCCCGATGGCACAGAGGCACCCAGGTAAATGTACACTGTGGACATTCAAACTTGAAACACTTTTGAAAATATTTTTTCTTCACTTTAGTTGTTATTTTAGAGTTTATCGTCGCTGCGACAATATTTCTGTTATACATCGATGCCCAAATAATAAACAGATGCACCTAGGTAAATCTCTCAGCCCTTCACCGCTGTGGGTTCGAATCCCGGTAGGGACTTCAGATTTTTCATGTGAGGAAGCCTTCCAGCTGGCTTGCGGTAGGTCGGTGGTTCTATCCGGGTACCTCTGTGTACTCGCGGGTCTTCCTCCACCTGTAATTAGCTGGACGTCGCTATATGATTGAAATACTATCGCAGCGACTGTAAACCCCAATACAACAACAACAACAACAACTAGGTAAATTTCTGTTTTGTACTTTAAACTTTTAAGCACTGGGATAACCTTATCATCGACATTTACTTTCAGCAGAGCAGCATATTTACGAGACATTGCTGTTTCCCTGAGATATGGACTTGCATAAATCTGAGAATTTACGACTTTGATTTTCCGCTGCTTTTACATAAGGCCCTGGTTTTATCTGGTCCTATATCATCATGGCGTTTAGCGGACATCTTGATACATAGAATGTCTAATAACACTTTAACTAAAGTTTGGTGCTGCTTTAACTGTCAGACTAAGTGATCCCGAATAACCAGTCAGGAGCAGTTGTCACGGTATGATTATTTACATTAGACATGGTCGTTTCATCAGATTCAACGTATTTGCATTGTTTCCATCTTTTATATTTTAATATTTTCTTAACAAAAAAAAAAAAAAAAATAAATAAATAAATAAATGAATAAATAAATAAATAAATAAATAAATAAATAAAGGCATAGCATACAGCATACATGTATGTTGTTGATATTTAGAGTGCATGGTATTAATATTTGCAGACTCTGAAATAGAATCTGTTTATATTTAAACAATACTCAAGAGATTCGTTATGATTTGCACGATCATAACTAATTCAAAATTAATTCAGTTTGTATTTCAATTTCCATGATTTTGCCTGGTAATAGATCACGTTGATTTGACCGTAAACGATTACGCAGTCATTTTGTATAATTTATCAATAAACTCTCGAGGGGGTCTCGTGCTGAAAGATATTTTACATTGAGGGGAGATAAGGAACGCTTGTATTGATTGTACCAAATTATCTTTCTAAGACATAAATAAATAGAGGCATGATCATGCATGGCTGTCCATAATAATACTCATAAAGCCAGTTTGTTGATTGCGATAATAAAATGAGTTTGGTAGACAATGAGTGTTACCGTGTCAGGAATATACAAACATAATAAACTCTGGGGATTGAGTAATGTACCGAAATTCGGAGGTCGTGGGTTCGACTATTGACTATTTGAGTTTGGAGAAAGACCCCGAATGCAAGGAGGCATTCGGGTAGAACCACCGAACTACCGCAAGCCAGCAGGAAGGCTTCCTCACATGAAAATCCGAATGACCCTGCCGGGATTCGAACCCACACTATAATTAGCTGGACGTCGCTATAGACTGAAATACTGTCAAAGCGACGGTAAACCCAAATAGTCAAGTCAGTCAAGTCATAGTCAAGTCGAATCCACGCGTTGAGGGGCTGAGTGAGTGTTAAAGTCAGCGACTTTACTCTCTCGGCCACGGAGGCCCCTCGTGGGTTCGACCCCCGGCCGCATGTACCACAGTCATTAAAATGGTACTGATATAATGATTGCCTTTGCTTGGCGCTCAGCTGAAAATTCTCTGACTGGTTGGCCTAGAGTTAGAATATTGCGACTGGGTGTGGTATTATGCCACTTATCGCATTGTGACAGCACTATACATCGTATACCTGTCTCATGTAGTCAAAACCTCTACTACTGTCGGTGTTACGTTACACACAGGCCAGATAAGAAACAGTGATTACATTTTTTATCTCCCCGTTTTATCTTAATCAGTTGCTTTATATATTACAAAACACACTTAACTTCTGCAAAATATAGGAATTTCATTTAATTCTATAATATGACGTGAATATTTCAAAACTTGACTACCTTTCAATTTGTTTTTGAGCTGATACCCGAATAGGAATCATGCACGTTAGATATATGACACTCAAAGTGACAATTAATTGTCAAAACATTAAAACCGACTGAGGATAACATCTGGCTACTTTGGGTTTGGTTCCACACGGACATTGCAACAAATTATGCTTTCATTTTATTGAGAAAAAAATGACGATGTTAGAACTATCAGAACTATCATTTTAAACGATGTTAATTGATATTCTATATATTTTGTTTTAAAATGTTTGAACGTCAGTTACTTTAAGCGATGATAATTCAAATTTCTAATATCTTCGATTTTAAACGCGGAAAAACCTTCAGGAGCAATTTGCTCAATTTTCTTTTTTTTTTTTTTTTTTTTTTTTTTTTTATGGAATATGTATTGCAGAGACACAGTTGCGTGTCCACATCAAAGCATATGTACGGTCGTCATTAGAAAGTAATGAGATTTTTAAAAGCGAATCAATAATACAAGATAACAAGAAAACAGTTTTATCAGTTTGAGGTCGATAATGGAAAGGGACGAAAGGCGCCTCAAAATCTCATTACAAACCAATTACTGCTCTGTAATGCGAGAGTTGGCGTTGATATACATAATTAGGATTGATAATATCGGAGTTAATTTTTGTCTTAAATGCTTGCAAAGTGTAAATATAGTCAGGCAAGGTCAAATTTGCTTTAAATAAATAGATACACCACGCTGATATAGCATGTCTGGATAATACGGACTTCCCGGAGACTTACGACCGGTGGGCGACTGCTTGCGACCAAATATCGCGATCTGTAAATAAGTCTCCAGAAAATTCAGTCTTAAATTAGTAGGAGACTATTAGGCGTTTTGCAACCAATGTGCGATGGGTGGGCGATTATTGTGAGATGTTCACTGAAGTAGTCTGCAAGTAATCGGCTCCTGGTGGGCCACTGGTTGGGGGATACGTTTCGGGTGGCTGACGAACGGTTGCCGATAGAAGTATGACGATCGCACGGCGGTCACATTTTGCATATTTAGCAACTGTCTACAATAAACACAACTTTCTGCATAAAGTTTAGCACCCACTGCAGCTACTGTGCAGCTCCCGATAAAAGATTATTTGCGATTACCGGTCGCAGACGGGTGCAAGTACGACCGGTTTAACACAAAATAGTAGATTTATTGTCAGAGACTAGTTTAATTGGCTAGTTCTTGATCATTCTTTATCGGTTCCAGTTTTATTATTTCTTGAAATTTCAGACAAGTGACTAGGACTAGCAATTGTCAATGCCAGGATCGGCAATACCCGATATAATTCGCTTATCTAAATTGACCAATCAGTAACTGGGGACAAATCTCAAATGTATGTATATCGCCATTGAATTATACACCAGTATGTAGATTAGGTGTTCTTGAAGAGCTCGTTGATTTACGTAGGATTACGTCGCATTTCGGAGTGGTCTATTAACGTACAACCATGGCGCATCAAGCTATATCACATATTCTGCCCCGATGATGACTGTTGATGATGATGGCGATTTTTAACATAAACACATTGCTATGTAATTGTTTAAACCCCCGTCAACGTAAGAAAAAACACTTTAAAAATCTTTAAGCATAAAATATATTGCGTGTTTCTACAACTGACATGCATTTATGCTTCCCATTAATGGTCACACATAAATTGCACACATTGGCGTCTTCTAGACTAAAGCTACGGGAGAAATTTAAAATAGTGTCGGTTAAAGCACAAATGTCAAATGTTTGTTCTTTACAAGCACTATATAATATCCCCGCATTTTTTCAGTAATAAACTATTCGGAGAAAGTTGTTAATTATTCATGTACATCAGTGTAGGGATGCTTTTATTTTGCATTTTAAGCCGTTTTAATCAATTAACGGCCACAAAAACCTCTTTCAATAGTTGTTACTATCGACAAATTGCTCATAAAGTATGTCAATTTCACTTTTAAATTGCAACATCAGTTCCAGCGAGTGTCCCATTTCCTCGCCATAATGAGTAAAGGAGGCCTCGATATTGCATGTTAGCCTCCCGTATATCAAGATAGTTTCCAATTATCCGGCCCGCTGTTTACCCTTGTCCTCGCTTGCCGTGTATATTAATGCTGTATCTTATACATCATATAGACTCGTACTGACGCATTTGCAAACGTAGCAGACCCTGATCAGACAGCTTCTTCTAGACGGTCTCCCCTGTTTGCTCATACAATTTTGTGTCTCAGATTCTACACAGTCTGTACAGCAACGACAAATCCAATGTTTCATATACATATGTACAATTGAAAGCTCAGTATCCATGTCAAACAATTTGTTCATGAATATTCATGAGGTTAAGGGTTCAATCGTCATTAAACCTTTTTATCGCCCAAATCACTGTTCTGGAGTAACTCGGTTACTGTAAAATCTAGATGTACATTGTATTATTCAGATAGGTTTTATCACACTGGATCGATAAATCGTACTAAATTGCATTTTATGCATAGTTTCATTTCTTTGGGGTTAGAGAAACAGTCATTTTAAAGCACCAATTTAGCCTCCAGGATGTATGATTTCATATACATGTATTTTTGAAATGATGATTGATGCATATTCATGAAATCAACTAGTTTTGAAATATTATGTAAATAACATGAAAGAGAAATATTGATATAATAAAACCCGGTTTTGAAATATTGTGTTAAGAACGGCTACATGACACGCATATCATTTTTAATATTTTTTCAAGTGTTTTTTTTCCAATGCTTTAATATTTAAATCATTTTGGTAGACATACAAATTGTCAAAACTGATACCATGCCTTGTCGTATTGGCACCAAGCTAACCAGTCCTTGAATTACCACTGTGCCGAAGATCAAGCAAGTGTGTTAAACTTATACCATTTCAACACTTTTGGGTTGTTAAGGCCGGGGTCCAAACAACGGCACGAAGACCATTGTTGAATCTGAAGCACAGCCTTGTGTATTTCGTTCTTAGTAATTCAGTAAATTAGATGTGTTACAAAATGACAACAAAGCAACAATAACAGAATAACAACACCGAGAAACAAAAATACCTTCAACCAGCCAGCCAACAAACCAACAAACAAACCAACCAGTTTATATCAACAAAAACAAAGAGAAAAAACACCAGCAACAGGTATAACTTACACAACACCACCAACAGCAAAATGTATAACACCAACAACAGCAACATGTATAATATACATAACCCCAACAACAACACCATGTATACAATGTACACAATACATGTATAACATACATAACCCCCACAACAGCAACATGTATAACATACACAACACCAGCATGTATAACATACATAACACCAACAACAGTAACATATTTAACATACACAACAGCAACATGTATAACATACATAACACCAACAACAGCAACATGTATAACATACACAACAGCAACGACAGCAAAATGCATAACATGCATAAAAACAACATGTATAACACAAACAACAGCATCACGTATTACACACATAAAACCAACAATAACAACAAAAACAGAACAACGACCACCCAAAAACAACAACGGAATCCAAACAACGAATAAATGACAACGAAGTAGAAGCAGAAGGAGAAGGAAAGGAAGAAGAAGAAGAATACGAATGAAGATAAAAATGACAATCAAAACACACACATATAAAGACACGAACAAAACACCACAATATGTTTAAGATTATTTGAGAGACTTTGTCAGCAGAACTATTGTTCCGGAAACATAACGCTGCAGTATTATCTGGTGAAGAATCTGTTTTCAGAACAATATTATCACGTGTTTTAATGGCGAGTTTAATGAGTATTTTTTTTTCTTTTTTTCCACCATAAATGTCGAACTAGCGAACACTGGTGTTATATGATTGCCTCTAACAACGTTGACCATGTTTTAATGTTTATTAAACATGATTTCTATGGCTTTCATTAAAATCAATGCTTAGACAATGCTTGGGTGGGATGACGCGACACTCGTTTCGAAATATCAATATGTATATTTACACAATCCGAGTCGTTATCAATTAAAAAACATACATTAAATAATAGACAGACTCGTTATAATAATTGCTGCCAAGTAAACTTTCTCTTACGGCGAGTCGTGTTGGTTAATGGAATATGTACTCGGAACAGAGGTCTGAAATTACCAATATGAAATAGATGTCAGATCACAAATTTCTCTGAAATATCTACAATTTAAACAGACATACCTATTCGCAAATGGTATGCTAGTTTAAGGAAAGCAAACCGTGGATCACGTAAAATTGATCATTTATTTTGCATGGCTTACATATTTTAAGTGAACTATAACCACTTTAAATATTTTGTTGATTGGGTTTAACGTCCCACCAACAGTATTTCAGTCATTTGGAGATGATGTCTACTTGAGACAGATATAGTGCTGCTACACTGCAGTATCACGCCGTAGACATGTGGCATGATACCACACCCAGTCACATTATCCTGCCACCGGGTCAACCAGTCTTGGAACTACCCTTATAGGTTGAGCGCCAAGTAAGGGAGCTATATACTAGTACATCTTTTACGACTTTGGTATGTCGCGCCGG
Organism: Solen grandis; assembly: GCA_021229015.1. Lineage (NCBI taxonomy): Eukaryota > Metazoa > Mollusca > Bivalvia > Adapedonta > Solenidae > Solen > Solen grandis. The sequence continues at coordinate 3,341,156 of CM037787.1, forward strand.
GGAAAAATATTGTTTAGATTGCAATAAATGAAGAATAGCGGAGATGGCCCAAAAGCATACACTTCGTTCTAATTGGTCAAAGTCATGTTAAGTGAGTAGGACATGTGCATTATTTTTTATACTTTAATTTACACTGAACAATTTAATTAAAATGTTCACATCAGTCCATCATTGAATATGGATCGGTTCCATTGACCGAGGGATAGAACGTGGGTCCCGTGAACGGGGAATAAAGAAAAAGAGAAAAGAAGAGAAACCTCATTGAACCGCCCCCCCCTTTTGAAATCGTATAATTTATGATATGACGCTCAATAACTCATATATGGCTGATATATATGCATTGTGTTTTATTGTTTTTTACTTCATCTGTTATGACCAGACTCACGATATTACCGATATTTTTTTCTCCAAATTTCCTGAAATACAGAAAACTGCATTTCATTAATATGTTATGCTTAATTAAACAACAGCTGTGTTTCTGAGGGCATGACCAAAAGTCGGATCTTTAATGATTCAATATCATGTTTAGGTATTCTCCAAAGTATCACGTTATTGCTGTAATTATTTTATTTCAATGAAGAACTCCGGCAACGGATCTCATTTTTTGTATTCTCGGCGCGCTTTCGTTCATATCATTCCCACCCCACCCCCAGAGCTAAAATAAAATAACGGTTGACGGTCAACATGTACAGACGGTCGAGGTAACAGAAACAAATTTCCTCCTAAATATAAGTATTAATCATGATAACAACAGGCATAACCAAGTTGTTATGACATTCCAAAAAGCCTCCACATGCCGTTATATCGTTACGTGTCTAGGTTTGATGAACAGTGAACATTATGTCCCAGGCACGTGAGGTTATCATACATGAACACTCGATATTGAAAAGCAGTCGCTTCCAATCGTTTTAACTACTGAAAAGATTCAGACAGCAAATATCAAAAGCTTTAAATGCATTTCTGATTTTTGTTCCTGCTGAATGGCATTTCTCGTGACATTTTCTTTGTTGAGTGACGCTCTTCAAGGCATCTGAAGTACTGTTTGATTAAGGCTACAGCAATGAAAACGAATGTGAAGAACGCAGCTTGCTGGCTAAGATTTCATAAAATGACGCTGCCGGGTCGGCTATGATATATTTATTGAAGTTAAAAATTTCAAGTGTTCTCAAAATCTCAAAATAGAAATCTTATAAAAATATCTGGCTCTTGTTGAATTTGAAGCTTTATTGCTTGCATCAAATCTCTCCCTCTCTCTCCTTCTTTCTCTCACTCCCTGCCTGTTAATCTGTATGTTTAACAATTCGTTAATTAATTGACGAATAGATTGGTCATCCATCCATCCATCCATCCATCCATCAATCCACCGACTCACTCACCCACCCATCGATCTATCGATTGATTGATTGATTGATTGATTCATAATTATTAATTTATAAACCAACATATTTAAGAGTTCGTAATCGGCCCTATTTCAGTCGTACTACCAAAGCTGCTGGTATTATATTTATGATTATTTTTTGTTAACCACATTAACTTTAGGCTCGTCTCGGGACGTATGAAAACAATATGAGAACGATTGTCGAGCGATTGTTACTATTTATTACTTCTTCAGTGCCTATATAAAGCTGTTATGGTCGGACAAAAACCTATCCCGAAGTTTAGTGATTCATCGAAGATAACACTATTTCTTTGATGAACCGACATTCTTCTCGAAGTAATGGAATTGTTAAAAACAATATTCATAATGGAAGATATCATGATTAACCATTAAACCTGACATAGATAACACTCACGGCACGTAGCAGCAGAATGGCCCCCTTTCCCTCCTTGTAACCTCCTATGACTAGACAATAAAGAAACAATCGACTTTATAAATTATTTAGTTACATATTTTAAAGGTTTTCGAATATAAAATGCAGAAAAGTATTTGTAAATAGCATTAAGTTACGCATTGCTACTTTTCCTCTGTCTAACAAAATTGAGTACGGTAGACTTTGAGGAAAACACGTAAATCCCTTATATTCCATTGCATTAATAGGATCTCAAATGGCATGATGTACGTCACATGGCCGAATACTTATGCAAGAAAATTATTCTGATTCAAGTGTTGTGCAGACTTTACGTCTCTCCGGGCGTAACATTAATCACCGTACAGTGGCACTACAAGCCTGTTTCGTCTGTATTTTGGATTCAGGAGATGCCTCCATTATCTGTAATATCGCAATCCCCTACTATCCGGAACCGCTATCTGGACTCAGCAGGTTACGTTTGATGTACAGTCTATTCTATGAAAGTGTTTTGTGATACATTTCATTTCCTGACACATGAAACAGTTTGGCATTCATGAATGAGGTACAAGATACATTATCTAGATTTCAGACCATAAAATCGTCTAAAAATTAATTTGTTACTACGTTTTCGGATTACTCCATTATATTTTCACACACGTTAGGCCATTAAAATATTATCTATGCTGATAAATTTTGAAAACCTACACAAAAAGTCAGTAAATGAATATTATACACGATCTATAAATAGATGGTTTGTGCTTTACATCCCCCGTTCTTTCACTTCAACATCCATCTCTCCGAAAAAGAAACAAAGTCTTATACTATTCGATTGTCGGGATGTTTAGCTCCATTCAGTTTTCGGACGTTTTTCAATTTGCATAACATAGGAACTGGATATAGTCTAACTTTTGTTTTTACTTAAATGAACTATATGGGTTGTTGCTGCATCATTGTATCTAATGATATGAAAAAGTGATATGAAAAACAAAACAGCCAGTCTCTATGGCACAGGTACTGAAGTTTAATGCTTATCAGATTGAAGGGCTCTGGTTTAAACCGACATTGGCATATTATAAAAAAAAAAAGATGGCATGAAGGCAAAGTTAAAACACAAAACAACAATACTTACCCCCCCCCCCCCCCCACACACACACAAAAGAGCAAAACAATCCTTGAAATGAGTACGACAAATATCGTTTAAATGGTTTAAAGCAAGAAAGTATGATAAGGTGTTTTCTCAGCCAATAAATCACCAAATACATGAAACTCTGTGTTAACAAATTATACACTTAAAATGTTATCAAAATGTAACAGCTACATTTATAAACATCAAGTTGAGTGAAATCATACGAACTTGCAACAATACGGTTACCTGCTGAAAAAGACTTGACAGATTACTCAGTCACGTGTTAAAATTCATATAGGTTCAGCCCCTCATTATCTACAAGAATTTTTTTTTGCCAGTTCTGTATACAGACATATAACACTAGATTTAGTAAAGGATCAATTTAGTATACCCAAGTAGAGCCCCTCATTATCTACAAGAAAATTTTGTTTTTGCCAGTTCTGTATACAGATATTTGTACCCAGCCCCTCATTATCTACAAGAAAATTTTGTTTTTGCCAGTTCTGTATACAGACATATAACACTAGATTTAGTAAAGGATCATGATTTAGTATACCCAAGTAGAGATTTTGGTATAACATCTTGTTTATATAATGGCTATTCTTTCTGGATTAGTTTACCTCTTCATGTTAATGACACTTTTGATATATATAAATTCAAATCCGCTGTAAAGACGTCTTTTAGGTTCTATGTGATACTGATATTATTAAGCTTTATGCGATATTCTTACTGTAATATCTGTATTAGTTTCTGAGGAAAATCCTAGAAGTAAATATTAGCATTTTACGATATGTACGCTAAATACAATAATCTGTGTACACGTAATAGTGTAACGCAGTATACATTCTATTACCTGTAACTACTGTATGAATTTAATTTCAACAGGTTGTGCCTTGCTAGGACATGCCATCATTAAACAGGACCAGGATGGGAATAAGTGAATTCATATTCACATTTTGTGTTATCCTGAGTACTGACAATAGATTTTTTCTTATTGTTAGTCATAAACTGTATACTATTTATATTGTCTTCTTTTATTCATACTTTATTACACACCATTGTATGCTTGTCTTACAGATATAACAACTTCGGTTACCATGGTATTAAGCTTCACAATTAATACAAAACCACAATAATTTTAGAGCAAAAGATGTTCAATTTATGAAATATAATGACATCTCTTTGACGGCTTCAATATTCAACTATTTCTTCAATAATAATAATAAGACACGATAATAAACTAACACGACGCGTCTTCCTTTAGATTACAAGCATTGCCTGGCATATGAACGTGACACTAACTATAATTATTAATAACTTCATATCCACGTTTACACAGTTCTATTTATAACATGTATGTTCTTTGATATATCAATCGTAATGTTTATACTGCTAATGACAGTGATAATTCACATTGACTATATACAACATCAACAACAACAACAACTTATGTATACACCCTATGCACCTCGCTCGTTCCCACCTGGAGAGTGCCAGTGTCTTTTGTCAGGAAAAAAAAGAGGACATTCAATATGCAGAGATATGTACCTTGTTAAAAAATATATATATTTCAAGTACATGAATATCACCCCGTGGAAGGAAACTGTTGTTCATGTTTGCTAACTTTTGTGTACAACAGACATGTAGTATATTTCAATCAAATTTGTCTACATTTAAGATACAGTGTTGTCTTATGACTATTTGAGTTTACCGTCGCTTCGACAGCATTTCAGTCATATAGCGACGTCCAGCTAATTACAGGTGGAGGAAGACCGCGAATGCACGAAGGCATCCGGGTAGAACCACTGACCTACCGCAAGCCAGCTGGAAGGCTTCCTCACATGAAAGTTGTCTTATGGCCAGGGAGAAAAGCTATCATAATTGGTTATTGTTCGCAAAACATTTTTTTTCCACAAATACGTTTACTGTTATGCATGAATCTAATTTCACCTTTTTACGTCCGTGTCCAAGTTGTGTTTGGCTACCTTGTGAAAATTAGGAACGATCATCTTAACGATATCAAACTTGGTTTTTAATAAGATGCGTCAGTACATTTAGACTCAAAACTTCAAAAAGGATTGCTAGACTCAAAATGTACTGAGCCAGTCCCTGCACGCTAAAACGAAGACAAATATCGATACGAGTGCTTTGAAACTAACGCTTCTTTCCGAACAAAGAGGCACATTTTCACATATTCCACTGAAGAAAGTATCTATAATTGTAGAATGACACCAGACAAATCAATGGTAATTTTGTCAATCTTATCCAAGAATAGGCCAGTTCTATTGGGAATCTATGAACGAAGACATCCCGAGCAGGATTATGTTTTATACAGACAAAGGTCTTTGATTATATTGAAAGAAAGGACCTAGTGCGAAACGATGCATTTCTGCCCTGAAATGGAAAATGACGTAAATATTTAATACAGGCTGTGTAGCAAAGTTCAAGGCTTTGAATGGACGTCCATTGTGCATCAAAGAGATTATAAAGTTCACAAAGTTTACTATCACAATAATGAACCAATAGCTTTAAAGAACTTTTCAGAGAAAGGCTTGCGATATCGTAACAATTATCCTATCGACTGAATCCTTCAAAGACAAATCCATTTTTTTCATGAATTTATTGGAGAACTTAGTCTCTTGTTTCATTTTAAAGTTATTCACTTTTTATGACTGTGTGGATGTGTATCCCTCTTTTCTGATTCTTGTTCTAAATGATTATGCTTTTGTGCAAAATGACAACATAAATACATGTAATGTTGAAGTTATGACGTGATACAGGTACACGAGCTTGGTCCTACTTCCTGTTATTGGGAAAGGGCAGAGAAATAATTGTTTAGTGATAATATAGATGATAATATATGACGATTTCTAAGACGTTAAGGGTACGTTAAGATTTACAAGTTTAAATGTGTTAACGTATCTATTGAAGTCTGTAAAAATGTAATATCGCATGATAAATGCTCCTGGGGGGACTTTAATGAGACACCAGGTAAAATAAAAGAGAGAAATATATAGAAAATGGCAATTAAAACAGCATAAACTGAGGGCAAGCACACTTTATTATACTCTACAGGAAAATGTATCCTATAGCTTATATCAGTCAGGTATACTCAGCTGTTACCATAAAAAAGTGCTTTCTAATATTCAATGTTCTGAATATCTAAAATATGCATCAAAGGTGTCTTTTGGCTGTCTGGGACTCAAAATAGCACTGTTTATGTATGTATACATTGGTATTATTTGTATTAAATACATTCATATATTTGCCTACTTAATCGTCCAATGAAATGTTTGTATTTCGTTTAGACTTTGAAAAATATATTGCATAGAATGAAAAGTGATATCTCGATATGGAGAAATATGATGCCTATGTGTCTATAGGACATTATGGGCGTAGCATTTTGCGTCATGTTTTGTTAGTAAAGTGTAAATTTACCCAGCTACACTGATTCTAAACCGTACTTAAAAACACTAAATGCACTGTCAATCAAACGGGAGGCGGTTCGAGATTGTGAGGCAAAACTGTATGGCATATGAGACAAACTGAAAATATGTTATCGTATATATACTAGACTTTACTGATTTTTCACAGCGCACCGCTTCACATCGCATGCAATACATTCCATAAAATTTTAAGATATAAATGATAACTTATGTATACGTGTACTGTACCATTCGCACTCTCTAACGGTGCATCAGCTTTTTCTTGATTCTCTGCGTACCTGTCTAACCCCACTTTTGACCTACTTAGAGATGATGACGTAAGACAGTGCCGAGTGAGTATTTTAACGATTTTCATTGGTAGATATTCCTGAGATGAAAACTAGCTGAAACATATACTTCGTATTTACGAAATCTTAAGAATTCTGACTGAATTACAACTTGAATATAAAGTCATTTTATCAAGGTGCACATTGAGACTTGTTTCGAACCGAACGTTATAAATACCCACAATACATTTTGGTTTATTTTACTGAAAGACGTTGCGCTTTTACTCCACCGATTGCGATTGTGTGGATATCGAGTTTTTGTCTATAGTTATAAGGACTTCCTAGGATTTCACAGATAATTATTCAAACATTAGGTAACAGTTCTACATTCTCCATTACTTAAGTCCTCATTAACACCGCCGCGTATCTTTTCAAAAATATATTTCATTCATGGTAAAAGATCTTGATGCACAATTAAATTCGATCTTACAATAAAATCGACAAACATCTTCCGTATCAATGTTTTCAAGATCTGCCTGAGTCATTTAAATAGATGGTGAACTGTTTGAGGAGAGAAGTAGAGTAGTTCGATAGTTTTTCGTTAATATTCTTTCATCAGGAAAGGACATCATATAATTATTTAAACTTTAATATACATTTATCTTTGTATTAATTTTGTGTGAGTTGATGAAAAGG
>CM037787.1:3348579-3398579 GCA_021229015.1 Solen grandis
AGATAAGGACCCTATCAGACACCCCTTCCAGAAACATTTGATCTCTCAAACAATACTGAAAACCTGACAAAATCTGAAGGGCAAAAAAAAAAAAAAAAAAAAAAATGATGCTGATTCACATGCCATCTAAAGTTTTGTAAATATATAATTATCAATTCAGAAATTTGTACATGAAAAATCATGAGATAAATGGTTAATAAAGAGCCTGTTCTATTCAAGCTTATGCATCCAATTATCTAGGGACCACAACACTTTAGTGGTCAGACTTACTGCTGGAGAGCTGGTAGACTTCTGAATGTTTGGTGGCCTCCCTGTTACATGGTGGTATAGTGGCGGCCCATGTAGAGAGATCGGCACGGGGATTCGCATCTGAAAAGTATAAATTGAGTGAGCTTTGTTGATTTTAACCCTTTCCCCCATAGAGGAAACCATGAAAAGACCTATGCGAACAACATAAAACAAGATCAGCCTGCGAGTAACTCGTAGGCTGATCAGGTTTTATGTTGTTTGCTGCTCCTCAGTGGTCTGGAAATGAGGATTTTGTAGTTAAATTTGGTAAGGTTTAACTGTGGTTTTCTGCAGATCAGGCTTTATGTGGTACCTATTGAGTGCGTCAAAATGAGTCTATATGAGGGAAAGGGTTAATGTTCTTTTACCTGTATTTGCATCAGCAGGTGGTAAAAAAACAGAACTGTTACTAAAATAATTATATACTGCCCCAACCCATCTTGTCTTTTCATGTACTGCAAGTGTAGAGGGTAACGTGACTGGACACAAGACAGAACAGGCACAAGTAACATATAGTCCCTACTTTTGTGAAGCAGGGATGAAATCAAATGTGTAGATGTATATTCAAAGTCTCAAAATTGCTCATGCAAATAATTTCCCCTAGATAAAGACTGACGTTTTTTTTCTTCTTAATTTCATGCTTTAAAAATGGGTAAGGTAAGACAAGACTTGACTCACACAATGTTTTCTTCATGTTACACTTACTAGTATACTGCAATTGTTTTGGACTGAACTGCCATTGTGACAGTATTTCAGTCATATAGCAAGGGGGAGGAAGACTCAAAGTGCACATACAACCAGCTGAGTGCACACTGGCATCCAGGAAAAACCACAAACTTGCTTCTAAGTGACCAGCTTAGGCCCCAGTTCTCAAAAATATTCACGCAAAATCTCTGGATCAAACTCATAAACTGGTATAAATCATTCTTAAATCCCTTTTAAAACACAGTTCCAACTGTGATGCAGTAACTTTTTACTGCAGTATACCATGGTATGCTCTTGGCGTACACTGACACCACTAAGAGGAACCACTACCTTGGTTATCATTGTATGTCTTGATCTGTTCCAGACCATGATCCACAGCTTTCCCATGCAGTTTAGTCAATGTCTCCTCTTTCACCTGAAGGCGTTGACGAGCCTCCATAGCTTTTCTCTTCTTTGAGCTTCCAAATGCGCTTGTCAACATATCACTCTGTAATATAATGTTGAATAACTGTCCTTTGTATAACCTTACAATGGTTCTTAGAAGAAAATTAATTTTTGAGAGACTATGAAAATGAAATGTTGGCAAGAATATGTAATTATACAACAAGAGGGCCATGATGGCCCTGGATCGCTCACCTGAGTACCATTGCTACAACTGATTACAAGGTTTTTAAACAGACAAGAATTCTGATATAACTCAATCTTAAACATTTTAGCCCTGACAATACTACACACCAAATATATAAGCATTGGGCCTTATGGTTTCAGAGGAGAAGACTTAGTGCGGGATCATTTATCTCCAAAGGGCCACCATTTTGAAAATCTTGATAATGAACCATTAGATGATGCTACATTCCAAATATCTAAGCTCTAGGCCTAATGGATTCATAGAAGAAGATTTTTAAAGATTTTCCTATATAACTCTATGTTAAACAAGTGACCCCTGGTGCGGGGGCATTTATCACCAAGGGTCAGATTTGTAAATCTTGGTAATAAACCATAAGATGATGCTCATCCAAATATCTAACTCTAGGCCTTATGGATTCATAGAAGAAGATTTTTAAAGATTTTCCTATATAAATCTATGTAAAACAAGTGACCCCTGGTGCGGGGTCATTTATCACCATAGGGCTATGATTTGTACAATCTTGGTAATGGCCCATAAGATGATGCTACATACCAAATATCTAAGCTCTAGGCCTAATGGATTCATAGAAGAAGATTTTTAAAGTTTTTTCTATATAACTCTATGTAAAACAAGTGACCCATGGTGCGGGGTCATTTATCACCATAGGGTCATGATTTGTACAATCTTGGTAATGAACCATAAGATGATGCTTCATACCAAATATCTAATCTCTAGGCCTTATGGATTCATAGAAGAAGATTTTTAAACATTTTCCTATATAACTCTATGTAAAACAAGTGACCCCTGGTGCGGGGGCATTTATCACCGTAGGGCTATGATTTGTACAATCTTGGTAATGAACCATAAGATGATGCTACATACCAAATATCTAATCTCTAGGCCTTATGGATTCATAGAAGAAGATTTTTAAAGATTTTCCTATATAACTCTATGTAAAACAAGTGACCCCTATTGCGGGGGCATTTATCACCGTTTGGCTATGATTTGAACAATCTTGGTAATGAACCATTAGATGATGCTACATATGAAATATCTAAGCTCTAGGCCTTATGGATTCATAGAAGAAGATTTTTAAAGTTTTTCCTATATAAATCTATGTAAAACAAGTGACCCCTATTGCGGGGGCATTTATCACCGTTTGGCTATGATTTGAACAATCTTGGTAATGAACCATTAGATGATGCTACATATGAAATATCTAAGCTCTAGGCCTAATGGATTCATAGAAGAAGATTTTTAAAGTTTTTCCTATATAACTCTATGTAAAACAAGTGACCCATGGTGCGGGGTCATTTATCACCATAGGGTCATGATTTGTACAATCTTGGTAATGAACCATAAGATGATGCTTCATACCAAATATCTAATCTCTAGGCCTTATGGATTCATAGAAGAAGATTTTTAAACATTTTCCTATATAACTCTATGTAAAACAAGTGACCCCATGGTGCGGGGTCATTTATCACCATAGGGTATGATTTGTACAATCTTGGTAATGAACCATAAGATGATGCTACATACCAAATATCTAAGCTCTAGGCCTAATGGATTCATAGAAGAAGATTTTTAAAGATTTTCCTATATAACTCTATGTAAAACAAGTGACCCCTGGTGCGGGGTCATTTATCATCGTAGGGCTATGATTTGTACAATCTTGGTAATGGCCCATAAGATGATGCTACATACCAAATATCTAAGCTCTAGGCCTTGCAGTTTTGCAGAAGAAGATTTTCAAAGTTTGCATTTTTAAAATCTATTTTTAGCTCCTGTGACCTACTTTTTTAACCAATCTGAATAATTTGTACAACTTTGATAGAGGGCATCATAAGGATGATTCCTGTGAAGTTTGGTCAAAATCCCTTCAGCGGTTCATGAGGAGATGTTGTTTAAAGCAAATTGTTGACGACGGACGGACGGACGCACGCACGCACGCACGCACGGACGACGGACGACGGACAAAAGGCGATCACAATAGCTCACCATGAGCACGTTGTGCTCAGGTGAGCTAAAAATACATTCAAAATGAAGGGGATTAATTATAAATTGAGAAGTGCAGGTACGATAATGATGATGGAAATGACAAATAATTCCATCTCCAGCAGATCAGGAATATTCATTAAGATGTATCATTTGTTTAATGTCAATTTCCAACACCTTTTGTCATTTAAGGCAGTTATATACTATGTCTCTTTTCCCTGGATAAACCAGTTTTGTTGTTAAAGCATTTGCAAGAAACTCCTTATATTCAAATTAATGTTGTTGTTTGCATTCGTGCTTAGGTGTATTGTATGGTGCTGCAGTTCTTGGCAATATTCAATTTAATAAATATGATAGATTTTGAAGAGTAATATACAACATGTAAATTCAGTCATGTAATATACAACATGTCAATTCAGTCACAAACCAAGGACATGTATGTAACAGTTGCTTTGATTCTCACATTACCAGTGTAATATGTCTTAATGTATAATAATGTGACTATGTTATGTTTAAGTACCTATTACATACTGTTAAAAGTTTGAAGGCTTGCAACTGTATAAACTGTACTTATATTCTGTATTTCATACTAACAGAGTCATGGCTCTCGATCTCCATTTTTTAGAGCCAATATTTGGCACCATTCCACCCACCCAAAAAGTATGTTTTTCCCCCAATTTTTAAGCAAAATTCCCCCAACAACTGAAAATGTAAGAGCTCACATAAATAACATTTGATTTCCATTTCAGTTTTGTAATGCTGCTACCATATACTGGAACTATTTTGTACATTATTACTGATAAAATCATTGTATTTATGTGCAGCAAAAACTGACTAAAAGCCCTCCCCGCTCCTACAGAAGAAAACAACATGAAATTTTCCCCTCATGAAGATAGAGGAAATGTTCCCCCAATACAAAGACAAGAGCCCTGTGAGTTATAGTTCTGTGTTAATTAAGTATTACATAATTATATAAACGTTCTAATAACATGTTGGTCTTATTCATGAGATAACCCATGTTGCAACAGTATTTCAGTCATACCTCAAGCTAACTGGAAGGCTAAATCATTCATGATTCAAAATATCTGTACAAAACAGACTTGTTCTAATAAAGGGAGACAACTTACTCTAGCAAGGGGAGAGAACCTACCTTATCTCTGAAGGATTTATTAATAACTTCCAGGTTCTGTTTACTTTCAACACCTTCCTTGTCATAACCTGAAATATGCAAAATATGTTTGTTTATGTTTGTTTATTACATTTAACGTCCCACCAACAGTATTTCAGTCATTTGGAGACGATGTCTACACGAGACAGATTAAGTACAGTTACAATGCCATATGCCATAGGCAAGTGGCATGATACCACACCCAGTTACATTATACTGACACTGAGTCAACCAGTCTTGGAACTACTCTTATATGCTGAGTGCCAAGCGAGGGAGCTATACCAGTACCATTTTTAACGACTTTGGCATGTCGCAGCCGGGGATCAAACCTCCCGATTCTGGGGCGGACACTCTAACCACTGGGCCACTGGGACCGGTGCAATGGTAAAACCATGATAATTCTTTAAAGAAAAATAGTTCAGCAATTCAACCATTTGTTGAACTAATTCATCAGAATTTGTTTCCCCTTCTTTTAAAGAAGTTGTTCATATGTGTCTTCTCCTCTGAAAGTTTCTTTAAATTCATACAGTTTTCCCCAAATTTCTTATGCAACACAGGTTTTGTCTTACCCGACTAAAAAAAAGCTCTACATTAGACAGTGCACTAAACAAATCTGACACTTATTAGTATTATGTAAACTTTGATGTCAAGCTTGGGTATAACAAGATTAAAGTTTTTACCTGGTAAATAGGGATGCATGTAGAATATATCAGAGTCATATATTGTCATTTTCCCAGTCCTCTTGTCCAGTGCACCAACATATGTTCTGAGTAAACGATAAATATGGCGTGTTATTTTTATTTATTTATTTTTTAAATTCTCACTTATTTTAAGTAGAATAGTAAAGGAAAGCCTAAATTCTAAAATTCATGTGTTAAGGATAACATTTTAAGTATATTTACCAAGTTTTTAAGCTTTTGTGCAAATTTGGCTAAAATTTCAGTTGGAAAAGCAGTTTTAGATAAAATGTGATAAAATATTCTGAAAATATCATTTTAATTTTCTCTTACAGTATGAAATTGTTCTAATTTTTTTATTTGAATTTTATTTTTTATATAGTCTAAAGTACTATGTGCAATTTTTCTTTTAAAAAATTGTCTGCTGGAAAAAAAACCTGCTCAAATGCCTTTCATGACTTTATCATTCAACTGGGCATTGACAGTAATACCAGCTAACTCATGTGCATAATAAAGAAATAATTTTTAAAACTTGAATTGTAACAGGACATGAATTATATTTATACAAAATAAAAACATTAGAAATATATCTTAATTAATACAAATAACGACATTATAATACACCAAACTTGATAACTTAAGAGCCAACAGGGCCAAGTCTTTATCATATGTTTGGAGTGATTTATTCCCTCAAAATCTCACAGTAAGATTGGGAGCTTTCTCCAGAAATTGGGAAAAAAGATACTTTTTGACATAAGGAACATAATCCATTAATAGCTATTACAATGTCCCATAAAAATGTGTCCAAAGGACACAGATGCCCCCACCTGTTGCTTTGTCCTATGGCTTTATTTGTTATTTTTCACTGCTGCCAAAGCAGTGGAATCCATGTTCCCAGAGAAAAGTGAAAGCTTATCTAAGTGAAAACTGGCAAATTAAAATGTCCAGATGAACAAGTGTATGCCATAAATAAGATATCCATGAAGCTTCAAATTTGTAATAAAAATACTTTTTGAGATGTGGGTTCAATAAAATTAAAATTCAATATTTTTCCTAAACAAAGGCCCATAGTTCTGTAAATGTCAACGATGACCTGATAAAAATACCCATTTGCACAAGTTCATGTCCTGAATAATATATTCAGTAAGTTTCAAATCTATAGTACAAATACTTTTAGAGTTACATGCATCACAAGCATAAAGTTCCATATTTAAAAAAAAACAAAGGCCCATATCTCTATCAACTTCAACGAATGTTTGATAAAAATACCCAGGTGCACAAGTTTATTTCCTAAATAATACATCCATGAAGTTTCAAGTCTGTGGTACAAACACTTTCAGTTATGTGCGTCACAAGTATAAAATCCATATTTTTCAACAAGAGGCCCAAGGGCCATAAACGCTCACCAGTGTAAATCAGCATATTCAAGATGATTTTTTCTATAAGGAAATCAAATGACAAACCAGAGTTTTCAATTATTTTTTCTATTTGTTGCCATGGCAACCAGAGTTCTTCATGGATCAACTTTATTTGAGCAATTTTTGTAGAGGCCCACCCAAGGATCATACATGCCAAGTTTTATCAAATTCTGTCCAGCGCTTTCAGAGAAATGACAAACCAGAGTTTTCAATTATTTTTTCTATTTGTTGCCATGGCAACCAGAGTTCTTCATGGATCAACTTTATTTGAGCAATTTTTGTAGAGGCCCACCTAAGGACATGCCAAGTTTTATCAAATTCTGTCCAGCGGTTTCAGGTTTTCAAATTTTCAATTATTTTTTATTTTTCCGGAACCAGAGTTCTTCATGGATCAAATTTATTTGAGCAATTTTTTTAGAGGCCCACCCAAGGATCATACATGCCAAGTTTTATCAAATTCTGTCCAGCAGTTTCAGAGGAGATGATTTTCAAAGTTTTCAATTATTTTTTCTATTTGTTGCCATGGCAACCAGAGTTCTTCATGGATCGACTTTATTTGAGCAATTTTTGTAGAGGCCCACCTAAGGATCATACATGCCAAGTTTTATCAAATTCTGTCCAGCGCTTTCAGAGGAGATGATTTTCAAAGTTTTCAATTAGTTTTTCTATTTGTTGCCATGGCAACCAGAGTTCTTCATGGATCGACTTTATTTGAGCAATTTTTGTAGAGGCCCACCCAAGGATCATACATGCCAAGTTTTATCAAATTCTGTCCAGCGGTTTCAGAGGAGATGATTCTCAAAGTTTTCAATTAGTTTTTCTATTTGTTGCCATGGCAACCAGAGTTCTTCATGGATCACTTTATTTGAGCAATTTTTGTAGAGCCCACCCAAGGATCATACATGCCAAGTTTTATCAAATTCTGTCCAGCAGTTTCAGAGGAGATGATTTTCAAAGTTTTCAATTATTTTTTCTATTTGTTGCCATGGCAACCAGAGTTCTTCATGGATCAACTTTATTTGAGCAATTTTTGTAGAGGCCCACCCAAGGATCATACATGCCAAGTTTTATCAAATTCTGTCCAGCGGTTTCAGAGGAGATGTCTTTTAAAGCAAATTGTTGACGACGGACGACAGACGACGGACGACGGACGACGACGGACGACGGACGAAGGGTGATCCCAATAGCTCACCCTGAGCACTTCGTGCTCTGGTGAGCTAAAAACAAAGGCCCATAACTCTGTCAACTTCAACAATGGTTCAATAAAAATACACAGGTGCGCAAGTTCATGTCCTGAATAATATATCCATGAAGATTCAATTCTGTAGTACAAATACTTTCAGAGTTATGCTTGTCACAAATCGGGATGGACATACGGATGTATGTATGTACCTAGGTACGGACAGACAAAGGCAAAATCTATATGCTCCCCCACCCATTTTGGTGTGGGCATAAAAAAACCTGTAATAAAATAAAAGTTGGTACTAAGAATAAAACTACTGACTGCCACTTACGTTTTACATTGATTTAAGGGGAAAATCACTTTACCTCATTTGTTTTTTTGATGCATCTAGATCAGTAGGTCCAAAATTTTTGCCGACATATGACATATGCACTGTTTCTGACACCTTAAATACACATACATACATGTTGAATATATTATCTTTCTCATTATATGCAAATGAGGTTTTAACAAATAACATACTGGTAGACTTTGTTGGTATTTTTTTATATACTTACATGAACTGTGAAATGGTAAAATACATGCAAGTGATAATAGGTTGCAAATTTTAACATTTAACATTTGTTATTAATCATAGGATGCTGATCATATATGAGTATGTATATTAATTTTACAACAAAAATATCTTTAATTTTATTTTTTTTCTTATGCAAAAACTTTAAATGTTTAAGAAACAAACAAATCATTAACTAAAACAATTATTTATCCTATAACATCAATCTTCACTTAACTATTTATTAATGATTTCTCTACCTACCATAATTTTGTTGTTTCTGCTTCTTAGGTCATACATATCAGCTGAGCCCAAAAGCCTGCTTTCAATCTCACCATAGTTGTTTTCACTAACTTTACCTGTAACAAACTTTGCTGAAAAAGAAATGAAATTTGTCAATAAATAACAAGTATTGTCAATTTCTTATTTTAAAAACCTTTGATAGTAAAGTCATTAGGACAACAATTGTTAGTTCAATTGTTTATTATGACTGTATGGAAGTTGGAACAGAGAATAAAATGCACCAATATAATTATAATCAATATACCTTAGTGACTTTCACATCTGAAATCAAATGCAAGAATGCACCAAATTTACATGGTCAAAAATCAATATGATTTAATGATTTTCAAACTGGCACAAGAGCTCAGGGAGGTAGATTGTCCACTTGTCAATTGGAAAGTCTGGGGTTCAAATCCAAGCCAGTGAACTTTCCTCTGGTGACCGCATGAAATCAATAAATTACATATAAATTGGTATCAGATGCACCTTTTTCCTTTCGTTTGCCCACATTCAACAAACTGAATATATATACTGACTGACACTTGGCAAAATGGGTTGCTATGGGAACTCGAAGTACTCAGTACTGGTTTTCTTAGAATTTATCTCACATGTTTCTGTGCAATAAACTAGGCATGTAAAAGAGCCAAGAGACCTATTGTTCTAGATACAAAAAGAGCTTGGGAAATGCACACAGACTCCCCTATTTTACCTTCTTCATAAAAACATTGTAACTATACTAATTTGCAATAATGCAATCTCTTACAATTCAGATGAATGATGATGAACAAAATTCTGAAATGCAGTGCATTCTAAAACATGACCTTGCCTAGTCCAAATAATCAGATGTGAAAAAGTGATTTAACATTTCATGTTTTACATTGGTGACATTTACATTATCAAGGTTTTTTTCAACATCTAAACGGGATTATATCAATAATGTGTAGCCTAAATCAAATTTATAAAAATAAAATAATTTAATGCAAGAAAAAATATACCTTTATTTATTCAGGAAAGCAACAGTTTCAAAATTTATTTTCTATTTGTAGAAATGCTGACTGAAATTTTCAACATTCTCGTTTCCATCAACAGTTGGCTGTATTGAAACTTTACATCTTGGTGCAATACATACATTCAAGCTTCATACAAATATGTTTTGTTGTTTTTTGTCTTGAAATTCAAAAGAAAAATATTATCAAGTGATAAATGAATTGGAAAACAAAATAGGTGAGTGTGATAAATATTTTTAAAAGTCCCTTTAAATTTGATTTTACTACTTGACCCTAACCGTACCCCCATTCAGATTGCACTGCCATTGCAGCTTAGCTGGATTACATGGCAGTGGGGATATTTCAACGGTTATATCTCCTATCTAAATTTAGGAATTTAAGTTCAGTTAGTGTTAGCATGTTCAGTTTTCATTTATCTTTCATCGGATATCAGATTTCTTTAACATCATATCTGATTAGAATGTTTAAATGCATTAGATCTAGATCAACGTGCCAATAAATTTGCTGTACATTTTTGCAGACATATGTTAAGATCTGATGTAACATGGAAAATGAAATATGTAAAATATCAGATATGATAAAGAATAGGTCTTAAAATCAGGCCTTAACTCAACCAAGTAACATCCAAGCAGCAACCCATATGAAGCCCCAGCCAAGAAAAATCTCAGAATTATGAAAATAAACTGCCATAGCATCAAGGACAAAAAACAAGAATTTTTTAACAGCTGTGCACTACCTTAAACTTGACATCATCTGTGCAACTGAATCATGGCTAAAAGGAGTAAAGCCTGGTGACCCCCCCCCCCCCCCGACACAATCAAATCAAGTGAGATTTTCCCTACAAACTACAATGTTTACAGACATGACAGAGGAACCCTAGGAGGGATTCATACTAGTAGAAAAATCAATATCATCAGTAGAACAGACCTTTCTCATTACAGACTGTGAAATTGAATGGGTAAAAATAAAAATAAACAAGGGTCAGAACTGCCACAAAATACGCCCATCACAGTATGGGGACTCTCAGAAATAGCTCAGAGAAACAAGCTATTGTCTCCTAAATCCCATTAGTTAATGAATGTTACTTATTAAAACAATCATGTTGAAACATTTCCATTAATTTGAAGGAAAATGTCTCTTTTGACTTATTCAAGTGTTCAAGGGCCATAACTTCTAAGTCATTCACGCGATAATGCTGAATATCGAACTCATCCGCGAATTTTATGGCCATGCACATGTGTGGAAAGTTTGAAAAGGATTGGTCTAACGGTATTGAAGTAGGGCCCAGACAATCACAATTTCAAGTATTTTGTGTACGTCAAGGGCCATAACTTCAAAGTCATTCACGCGATAATGCTGGATATTGAACTCATCGGCGATATTATGGCCATGCACATGTGTGAAAACTTTGAAAAGAAATGGGCAAACTGTATTGAAGTTAGAGCCTGGACAATCACAATTTCAAGTATTTTGTGTACGTCAAGGGCCATAACTTCTAAGTCATTCACGCGATAATGCTGGATATCGAACTCATCCGCGATATTATGGCCATGCACTTGTGTGAAAAGTTTGAAAAGGATTGGACTAACGGTATTGAAGTTAGAGCCCCGGACAATCACAATTTCAAGTATTTTGTGTACGTCAAGGGCCATAACTTCTAAGTCATTCACGCAATAATGCTGGATATCGAACTCATCCGAGATATTATGGCCATGCACATGTGTGGAAAGTTTGAAAAGGATTGGGCAAACGGTATTGAAGTTAGAGCCCGGACAACAAATATTCCAAGCCCACCCACCTGCCCGCCGTGAGTGTTCACATAATACGCCCCATCTTAAGATGGGCGTATAAAAACAATAAAGACCTCCTAGTGGGATCATTCAACATGCCACACTGAGAACAAAAACACTTAGAAGAATTAAACAAGAAAGTCAGTAGAACTGACAGATGCTCCCCGAAGATCGTCATTGTTACAAATAAGGCCTTGGTCAATGGGTGGGAGGATATGTTAAGGACCGGAATGGGATCAGCACATGCTTATCATGTATAGAATCCAGGTAATGCGCATCTCCTCTTGGTAATAAAGCTTCACATAAAAAGTTTTGTTGAAATCAAGCCGTTAGTTCCTGAGAAATAGTCCGGATAAGGAAAGTGTGACGGACGAACGAACGGACAAAGCGGCGACTATATGCGTCACCTTCAGTGAGCATAAAAAAAGGTAAAAAAAAGCTCTTAACTCTCTAAACAGTAAACCATATTATATATTCTTGTTCCTTTTGATGAGACAGAAGATAAAATGGTAAATACTTTGAAGATCACACAGGGGTCAGGCCCCACCCCAAAATTTTACTTAGGACCTTTCAGCTCAAAGCTGTTGAAATCCCCATTCCTAAATCATATCTATTCTCCTCATCAGATGAGATGTTTTACCAACTCTAATTTGGAGACTTAGTAACAGTTTACTATTTAATATGATAATACGTGTTACTCATCAGATCTTTCATTGATTTTTTTAAAGTTTTTATACTACTGAAAATTAAGTCATACATTTCAATGTGTGCTCATATCAAAGAGGTTTACCAACACTCTTGACATATGACTGGATATTTGAAATAGTGTTTAATGGCCTAAACAACAATTAGCTGACATGATTATGATTGACATTACTAGCATATTGAATTTTGTGGGGTTTTGTTTAAATGATATCTCCTGTTAAATTAGGCAAATGACATGAATATCAGTCAACAACATGGTAGTAGGGGCCATAACTCTCTTAAAAATTGAGGAACCAGGTCACGTCAACAATATGCGTAATAAAGCTTCCCATAAAGTTACGTTGAATTCAAGCCATTAGTTCCTGAGAAATAGCCCGGACAAGAATCATGCAATATGTACTATAGACCGAAAAGTCAATGGGCCATAACTCTTTGAAAAATTTAGAAACCGGGTCATACTGAGGATATGCGCATCTCCTCTTGGTAATAAAGCTTCCCATAAAGTTTCGTTGAATTCAAGCCGTTAGTTCCTGAGAAATAGTCCGGACAAGGAAAGTGAGACGGACGGACGGACGAAGCGGCGATTATATGCGTCACCTTTGGTGAGCATAAAAAAATCCTTGGAGATAGCAGATACCACTAAGAACTCAAACATCATACTATCAGGGGATTTTAATTGTCCCAACATACAGTGTGAGAACTCAACAGCTACTGAACCAGAAAGAAAAATACAACAAGGGCTAGTAGACTTGATGAACTCTAACAACTTGACCCAAATCCACAATAAACCTACAAGAGAAAACAACTTATTGGACCTGGTTTTTGTCTCAAACCCATACATGACGAAAAACTTCAGTAAATGTACCAGGAATCTCAGACCATGACATTATAATATCAGATTTTGAAACAAAGGTACATCACAAAAAGACAAACCCAGAAAATGTTACCTATACAAATGTGGAGGATATGTTAAAACCCTATAATCTAAATCAATCTATTCTCCTCAATCAAATGAAGAGTTTAACCAACCTTATTGAAAACTTAGTAACATTTTACATAATAATGAAATACGTAATGTGGGAGAAATGTGAAATCCCCAATTCTGAATCATACTATTCCCTGATCAGATAGATGTTAACCAAATCTAAATTTGAAACTTATAACATTTACATTAAAAGATAATACTGTACCATCAAAAACTTCATGATTTTTTTAAGTTTATACTACTAAAATTAAGTCATACATTTCAATGTCTCATACAAAGGAGTAAACCAACACTCCTTGACATATGCGGAATATTAATAGTGTATAATGCCTAAACACAATTAGCATCAAAAGATTAGATTGACTTATAAATAGCAATGAATTTTGAGGGTTTTAAAATAAATCTCCTTTTAAATAGCAAATAATGAATTAGAAATCAAACAACATGGAAATAGGCATAACCTAATAAAATTGAGGAACCAGGTCACGTTGACGATATCAAACAACTCTGTATAAAGCTTCCCAAAAGTTTACATGAATTTCAAGCCATTAGTTCCTGAGAAATAGCCCGACAAAATATTCACTATTTATAGGACCAAAAGTCAAGGGGCCATACACTCAGTAAAAAAGGAACCAGGTCACGCCGACCATATGTGTATCTACTCTTGGTGATAAAGCTTCCCATAAAGTTTTGTTGAATTCAAGCCATTAGTTCCTGAGAAATAGCCCGGACAAGAATCATGCAATATGTACTATAGGCCAAAAAGTCAATGGGCCTTAACTCTTTGAAAAATTTAGGAATCGGGTCATGCTGACGATATGCGCATCTCCTCTTGGTAATAAAGCTTCCCATAAAGTTTCATTGAATTCAAGCCATTAGTTCCTGAGAAATAGCCCGGACAAGAATCATGCAATATGTACTATAGGCCAAAAGTCAAGGGGCCATAACTCTGTGAAAAATTGAGGAACCAGGTCACGCCGACGATATGCGTATCTACTCTTGGTGATAAAGCTTCCCATAAAGTTTTTGAATTCAAGCCATTAGTTCCTGAGAAATAGTCCGGACAAGAATCATGCAATATGTACTATAGGCCAAAAAGTCAAGGGGCCTTAACTCTTTGAAAAATTTAGGAATCGGGTCATGCTGACGATATGCGCATCTCCTCTTGGTGATAAAGCTTCCCATAAAGTTTCGTTGAATTCAAGCCATTAATTCCTGAGAAATAGCCCGGACAAGAATCATGCAATATGGAATATAGGCCAAAAAGTCAATGGGCCATAACTCTGTGAAAAATTTAGGAATCGGGTCATGCTGACGATATGCGCATCTCCTCTTGGTAATAAAGCTTCCCATAAAGTTTCGTTGAATTCAAGCCGTTAGTTCCTGAGAAATAGTCCGGACAAGAAAAGTGTGACGGACGAACGGACGGACGAACGGACGAAGCGGCGACTATATGCGTCACCTTCGGTGAGCATAAAAAGCAGACTGGAATGAAATAAAAAAGGACCTTAAAAAATTGAATGAGAAACAAAAAAGCAGACTGGAATGAAATAAAAAAGGACCTTATAAAATTAAATGAGAAAGTAGAAAATCAAAAAAAATAAAGACAAAAAAGTTAAAAAACTATGAAACACTTTAAAGATTCCTTACAAGATACCATGGACAAAAACATACCACAAAAAGAAATTAGATCTGGAAACAACATCCCCTGGATTAGGAAAAAGAAAAGAAAATGATTAAAATGAAACAAAGACTTTACAACCAAACAAGGAAAACAAATAACTGGACCAGCTACAAAAATTTCCAAAAAGAATGAAAGAGAACTAAGAAGATCTGAATGGAACCATATAAATACAAACATCATAGAAGGACTAAAGGAGAAAAATACAAAACCCTTATGGAAATATGTCAAATTTAATAGCCAAGAATCAACCAGAATAGCCCCACTCAAAAGAGGAAACAGCCTAATAACAGATAGCAAAGAAAACATTGAAGAGCTACTCAAACAATTTAAATCTGTTTTCACAAAACCAACAAAGAACTTCCAGAAATGAAAAAAACAAGTGAAGAAAAACATCAAACTAATAAATATTGAGCAGAAAGGACTTGAGAAACTACTTTCAAAAACAAATCCATCAAAGGTTTCTGGCCCAGATAACATTCCTAACAGAATACTAAAAGAATGCTCCAAAGAACTAGCCCCAATCCTGAAAATAATTCTACAGTGCTCAATAGTCACGGGAATTACCAAAAGACTGGAGAGACGCAAACATCTCGAGTATCTTCAAAAAAGGCAACGAACACCTGCCAGAAAACTGCAGACCTGTCTCTCTAACCTCAGTCATATGTAAAACTCTTGAACATATTATTTGTAGACACTTACTTAACCACCTGGAAGAAAACAAAATATTGACAAACTTAAATCATGGATTTAGATCAGGTTACTCCTGTGAAACACAACTGACCACACTTTAAATGACTTCCTTTTAGATTATGACAAACTTCAACAAATAGATATTGACATATTAGACTTTTTTAAAGCTTTTGACACAGTACCGCATGACAAACTCCTACACAAACTTGACAGCTACAGAATTAAGGGAAGTCTATATACAAATTTCCAAACAAAAAGAACAATGAAAACAAGTAACTGGTGTTGTATGCAACACATAAAGTCCCCTACCGGCTCCACCTTGACTCAATATGGTAATCAATCCCATTTTTGCCATATTTTCACTATATCCGTTACCATAGCAACCACAATTTTAGTTGAAGAACAAAAATAAAATGAAGTGCATAATCTACACATTGCCATCATATATTTCATCAAGTTTGCTTGCTTAGTTATCGCGGGAACCCATTTTTTGCCATATTTTCACTATTTCCATTACCATAGCAACCACAATTTTAGTCGAAGAACAAAAATAAAATGACGTGCATAATCTACACATTGCCATCTAGTCATATAGCAAGTTTCATCAAGTTAACTTGCTTAGTTATCGCGGGGTCCCATTTTTGCCATATTTTCACTATTTCCATTACCATAGCAACCACAATTTTAGTCGAAGAACAAAAATAAAATGACGTGCATAATCTACACATTGCCATCTAGTCATATACCAAGTTTCATCAAGTTAGCTTGCTTAGTTATCGCGGGATCCCATTTTTGCCATATTTTCACTATTTCTGTTACCATAGCAACCACAATTTTAGTCGAAGAACAAAAATAAAATGAAGTGCATAATCTTCACATTGCCATCTAGTCATATACCAAGTTTCATCAAGTTAGCTTGCTTAGTTATCGCGGGATCCCATTTTTGCCATATTTTCACTATTTCCGTTACCATAGCAACCACAATTTTAGTCGAAGAACAAAAATAAAATGACGTGCATAATCTACACATTGCCATCTAGTCATATACCAAGTTTCATCAAGTTAGCTTGCTTAGTTATTAAGTTATCGCGGGATCCAGATTTGAACGGACGGACAGACTGACAGACGGACGGACAGATGGAGGGCAAACCTATAGTCCCCTCCGGTGTAAACACCGGTAGGGGACTAACAATAGCAGAAGGCAAAAAATCAAACAAAACAACAGTAGACTCAGGAGTACCACAAGGTAAAGTACTAGGGCCAATCCTATTCTTGTGCCACATAAATGACCTGCCAGAATGTGTAAAATCCTCTATCAGACTATTTGCAGATGATTGCCTACTACATATGTATATAGAACAATAATATCAGAACAAGATCACCTCCAAATACGACAGGATCTAAATAGCCTAGAAACATGAGCAATAAACTGGGGCATGAAATTCAATGTGAAAAAATGCTATATCATGTCAATCAACAAAAAATCAAATAGATTTTATCTGCTTAACAATCACATAATGCAGGAAGTACAAATAATCCCTATCTTGGGCTACAAATCTCAAATGACTTAAAATGGAATATACATACCAACAAGGTATGCAAAAAAAGCAAATTGAACTTTAGGCTTTTTTAGAAGAAATCTCGAAATGCACCAGAGACCTGTAGAAAAATAGCCTACATTACACTAGTAAGATCAATAATGGAATATAGGGCTACCATCTAGAACCCCTACCAGAAAGACAATATAACTAGCGGGAAAAATGAAACAAGAACTTAAATTAGAAACATTACAAGACAGATGTTTAAGCCTCAGATTAATATTAATGTACAAGGTGGTTGAGGGGGTAGTTCCAGCTAATGTCCAGATTTTGTGAATTTCACCAGACCTAAAAGGACAATAAAAACAAAAAAAAATTAATGGCTGCTAAACACCAAATACATGTATATTAGAAAAACGCATTAGCAAAAATTCAAAGTGTCTGGAAATACTATCATTAAACTCTAAACAATATGAAACAGTTTTTTTTTTTGTCTAATATTGGAAGCATATATTTTTTCCCCTATTTTTTTAATTTTCCCCCTCCATAATTATGAGTTTACATACATGTACTATATTGTGTGCATGGACACACTGTTGTAGTTAAAGGTTATATTTTTAATGAAACTTTGCAAACATGTTAAATCATTGTTTTTATTATTCTTTTATGCAATAAACCTTCATTAAATAAGAGTAAAATACAACAAAATGCCTACATTATATATATTAGAAAAATTCCCCTATTAGCTTGTTCGCACAATTTTCCCCCCTCCTATGGGCCCAGACCCCTTTCCCCCCAAGTGAAAAAAATAACACTGAAAATTCATTCTTTGTGGACACTTTGATTCACTGGAATCATCTCCCTGATAATATAGTGCATGCTGGCTCAGTATAGGCATTTAAAATGCCTTAAAGACCCACCGCCAATAGTGCGGAGCTCTCTTTCCGTTGTGTAAAACCTAGTCCTATAAATAAGCCATAGGGTATCGATTTTACTATTTTGACATTTCCTTGATACGCTATATGTCTTATGGCTCGCCGTATACATTGATGTAGCAAACTCCGCGTGAATTCTAACGCGCTACATTTCCATTTATCATAGGCATAAAAAAATGGCAAATCACTATGAAAACAAAATAAAGTTATAGCAGACATAATAATTAACCGTTTTAGTTAAGGAAATTGTC
Source organism: Solen grandis (assembly GCA_021229015.1). Lineage (NCBI taxonomy): Eukaryota > Metazoa > Mollusca > Bivalvia > Adapedonta > Solenidae > Solen > Solen grandis. The sequence goes on from CM037787.1 coordinate 3,367,065, forward strand.
ATACATAGACATTAAGAGGGTGAAATACTTCATCAAAAACTTCACTGTCCCTTTTTTGCGTTTATATCCTCCATTACGTACAAACAACACCGAGTGTTCCGAAAAAAATGCGTACAGTCATGGGAACACTAATTTTGGGTAGATGAAGTTTTTCCTGTAAACTTTATCGTGTTTAAAGTCCAAAATAAACATTTCCAATGTTGGAAACATTTATATCGTGTAGTGAGTGATATGACGTATGATAATATATCAGTGAATAAGAATTGTCCCACTCAACATCGTTAATTTGATTTATTTCGTCTGAATATTTTCGGCTATTCCATATATTTTACATAACACTGATTTACACAGCAAGATGGTGGACAAATGTCTACATCAATTGATGTGTCAACTACAAAGGGATTTTTTTACATTATAATGGTAATAATTCAAACTTTAATGTGATCAATAAATATGTTTTTGTGTTTGTTTTCTATATATGAGAGTTATTTTGTCAACAGGCACGTATACTTAATTTGATGTTTTGCTACATGGACCTCTATGGGAAGCCATAAGACTTCGCATATCTGTTGAAAGTAAAAATGTTAAAAATCAATCTATTAAATGTTGAAGGGGAATTATGATATGCGAAGGCTGATTTATAGGACTATGTAAAACCCAGTCTTGGGATCTACAACGTTTTTGATTCAGATTCAGACTAGACAAGTGTTGTAGTTAAGTACAAATAATTTTATACTGCAAAAACCAACAAATTTACTAAATCTTTTATGCGACTAATGATACACTGAATGAACAAATCATGTTGAGGCTGAAGATCTAAGATTAGAAAACTGTAAATCTCACGAATTGGTTTCGAAAAGTCTTGAGGCCGAAATGTTTTCATTGGGCCATGAGCTCCAGAATTTACATAACAATCACTGAAAATAAGCACAATGGAAGGATTTAAAATCAATTTCGCATTACCGAGATATGTTCGTTTCCGTTCTCGGGGCACAGAAATCTTTGCCGACATTTTCACACAACTAAAATTTAACTAAATTCACGTGTGAAATATAAACAGGGAGTTATATAGCCGACAAACTAGTTTAATCTGCGGTGTATCAACCGGGAGCGCGGAAACGTTGTACGCGATTTTGTCATAACATGAAATGTTGATAAAACATTTAAGAAGAATATGATACCTCTGCATTTTTCAGAATTATTACTTAAGACGATTTATAAATTATAAGAAAACATCATCTCAATTATTTTGTTGTTGTTGTTGTTTTTTAACCTTCATTGCACTATTTATAGGACAGCATTAGAAATCGATTCTCACTAGTGTTTTTGAATTTATCCCATACATGCAAATCCATATAATGTTAAGACCATTTTTAATTTTGGAAAATAATCTCATTTATGTAGCGCTTCAAGAATAATTCTTTGATGAGATTTGTACGAAATGATTCGATATGAATTGAAAACAGGTGTGATTATTATATAATAACATGAATCACACACACACACACACACACACACAGAGGTTGGTCTTTATCGCCAAGTGAGGTACAGAACTGAGAGCAACAGTAAAGAAGTATCCCATTAATATAAGACGTTAGGGTCTATAATTTCACATACCTTTATTACTTCATATCTAATTATTGACCATCACTTTAAAAAAGGAAAACATATATAAATTGTTGTTTTGAACTTTTCACAGTCGTACTGAGGTATGCATTTTAATGAGGGTATTTCCATATATGGTCATCACACACACTGGTCTATACATATATACATAGGTATGCATATTAATTAGGTAAATAAAAAATAGAGAGGTACATTCATTTTTGTACACTTCATTGCATACTAAATCTCAATAATTCCTATGATATCTAGTGATTGAACGTTCAAATTCAGCTGGCTTGTGATTGGTCGGTAGTTCTACTGGGTCTTCTTCCACCAGTAATTAGCATGACTAACTGTTGCAGCGACAACAACTAGTACGCAAAGTATGGAGAGATCCCATTTTGTTTGTATTGTGTTAACATCAATGAGGAGCCTGGACCATTAGAACAAGTAACTGGTGTTGCACGCAACATACGAGTCCCCTACCGTTGTTCCATTATCATTGCAACCAGAATATTGGTCCGAGAAAAAAAAGTGATGTGCAGAATCTCCATACGGCCATCTAATTATATACCAAGTTTCATAATAATATCTTAAACGGTTTTTAAGTTATCGCGGGATCCAGATTTCCGGACATCAGACGGAAGGAAGGACAGACGGAGTGCCAACCTATAGTCCCCTCCAGTGTAAACACTGGTAGGGGACCAATAACTGAAGTGTACCTGGATCTATACGAATGAATTCCTCTGGTACAGTGCAAGTTTGTTTGTTGGGCTTATCGTCCCACCGACAGTATTTCAGTCATATAGACAGATATAGTGTTGCCATGTACTATACCCAGTCACATTATCCTGACACCGGGCCAACCAGTCCTGGATCTACCCTTATATGCTGAGCGCCAAGCAAGGAAGATATACCGTATCATTTTAACCACTTTGGTATTTCGAGGCCTAATAAACATCTTACTCCTTACTATATTTTATATTTGATTTCAGCAATGCATATGCTTACAGTTTTATAGATCAAACAGGTGAATATTACTCACTGAAAAAGGTGTCCATTATAAACTCAAATTGGTGAACATTACTTGCTGGAAAATGTGTTCATTTTAAATTCGAAAAAGTGGGCATTACTCGCTGAAAAAGTTGTTCATTATTAACTGAAATAAGTGAGCATTTCATGCTGGAAAAAGTATTCATTATTAAGGTGTGTACTGGAATCATTGAACATTATTCGCTCAAATGGGTGAGTATAAGTCACTAGAATTATTGATCATTACTTACTGAAATAAGTGAGCATTAGTCATTCAATAAGAGGGCATTGCTTACTGAATAAGTTGAGATTTTGAGGAAGAAGTGCTCACATATCTAAGAAACTAATTCGGTACGAGGTACACAGTGAATAGGATGGGCACTGTTCATTCAATTGGGTGAACACTGAACAGTACAAACTGAATAGAGCGAGTACTGTTCATAAAACTGAGTGAACAGTATATACTGGATAGGGTAAGTACTGTTCATATAATTGCGGGAACATCACTCAATTAATATGATGAGACCTGCTCATATAATTGCGTAAACGTCACTCACTGAATATGGCGAGAACTGATCATACATTACTCAGTAACATAACACTTCATATTTGGAATGAATATGGAAAATTAAATTGATGTTTAGATAATTATATGAACAATGTTCACCTTTTTCAGTAAGTATTGTTCACGAACAATCATAACGTTATTCAGTGAAAACTGTTCATATAATATGGTGAATATTACTAAAAAAAGTGAGTATTATTCATATTGTTGTGAACAGAACTCACTACCATATTAGTTTTATTATCTTAAATAACTGAAGAAATTGCATGAACAATGCCCATAAAAAACGGTGAGTATTGCTAACCTAATTTAATTTCTCATCTACTTCCGTTAGTTATGTTCACCTATATCAGTGACTACCACTCGTCATGAATGGGTTAAGAAATGTTCTCCAATATGGATGAGTAATTCTCATTACTTTTGAGAACTAAACTCAGTAAAATAGGTAAACATTTCTAACAGAAAAAGGCGAAAATATTAGGAGGACTGTGCATGAGAGCCCACGACCAGGATCATGCTTTGATTGAGACCTCAACTGTTAAACAGTTAAGGTAGGATAAGTTCGCGGAAGCGAACTGTATAGATATGCATAGTCTGCATTGTGCAGAAACATGATGCAATCTTGACAAATCAGTTCATACCTTATATACGTTTCGCGTTATGTCTTTGGCACGGGATTATATTTTCAGTAAAAATGATAATAATTTTATTTCATTGAACATTTATTTCATTTACATTTAATTTATTTAATTTGTATGTTTTCTTAAAAACAAGTAAAAAGAAATAAGCCATTTACAAAAAAGAGCTTATTTTGTTATCATATTTTTTCCAACGTAATGGAAACGTTCATCAAATAGCACGAGGATAATGTTATTATTGTTGTTAATCGGATTACAATAAGGCTCCAAAGTGGCGTAGTGGTAGCGACACCAAGTCAACAATGTATTTCAATTTCACCGCATGGGTTCGAATCTCGAAGGAAACAAATAAATAAAATAATAAATTTAATAATAAAATTTACATATATACTTTTTGTTAGATACACAATATTTAAAATAATCTTTTCAAGAAATATCAAAGTATATATACATACATATATACACACACCATGTCTAACATATGTACATATTATGCATATATATTTTATGCATATAAAAATACATACACGCAAATGTTTATTTCTTATTCTGCTAACGTGAGAAAATAATATGAAAATCAGTGATAGATTATCAATGAGTGTGTTAATTCATTACCAATAATTATTGATATTTAATGGCCTTTTCAGACAAAAAAAAATAGAGTATGAATATATAGATTTAATTGTTTTTAACTGTTTTCATTTTAGTAATACACACATTAACAATGGAAAATAAAATGAAAATGGTGATCCAAGTTTAACATATAACTTCCGCGTATTGCATCAAAAAATAAGTTAGTTTTGGCTCACAATATGGGCTTTGGAACCGAGATAGAGGTATCTTTTTAGTATGGTCAATCTATTTTCTTTCCTCTTACTAAAAAAAACAACATAGAACAAATTCTTAAAAGTGTTTGGTCGAAAATGAACTGGCATACAGCGTGACAAATTAATTTCACACGAAGGTACGCTGGAATAACTATCCTCGGAACCTACGCTAAATATTCGGCTATTATCTCCGTATATACAATGATATTGCGTCGTATTTAGTTGTGTGACGTACTCACTCACAACTATAGTACCTATATTCTGAGGGTCCGTTTCTCTACATTTAAAACCGAATAACCTCTCAATTTTGTATGAATGACCGAACGGTTGAACAGAATTCTACAATACAGCCAAAGTAGTAAAAACTCAGTTTTGAGTAAAATATAAATATTTACGGAAAACAATAAATGCATGTAGTATAAAAGCACAGAAGAACAATTTTCCCTAGGATGTTGCGTAACTTACTTTACAACGCGGAGGAGTATAGTTTCTTTCGAATGCAAAGGTGGCTCATGCCTGAATTTCGATGGTGGATGTGCAGGTTTCGGTTAGTTAGTGGTGTTTCAATGGTCCATATAGAAACCTTGAATTACGATAAAAATACGTAACCTCCTTATACTTACATCTAGGTATCTCAGATACATCAGGGATATCTCCAGGGGTTATTTTTGCTCTATAGAATTGCTGATACAGGTGTATATCAGGTATCGGAAGTTACAAAATATACAATAGGGATCCACTGAGTTGCATCTATAAATAGAAACTGTGCCGTCGCTCGGTAGAACAAATCAAAGCACTGATAGTGCTAAGAGATCAGTATTGTCTCATTTCTTTTTTTATCACAGTAAATTTAATAAACGGAGGTCAAACTTTCGCACAATGCCAATAACCCCGCTTTAACGCTGCGTTAACAGGGTCATTAGATGAACGCACCATTTGTTTCAACAGACTGATAACAATTAGCACGTTGTCAGTCTTACTCCCCCTATATTTCTGTAGCCTTAAATGAACAATCGTTAATTATTTTAATATAAGTTTGATATTTAGAAAACCTAAGTAACGCTGCATATTTGCAGCTTGTCGAACCCCCTTCCACTTGAGACACACACAACTTCAGTGCTTTTAGCGCTTTGATTATGAATATTAATCAACTACTTGATGATCAGTGAAACCACGCGTTGTAAGAGATAATTAATCGATCGATTGATTAATAATCTAATTAATTAATTAACATTTCTTTCCATGAACTTGTTACAACGAATGTATCTTCATGAACATGTTTGACGAGTGTATCCTGAAATATATTATATATCCGTGAAACAGATAATCATGTATACTTGGTAAAAGGGGGCCAAGGGGTATTCTCCGCTGGAGATCGGAACTGGGGTATAACACCCTTTATTTTGAACTACTTCATTAAACTATCAAATTTATATTAATGTAAATATACTTACCTTATCACACACACACACACACACACACTATATATATATATATATATATATATATATATATATATATATTGTGTGTGTGTGTGTGTGTGTGTGTGATAAGGTAAGTAATATAATATATATAATCAGGAAATCTTTATGGTTAATTATAGCATTTAATTAGCCTTTGACTTTTTTAAAGTATAGAGGAAGAACGGCATGCGTAAAATAACGTCGATGTACTACATATTGCGCTATTGTTCATGATCGGAGTTTTGTGGCAGGAATTACGTCATGAGTTTCTTCTTCTACTTCTTCTTCTTCTGTTTACTGCCCACATTCAACATATTGAATATCGTGACAAAACGAACATGGTTAAGAACAGAAACAGAGCAGATTTAAAAACAGAATTAAGCATTTAATTTGACTTGACTTGACTTGACTATTTGAGTTTACCGTCTCTTCGATAATATTTCAGTCATATTGCGACGTCCAGCTTATTACAGGTGGAGGAAGACCCCGAATGTACGGAAGCATCCGGGTAGAACCACCGACCTACTGCAAGCCAGCTGGTAGACTTCCTCACATGAAAATCCGAATGACCCTGCCGGGATTCGAACCCACGGGTGAGGGGCTGAGTGAGTGTTAAAGTCAGCGACTTTACCTTCTCGGCCACGGAGGCCCCCTCCCCCGTCCCATTTAATTTGAGATCTGAATATCTCAAGTGACTCAGCTGAGGTTAAATCCGGTTTCAACCTCTGATGCTGTTTACGAAAAACATTGTTTTCGACTTATCCAATATAGTCTATATGTCTTGTGGTGGTGCTCCACATATTTTATCGACGTTTATGTTTAAGTGTTTGACCGTGAAGATTTTAATTCCATTTAATCGTGTGTTTCTTTCTTTGTGACTGCCATAACGTTGCAATTCGTGGATGAAACTCCATTTTCCGTTTTCTCCAACATTGATATTTTGTCTAACTTCTGATTGGAGTTTATGGCAATCATTTTCTGATGCAGTTTCGTCTGCATGTGTGAAGTGTTTCTGGTGGGTAGGTCATTTACACAGCATAAAATAAGCTCGATCGATCCTCCGTGATACGTTTCGAACTACGACACATTTTATATACCTGATAAAAAAGAGAGTCTGTTTCATTCGCTGTATTGGAATTTCCATTAAAATTCAACCAAAAGGGATGGAAATCATATATATATATATATATATATATATATATATATATATAGAAGCATGTCATTATTTAGACGGTATATTTCTTAGCATAATGTTTGTCCACGAACTTTATACCGTTGCAATTCTATGTAAGTTATGTAAGTAGTAAGGTACTTAAAAACCTTCTATACATATATACACAATGTCTGTAACATTGCATTGTTTGCCACACAGCTAAATGACGGAATACAATTACGAAAATAATAAAACTTAAAAACAATCCACGATATCCAGATTTGTGATTCGAACCTAGGGCAAATATCCATCCGCTTTATCCACAGCGTTCTAATTAACTTAACAGTGAACGCTTTCGAAAAGAGATTTCCGTCGAATATACTTGAAAGACTTTTCTCGCTGACACTGTACAAATTATTACGCTATCGACACTTTGCTCTTTCGTTTTGCATTGTCGCACGAACAAAGGCTAGCTTTCTGTGCATTTTCGTCTTGCAATGTCGCACAAACAAAGCTAGCTTTACATATAATTCTTTTTCGCAAAGTACAACATTAACATTTCTCAGCTAAAGCTTTTTTAAATGATAGTAAAACCACAATGAATACACTTATTGTCTTATATACCATAGAAGATTACTAGAAGTGCTCTCAGACAATACATTTGATAGCATTTGCTTATCTAGAACCGTCGGATGTCTGAAATTTACTTTCAGATGCCTAATTGTCGAAACCGGATTCGGTGGCATGTTCTTTTCTTCTTGAATTGATACATCTTTGTTTCTATTAAATATCTAAACATTAAATAAATCTTTCAAAATAAATAAACTTTAACAATCGTCTTTACGATGCCGAGATTTGAAAGTGGTGGTTTTGCAAAGCTTCTAAAATAACCGTTTTGCAAGCAAAGTACTGTTTCAACCCAGAAAACGTTTAGAAGGACATTCTAGTAGTCGTAAATGATATCAAATTGCACCCTTTGTTTGCTATTAGCCAATCATGCATAATTCTCATTTTAACAATAGGTTAGTTTTTTTAGTAAGTATTGATGAAATTAAGTCGGTCTGGCGCGGCATCCCTAACCCTAAACACATCAAGCTCCGCCTCTCGGACAAATCTCGCCGCACATGCTCACCGAAGGTGCTTAAGGCTGGTTAAATCGATCAGCTGATTTAACGGAAAAATGTTTAGTGACAAGTTTATGCCGATTAAATGAATTAAATATAGACAAACAATTGAAAAATAAAATGACCTCATCGGAGAAAATATAATTTCGAACACTAAATGCCTGGATATGGTAGGTCGCCTAAAAGGTGACAAAAAAGTAATCTGAGTTAGATACAGACTGCCAGGCCAGAATTAAGATTGCATTAGTTCAGTTAATGCCTTATTGTCAAACAAGAATAATCTAACGTGAGTTTTACCCTGAATTAAAAGGATACAGGAATGCACTATTAATATCGCATTCGTTGAGAAATTGAATCTAGTCGTTATGGTAACAATGAAATAAAACGCAACTTATTGCAACTCTTGTTACAAAGAGGATGAGCTTCATTTTGCACATGTATACATTTACCCTTTATTTAAAAACATGCGTAACCAGTACTTTTGAAAATATTTTGAAGCTGATCAAATTCTTGATGAATTTTACCACTTGACAAATTGTTTAAATTTTCAGGTAAGGTGCTTTCGATATGCATAAACGTGTCATATATATGCTCTTAACATGGATAGGAACCATTTTTGTTCGATATGAGAGGCTGATCTGAGCTCTTTTTTCTATATGAGAGGCTGATCTGAGCTCTTTTTTTCTATATGAGAGGCTGATCTGAGCTCTTTTTTTCTATATGAGAGGCTGATCTAAGCTCCTTTTTTCTATATGAGAGGCTGATCTGAGCTCTTTTTTCTATATGAGAGGCTGATATGAGCTCCTTTTTTCTATATGAGAGGCTGATCTGAGCTCCTTTTTTCTATATGAGAGGCTGATCTGAGCTCCTTTTTTCTATATGAGAGGCTGATCTGAGCTCCTTTTTTCTATATGAGAGGCTGATCTGAGCTCCTTTTTTCTATATGAGAGGCTGATCTGAGCTCCTTTTTTCTATATGAGAGGCTGATCTGAGCTCTTTTTTCTATATGAGTGGCTGATCTGAGGTAATGATTGTAATTTCAGTATGAACATTTGTCAACATAATTTAATTTATCCTAACGCATCATTACAGTATTTATCAAACTTGATGTTGTCATTGTAGCAAGTCTTATATATTTTAGTTACGATATAAACATGTCGTGGCCTTATTTAAGTTAATATGTGTTATATGGTAAGCATGTACATGTAATTAGAAAATGGCTGGTGAACATGGAAGCGGTTCTGGGTTTATTCGGGTATTTGTTACAGATTATTGATACCTGAGAAAATATTGGGCCTTTGAGAAAGGGCAAACAAACAACAATGAAAACATGCACACATTTGGCATTTGCTATGATTTCGTGAACCTTTTACATGCTATATTCAGATTGGCCCGTGACGTCAGAATGTCCGGATGTCTAGCCTACAATGGGAGCCAATGTGGTCGGAATGAGGACATGTGAGATGACGTGGACCACCCCATTGTCTGCCTCAATGTCCTCGATAGTCACGTGAGCCACTTTGTTCAGCAATGTCTCTCCAGTACCTGCAAACAACATCCAGTTTATATTTTTCTGCGGTATTAGTAAACCCCAATCGAATTTACGCCTAACCAGGTGAAAACGAAACAGAAGAGTTAAGAAAAGGTTGCTTCCCCTTAAAATTGCAGGTGTCACTGCTGCAGCATGTGTAAGCAATATGGAAAGTCTGTATGGTGTAATATTTGGGTCATAAATAGCTTTAACCTGTCAGAGGTGTAAACATGGCTTACATTTACAGCTGTAAATATACAGCGTCAATGATATTTCAGACGCAGCACAATTACTCTATCCAAAATATGGTAAGAACTGTAAATTTATAGTTGCATCGTATCTAGTTAAGATATAGTTGTAAATAGACATACTCCGGAATAACAAACATTGTTTTTTCCGAGTCCCATATAGGTACAAACATATTTTTACCGTTAGAAATGAAAGGTCCACAAAGAATAATAATAGAAAAACTGTTGTGCTGCATGCTTTTCAGTAACAATTACATGAACAACTTGTTTGTACCTACATGGAAAACCCTATTTATGTGAGTTCCGGATACCACCTACTTGCAGTTTCGGCTGTATTAGGTTAAATATATATTTGACAGAGATTGTACAACATGCGTCTCTTCATTATCATCGTCAGCTGAACAAACAAGCAACTTTTATAAAGTAAGGGCTTTCTACACCCAGCTTCGATGGGTTGCTGTTGTACCAGCATCATGAACTTTTTAAGTCAGATACTTCAGATTCTGAATGTTTCAATTTGGTCCATGTTAAAGACCTTAGCCATTGTAGTTATAGATATGCCCTATCATATTAGCTTTCTCTTTTCTATTGTGTTGAAGTCGTAAAAAATAAATGTAGAATTAATATTCTTGTCGCAAATACTAAAATAACATTTTCCGTAAAATAACTTTTGAAATCGCAATTAGGGTGGAAGTTGCTGCTGGGATGGTTGTGTTACATGAAATGCATAATAGTAATTTAATGAGGTCATCAATCAATAATATACATCAATGCATGCAGTGTCTTATGTCAAAATTATTTTTTCTATTGCTAAAACCAAATTCCTAAGCAGTGATACCCCCCTCACATTCATTATTTTCTTCATTCGGATAATCTCGGTCATTTCTTTTTAAAAAATAATCTCGGCGTGTACCTATTTGCTGAATACCTGACTTGTCACTATTTAAATCTATCGGAATAAAATGAGAATTACCGAAAATATGCGACTGAATATATATATAACTTGCAATGAGACACTCAGCGACACGATTTTGAAGATAGGCGTTGTACGAGGATTGGCAAAGCAAGTGCTCAAGGGGAAATCACTGCGGAGGAATTTGACTTGAACTTACTAGCGTCATGTGTCACATGAATAAGATGGTTGTTGTGAACCGTTATTATGGAACCATCATGGTCCAGACTTTTAGTGTGGATCGTTCCTCTGTGAGTGTGGTAGTCGACAATGTCTACAAATCAAACAACAATACTGCAACTGAGAATGGGTATCGTCACTCTGACGTCATCGGCGATTATATCCGGAAATAGGCAGAAAAACACGATTGACAGATATAAATTAGGAAAATATATCCGATTCTTCGAATTAGTATCTTTATATTTGAACAGTGTAAACTTTTAATGTAAGACATGATCTAGGCGAGCTTCTTTGCGTGTTTAACAAAAAAAAAATCATGAACGAGTTTGATAAAGTTTAATATTAGATTATAATGAATGTCATAATTTGTGTGCCATATAGATGTTAATTTCATGTCAATATTATCATCGAAAATAATACATTTTAAATTCAATTTTGAAATTACATATATGAATGATTGATGAATATTTAGGCCTATCGGCTATTACACACGGCGTTACAAACTGTAATCATTAAACTTCGTTGGGGACTAACTTGGATTTCGTGGATGATAATCGTTCATATAGTTAAGCTAGAATACTTGTGCCCACGACATTGTATTTAATATTGACTCAGCGAAAGTTTATGGTATTTAGTTAAATTAAAAGAAAACAATAGATGATCTTACAGCGGCTGTACACGGAGCTCATGAGTGATTTCTTCAGAGAGTCTGGTAGGTTGTTAAAGGCTTCGTTGGTTGGAGCAAACACGGTGTACCTCTGACCGGTGGCTTAAATTGATACATGTATAGTGGTATAGCCTGTATATATGTCGCAGTCAGAGAAATGATATGAAGGAGAGGTATGGAATATTACCTTTTGCTTTAGAGCTAATTTGTGACTACGGGCCGAGTGTCCGACTTGCATACTCAAGGTTCCGAGTTCGATTTCCTCAGAAAGTCCCATAGACTTTTCTTATCTTCCCATTTCAGGGCGGATTCTTGAAATGGGGGCGTGCATGTATAGGTATGGAATTGCACTTATGCTTCCTTGCCATTTATTTAGCTATTGTGGAGTCGTGTTTGATTGTCCGGTAGTAATTTACTTGGAAATAGATGTTCAGAGACATGATCATGTACTTATCTGTTCTTGTGTATGCAATACAAATCAGGAGAAAACATATCTATACATAAAACGGCAGGAACAAATATATATTGATATTAGTTGACCATGATGTAGGGAAAATTACCGGCCATTAAAACAAGGTCAAAAAGTAGTTTAAGATAATGTCTCCAGACTCAAGAAGGCCCGTCCCTACATATGTGCATGCTGCAGTGAGACAGTACTTTAAAGAAACCCCACATGTCGGTGAAACATAAATTATTAGAACACTGAATGAATCTTTCTTTTGATACCGTGTCGTTCATGACCTTTAAGGTTTACTTTTGTTATATGTCTATATTTACAGTTATATTTGCGGTCGTAGCCATCCCTGTGTACGAGATCACGGAACATGGTGAGATTGTAGTCTGGATTTTTGAGGATATCGAGGATCGTGCCTTCAGGCAAGTTGAGCACTTCATCAATGATATAGATGACTCCATTGGACGCTTGCAGCTCTCCTCTCACCACCATGCCTTGATTAAAGAAGACGTTGTTCTGCAAATCAAAATCATATTGAGCTATCATGCGTCGTGTGTCGTCAACAGTTGGTCTTAAATTACATCTCTTTTCAATGATGGAAATTGGCTTGACTGGTCCTACTAATACTCATTCCGGACAGAATTCTGGTTTACATATAAGTAAAAAGTCATTATGTAGAAATGAAATAAATATTAAATTTATTATTTGGAATTATCTTTAAATCATATGCCTGAATTCAGTTTTATGTGAAATATTGATCTTAAGACCCTCTTCTATTATTTTTACAACAAGGTGGTCGATCCCCTGAATAAGGGGGCTGCCATGGCCCGCTTAGTTTCCTAAGTTTCTCAACACCTTTTTAGATACAATAAGTGCCTTCCTCTTTGAAAATGATGGCTCATAATTCAATACAATTTTGCAAATTTAATCACTTAAAAGCTCAATGAAGAAACTGCTGCTGATAATGATTCCTTTAATTACGAGGCCTCCAGCAGGTGGGGTTGGTCATACGTGATCGAATCTTGAATATGATTGTAGTTGAAGGTCACCAAGTAAAATCCCAAGTGACCAATATTGTTTTATTTAGACTGATGGTACTAAGGTCACGATGGTCCTTCTTGTGTTTGTTTATCTTCAGCGCTATTAAGAATATGAATCGATCATTATCATTGATAACTGGCATATAAAAACTAAACAAAACAAAAATTATCATTCCATCTGTCTGCGACTTCATACCGTAGTGTATCAGCACTAACATTTCTCAGTTTTCATTCTAAAAATAATGACTGAAATACAGTATCTCCCTCTACAACCAAGCAAACCAGATTTACCAAAAACTCACTTGTAAAGTTAGTATACACTCTGATTTGGTGTCCGTTGACCGTAGTCAGGTGTTCATTGTTGCGCAAGTCCCATGAGAAAAGGTCTCCATTTAAGACGTGGTACTGCAGGAGGTTTTGTAGGGCCTTGTTGTCGGACTGTAGGCCCTGCATGTCGGCTGCCGGCACCTTGGCAAACGCCTCATCCGTCGGGACCATCAGAGTAAACGGACCTTGTTATCCAATTAGATATATACTTTCTACGTAAAGAAACCTTATAATATGCATTGGCTTTTTACTATAAAGTTCTCGTTTTCGAGGAACAGCATTGTACAACCGATAAATCGTTCTTGGACTTATTTGTTAACAATTCCTATTGCATATTTAAAATGGTATGTATAGTTCAAATACAAGTATATGTATTTTACATGACAATTTCTCTCATTTCTAATTCTTCTTAATATTACCATCATTAGTAATTTTAAGAGATCATTCCTTTAATCTATTTGAAATAATTTAGCACATTTACAAAGTAATCATGAGGCACATGTGTGTACACACGTATAGTATATAAAAATTCATGTGGGTGCCGTATTGTTTTACCATCGTTTTTGAGTGTATCGGCCAGTCCAGCTTGATTGATTAGTTCCAAAATGGATTTGGTGTCTGGCTGTTGAGCAATAAGATCATACAGATTTGGCAAGCTTAGGGCCGCATGGACACAACAGGCAGGAAACCAGCAGATGAGCAAGGGAGGGCATCATGGTCCTGCAATATACACCCACCAATGTGTATAAGTACATATATATCTTAAAAAGTGAAGCTTTTGTTATATACGTATTAGTTCTCGTTTATATTTTAAATTTTATTGATTTATCGAAGCGCTCCGCTTTGCATCGCTTGCGATTAATTCCATAAAATTTAACAATAAACGATAATAACATATTTACAGTTTGTCATGTACGCCATACAACTTTACCTTTGACCTCGCATTAAAGAACCCCCCCCCCCCCCCCCCCGTTTGATTGACAATGCACGTGATGTTTTAAGTATGGTTCAGAGTCAGTATTGCTGGGTACATTTGACTTTTTTAGCTAACAAAACATGACGTAATTTTTCACTGTCGCAACAAGCTCCGCTCATGATATTTTATGGCCACGTACCAAAATTTATGCGATATAAGTCATTAAAAAAAAACTTGAAATAAACTTGTAATAAACGAGACTTTAAACAGCAGACGACTCCCGATTTTGGCAGATTTCACGAGATCGTCATATACAGGTACCATCTCTGATCCTGGCTGGGGAACGGCTTCAGTGACGATATACAAGATTGTGCATTTATAGTATGTCTAAATCCACTTGTTGTACAAGTCGCTGCCGGTCAGGCAAAACAATGTCTGTTTATGTACACATAATTCCTTTACAAAGAAAGATGTTAAAGCGAATATTCATAATACTGCAGTGTTTCATTAATGAGTAGACTGCGACTTAAATTTAAGATTGAAAATAAACCATATCCATCATTTTTTAATCACATCACGAGTGTAGCAGGCGTCCATAAATTTGATTTAACATACATTGATATGAACTTGACAACAAAATATGCTTGTATCAAAGTTAACGGTAGAATAAAAGCAGTGATATATTTCAAAAGGATTGAGTCATCTTCATTCTCTATCAGGATATTTTCTATATTTCATAACTTCTCTAAATTACTTCATTACAATCATGATTATTGAGAACATGTTTTTTCTAATACAGATGTATATAAGATATACACAAACATAGATTAAAAAAAATGAATACTTTGTTTAACAAAAACATCAAAACTCAAGAAAAAATAATATCTGAATTCCAATATTCTGTACCTTATTAATGGTTAAGTCCGAAAAGCTGGCGTTCCGCAGAAGTTGGCTGTTATTTCAGAACCTTATCTCGAGATAACGATGTCACGTGACCCACTTTAGTGTTAAAACATCTATAAACATTAATTTACTTCATGAAATCATTATTCCTTTCCGTTTTAAGTTAAACAATAAACATTTCTTTCTTGAATCTTTTTCTTTTTATTTTGATATAATTTTCTTGTATTTATTTCATTTCCATATAATTACATTTAATAAGTTTCAGTAAAAGCGAAAAATACAGATTAATAAATCGTGATCGGCATTTGTTAGCTTCACCATTACTTGCCAAATTCAAGTTGACCTTTGTACCGGTATGGGAATGGTTACGCTGCCTATTTTAGAACCTCGTATCTTTCCTGCTGATAAGTCACGACAAAGAGTGATATTGTTCAGTCGATTTTACCATCAGTTGTTTGACTGTCCAAAATGTCGTCTGGTCGTATGTTATGGGTTTTCGCGCTCATTTCTGTTGCTTGTGCCCAGTTTTCGGGCCGTCACTACCCGACAGTGATAGATGCGCTGCAGGCTTTGCACGAGACAACACTTCTTGATCTCATCAAGTCTGCAGGGCTCACAAGCACCCTCCAGGGCCCAGGTTTGTAAGCATTTTTATCAGGTTTTGTAATTTCATGTATGATATTTGTTCTTAATTTCCTTTGATTAAATTTCGGCCTGCTCAGGGTACCAGTTACGTTATTAAAGCAGCATATGGAAAACCTAACGTTTTGTACATACATTTCTCCATGTAGATGTGCAATTACAATTTAGTGCTTAACCTTTGTTGTTGTTTTTTACCTATGAGACCACTTCACTTTGTAACACTTAAATAGTTTATTTTTAAACGTTAACAATTACCCAATGTCGGTAATGTATCAAACTAGCCTCATATTGGAAACGTTTTTGTTGACATAAAATTTCGAATGGTAATCCCGTAGGAAGCCGTCATTATTCATATACTCGTATTTATGCATCTCGGAAACGTAATTTCAAATGATTAGTATTCATAGATAATACCAAATATGAAAAAAAAGCCTTCCGCGAAATATGCTGTTAATGATTTTTTTTATTCGTAGGTCCATTTACCGTATTCGCTCCAAACAACCAGGCTTTCTACCACCTTGGAAACACAGCCATCTCAAATCTGAAGAGTGACCCCACAGCCTTGTCCAACATCCTGCTGTACCACGTGATCAATGAGACGCTTTACAGCAATGATCTCATGGTCAACGAGAAACACATGTTGACTTTGGCCGGACCAGCCCTCAGAGTCAACTTTTATCACTACAACAATGTAAGAAACGTGTTTTAGCAGTTGTTTTATTTTGCTGATCGCTTTCCTGTCTACAAATCACACCCAGAGCGCAACACCACCAAACTAAGCGCCATGCATAAAAATTCTAGTTTTCTGATTTTTGATTGCTTTATCGAGAATGTATGTAATATATAATTTATTATGGTAGTTCTACTTTAATTGGTATTTTCCAGACCCTCATATACTATATATATTCTGAATATCTATTGTTTCACTGATGCAAATAAACAAAAAAATGACTGTCATATAAAACACTATTGACATTTGCATTACTTTACCACCATTTCGGCTTTTATGGTAAAAAAATGAAAACACCTAAGCAACACAAAAATGTATATTAACTTCAATATGTTGTCAATATTTTGTACAAAATAAGCATGAAAATATGTGTGTTTAAAACGATATGTTTAAATTATATATCAAACCATATGCATTAAATATTTTACTAAAAAGTCATACATTATTGAAAAGTGCTCACCATTCTTCCAGGACATGATTTTCTATATCTTAAGTTTTCCACTAAAGTATGTATTCACTTTATATGGGGCAACATTTGTTTGTTAACAAAATATCTTTGACCTCTAAGACGTCTATTGTACTAACTATCTAGAACAGATATACACCATAAGAATCATCGCCAGACAGTAAAATCGGCAGTTTACGATTTTTGACTTTTCTAGACGATGAAAGTCAAAGTTGACATATTACACCGGAAGAGATATTTGTTGATATTTCATTTGATTGTTTTCAAATTTGCCCATCATTCACAGGATTAAAAGATATATTAAGAAAATTGAATAAAAATATTATGAAAAAAAAAACATACTCTCCGAACGATTAGAATATCTGCGATGTAGGTAAAACACGGATATCGGGCGACTTGTACGTAGTCGGTAATCTTAACATTACATTGAAATCATTTTCTTTAAAATAAAGATGATATTTTATCCACTATGCTATAAAATGACAGTTTATTTTATTATAATTTTCTTAGAAATGCAAAACATAAACTCAAGAAACATACATTTATGGTGAGACAACCTTTTCCATGCTACGGGCGCCAGCCGAAATGTGATCTCCCTTTCATAAATTTGAATTGGGAGCTGCTAAAATAAATACAAAATGGTTGCAGCTGTATTTGACAGACACCACTGATTATGTTGATTTAAGTTTCATTTCTCAAAATTGTACAAATACATCATTTTGGTGTATATGAACATAATAATTGTTGAATAAGAACTCGATTACATGATATATGTAATAGATATACATGTATAATCAATTGCACTGATGTCTAACGCCGATCTTCAACACGTCTGTCATTCGTTCGCGGTCAGTTATCCTTTCCGGGTGAGCCTTTTCTGCCGCAAGCTATTATCAATTCCTAACTTGAATAACAGACAAAAGATTTTGAAAAATATCACAGAGGTCTTGGTATGCCTCAAACCAAGGAACTTCGAGTTATTCACCTGCCGTTTGCGAACTGTGTTTCCGAGTTGCTCAACTAGCGCTTCGAATAACTCTCATTGGCACTTACGATTCGCACATCCGAGTAACTCTCATGGCGCTTTCGAAATGCGTCTCCGATGGCCCTACCTGTTGCTTGTTAATCGCATCTAACTTTCCTGGCTAGTTTCTCACCTGATGAGTTACTACCATGGCCCTTAAGTCTACGCTCCCGAGTTACTCAATGTACATGTGTGTTACTCATCTGGAGATCACGAATTGCGCCTCTGTGTTACCGACCTTGCGACTGCAAAGTACGCCTCGGTGTTGGCTCATACGGCTTCCCCCATCTCTAATTACTCACCTAGAATGCTTGTCAGTTTGCATCCGAAGTATTCAATTGCGATTTGAGATTGGCTAAATTATAAAAAAAAGTATTTACTAGTCATCCGTTTTTCCACAGCGTATGACGATAGAGGGCGCATATGTACAGACACGTGACATCAAAGCAGATAACGGTGTCGTTCACGTGATCACGGGCGTACTGACGCCGCCAAAGGGTAACATCATGGACATCCTGAAATCTCGGCCGGATATGAGTACTCTTGTGGCAGCCATCCAAACAGCAAATCTGGAAAATGCTTTAAATGGTATCAGGTTTAATATTGATCCGGGGGGAGGGGGATAATCATGAATTTTAATCTACTGTAAGGTGTAAAGTGCCTTTAAATTGTCAAAAGCTAAAGCATTAAGCATAGGGTTTAATTTTGAATATTTATTTCCCATCCTTTCAGAATACTATGTAAAGGACCGCGTGATGTACCTTCAATACTTTGATAGTAATCAATTAAAATGTGAAATACAAATAAAAATAGTACTTGAGGTGACCTCTGCGGTCGAGCGGTTTCATGCTGACATGACATTCTGGCCCCTTTCCCGTGTAGATTCGAATTACGACCCGGTTCGGCTTTTTCGTGTGAAGAAGCCTAATTTAGGGAAAGGTGACTGGTTCTACCCGGGTGTACCTGATGTCTTATTTCTTGAATGTCGCTGTTAATATGCATAGAATAATTATGTTGTCACAGCAGCGGTAGTCAGCAACAATTAAATTAATCGGTATATTTTTACAAAGTACACATGTATCGAACTACATACATAACAATCAAGAAACAAATGATATCAAACAAAAAATATTTTTTTCCTTTTAGTGTGGATAATACAATCTTGTGTGATAAGGGTGTGTATTAATTCCAATATATTATTCCAATAAAACTTTAAAAATTAAATAACCTAAGCCCATTGGTCGTAAAACAAACATGAAAGAAATTATCTCGGACAATAGATTTCGTGTAGTGTATGCACACTTATGCACACTGACCCATTTTTGTCAGTATAACTGCAGTCGGTTCCTATGACAACACGTTTTCCACATTTTAATATTTCAGAGGGCCCCTATACATTAATGGCCCCAACCAACCAGGCCTTCGCTGCTCTCGGAAACGACACCGTCCAGGCGCTGTTGGCCAACCCTGAAGCTCTCAAGAGTAAGTGATGGCTCATATATTTCTTTTCAAATTCGTGATTTCATTAATTTATTAATTAATTCGTTTAATTTATTCATTCATTTATTTATCTAGTCGTTTATTTCTTTATTTTTCATAATCACTCATTCCTTTATCTATATTTATTTATTTACTTATTCGTTCATTATTTTCTATATTTATCCATTTATTATTTTTCCACTCAATCACGAACCCGATCAGTAAGTTTCTGTTTCAGCTCAACAAAGCTCAGTAAAGCTTACTAAGTTAGCTAGATTTTGACAAAGTTACGGGTACATACCTAATTAGTTGGTTTAACCTTTATGACAGTATTGACCTAGCTAGTTGTTTAGTTATTTAAACTATTGCAAATGCTTAGCAGTTCAGAATGAGTTATAGACTAAATCCATTAAGTTACATGTATCAGTTTAAATACATGTTCTCGACTGGTTTGATATTACCGTTAATTGTTATTTATGTTTTGAATTCATGAAATGGTGTAAGTTTCTGTACACAAGTAAAAACAAAATTAAAAGTCGAAGTTTGTGGTTTTAGAAATTGAGATATTGAAAAGTGTATTAACCCTTTCCCTCATAGAGGACACCATGAAAAGACCTATGCGAACAGCATAAAACCACATCAGCTTGCGAGTAACTCGCAGGCTGATCAGGTTTTATGATGTTCGCTGCTCCTCAGTGGTCTTGAAAATTAAATTTGGTAAGGTTTAACTGTGGTTTTCTGCAGATCAGGCTTTATGTGGTACCTATTGAGTGCGTCAAAATGAGTCTATATGAGGGAAAGGGTTAAAATGAGGGAAAGGGTTAAAATGAGTCTATATGAGGGAAAGGGTTAAATCCACAAATATACTGAGCGCTAATTATACTTCAATTCTTAAGCTAGGTAGAATCACGTTCCACCATTACTGTTTTATAAACTATTCCAGTTCATGACTAAGCTGACATAAATTGTTAACTTAATTAATTAACCCTTTCCCTCATATAGACTCATTTTGACGCACTCAATAGGTACCACATAAAGCCTGATCTGCAGAAAACCACAGTTAAACCTTACCAAATTTAATTATAAAATACTCATTTCCAGACCACTGAGGAGCAGCGAACAGCATAAAACCTGATCAGCCTGCGAGTTACTCGCAGGCTGATCTGGTTTTATGCTGTTCGCATAGGTCTTTTCATGGTGTCCTCTATGAGGGAAAGGGTTAATAACTAACAATATTAGTCGAGAAATGAAATATTTGGGTACTTTTTAAGAGGAACAAGAGTAAAGAAATTCGCTCTTAAGCAATTAGTAGTATTACTACTAAGTATTCTACTTTACTTTTGACTTCAATTTAGCGGGCACCTGAGAAGACGGTCTGTAAATGACCGTGTATGCAAGATTTAATTGTTTGAGATTAACACGATATTAATGTGTTAACACAGCTGTGTTGTTGTACCACGTGCTGCACGGGGGCCTGTATTCTGCCGGGATGCACAGCGGCAGTTTCCCGACCCTCGACACTGCTGACAGGGAGCACCTCACTGCTCACTTTTCCACCTATTCAAACAATAGTAAGTTTTTTTTTAATGTAATTATTCTTTGTTTGTTTTGGGTTCAATGTACCACTGACAGCATTTAAGTCCTTTAGGGGGACTTTAATCTTTACGAGACAGATATAGTGCTACCACACTGCAGTATCACGCCGTACTACACCCAGTCACATTATCCTGACATCGGGCCAGCCAACCTTGAAACTTTCCTTATATGCTTAGCGCCGAGCAAGGGAGCTATACCAGTACCATTTTTACGACTTTGGTATGTCGCGACCGAGGATCGACAAAACGACCTCCTAATTCCGGTGCAGACGTTCGACCACCGAGACTGGTATTTTTTCTTTAAGTTCCATTCCCATTGTTTTCAGAGTGATTATTTGCGAATTCGAATGTTCATAAAATGTTTTGTTTATGTCCAGAATTACAACCGATTTCTTCTGATCTCTTTGATGATAGTGATAACGAACGTGTTTCCAAATCGACGGAAAAAACTTTTTAATTTCTGTTGCCAGATTACGTCACAGTAGATGGGGTCCGAGCCAAGCAGACAGACATCAGCGCCACCAATGGCGTTATCCACGTCATATCGAAGGTACTGATACCGAGCTCCATGGCAACCACGATCAAAAGTCTTACGTCACCATAATTTACTGGACATATTTTGTTTGTGGAATACTAAAATGGCAGCAAATTGTTTTTCTTTTGTTGTACCTCAAATATCTACTATAATAACTAAATTGTTGATATGTTTGTCTAAATTAGGCGGTTGCAGCATTTTAATGAGTCAGGGCTCATAGATGAAAAAACCCCAAAACAAATCAGTAATTCCAATCTATTTTAATATGTTTTTGAAAATATCAAAATTGTTTCACTTGGCGATGAGATATATTCCATATCCACTCAACATAAACCCTCTGTATACTTGGGGGGAAAATCTGACGTCATGAAGTTTGCGACGTAAGAAATTCGTATTTATCGTAACGGATGCGATTACGCCAGATATATGAATGGACATAGGGGTCAAGTGGATATCATCTTTGATCTGGTAGCCCCTACTGATGTGGACTCACTAGAAGCGCCTTCCAACTGGTTTGCGATAGGTTGGTGACTCCGTCCACTCGGGGTCTTTCTCCTCTCGTAACCAACCTAACGTCACTATAATATCATAGTTTGTATTTAGTATTTTACTTACGTCTCAACTTTATTACCGAAATACTGACGCAGAGATTATATACCCCACGACGCTTGTCCAAACGACAACGCTCAAATGTACTAAGCGATAGCTGTAGGGGCAATATTGATATTGAATACAGAATCAATTACATATTTTCCTAAGTTTTCGACGAGAACACATGATCTGTCTATAGTGAGAATGAAGCCGACCGAGTGTGACTTGTACAAAGCTATCAATAAAACAGGAAGTTGGGTAGAGTTACTTGCTGATCACGTGGCTGTCCTGACTAATGATGACTGAGCATATTTAGTTTAAACTTATTTATTTTACGTCGATTGGGAAACAAGTTCTTACAACTTATACTAATCCTTCTCGACGGTTCCTGGGTTGGACCAGTACTTTGTGCCCGGGAAGATCATGAAGAGTTCTTGCCTCCAATGGGGTTCGAACCCACAACCTTCGGATCCGTAATCGGATACATTACCGCTGGACCACTGGCGCCTTCCCTGGAAAAATGCAACCATTTAAAACCGTACCTAGTCTACCATTGCAAAATTAGATGTTCAAAATGGAGTTTCCTAACCCTATCTTCTTTCATGACATTTTTCAAACCCAGCATAGTCAACTTGAAGTTACCTTGAACTAGGCGTGCACAATGAAAATGACAAAATTTTATCTTAGTGTGTAGGACATGATCAATCATTCATAAATCCAACCAAAGCTTGTTATAAATCTAACAATATATATCCTGATTCAAGCGGCGATGTATAGATTATTTTATTGTGAAGGTGTTTCTAGTTACAGCATACAATTGAAAATTTTACCCTCAAGGCGGTATACTTTAATCATCATGGTTATAGCCCGGGACACACTCTGAGCTGATTGTATCACGGTAATGTCTAATGCAGGTAACCGAGGCGTTGTAAATCTAATAAAACCCACTCAAACAAAATAAGGGGGTTTTAGGTAAGATATTTCAGCAAGCACGCTTAATTAATATACATGCATCAAGAATTTATCACCCACGAATCATGCTGGTTATACTGATAACAATCGTTACACTCGACTCGGTTTTTGCAAGCATTAAAATATCAAATCTAGGTTAACATTTAACTTATGAAATAATTTAGTAATGTTAAGCATTCTTAGATCGATTTAAAAGAGAAAAGGCACGATACACCATATAATAAATAAAACAAATATTCAAATAATAAATCAATTGTAATTTCTTGGTATAAGAGAGAGAAGAGAGAGAGAGAGAGATAGGTGAAGGATGATAATATCCCTTTATGATAAAACCCTGATCTCAAACTTTCGTTGAATTCTGTGGGGTGACAGTGTCCTAGCTTAACGTAATACAAAGATTTGAAACTATAGCATGGGTTACCTTGCTCTTGAAAGCAATCCACACACAGTCAAAAGTTTATATACAATATAAACATTTGAAACAAGCTTGATTAACAATGACCTTACTTAACAATATCTAGCTATGGGACCAACACGCAAAACTAACACAACTTGAATAATATACAAGTTTCATGCCAGTAAGATAGCTAGTTATCTTCCTAGCTCATCAGTACGATGAGCTACCTCAAAAATAATGTGTTCCCTAGTACGAAACTGAATGCTATACTATGTCTCATACACAGTCCTATCATGAAAACCGTTGTGACAGTTTATCCCGAGCTTGATCTGTATCACAGCCCCCACCAATATCTGATCTAATCTTGAGTGTCCAGAGCTCTATGCCACAGAGCTAGCTTAAGTCGCGGCGTGGTAGAGTGTCCGATTTCCATACGGAAGGTCCTGAGTTCGACTCCAGCTTTGGGCAGTAGGAATTCAATTGGTTACATATATAACAGATGATTTTCCTGGCAGAGGGACGGGGGATTAACAATTTCACACTCACACAAATAACATGCAGTGAAATCGTATTTGCCACATAAGGTTAGTTAAGCAAGAGAGCACATAACTATTATGCAACCATAGATTGCGGTATCCTCATCGAAAGAGTTCATATACGAGTATGTGGGAAATCTTGTCAATCGATGTACATGTATTAAGGCGTTTTGAACCACATGATTTGGTCGTGTTGGGCCAATTTTCCTTATAATGTGTATAAGTCGCACACTTAAACTTATCTAGGGAACTTTGTCCTTTTGTTGTTGTTGTTTTGCACCTTCTTCTTTTGTCCACCTATATGTTTCAATTATAAATGAGACAAGAGGGTGCATGAGCAGAAACAAAACGAGACACCCCATATAAGCCCAACTAATATGGTGTGCTGCTTTGTGTGGCGTACATGAAAGAAACGAGAAGACCATAGTATGGAACGCCACAGCTGTCTTATGTTCGGCATTGATGTTAAGAAGGGTCCATATAGCATTTTGAAGGATCGTGTTATCATCATGTGGTGTTGTTATGTCATAATGTGGGGTTGTAATATCATCATGTGAGGTCGTAGTGTCATTTTTGGGGTTGTTATATCATCATGTGGGGTTGTAATATAATCATGTGAGGTTGTAACGTCATCTTGTTGTGTTGTTATGTCATCATGTGGGGTTGTAATATCATCATGTAAGGTTGTAATATTATTATATGGCATTGTAATATGTCAATGTGTGAGGTTATAAAGATATCATGCGTGGTTGTTAAGTTATTGTATGAGACTGTAATATCATCATGTGGGGGTTGATTTGCCATTTTGGGAGGTGCAGCTGTCCTTCTGTGATGTCCGCTTGACTTAATGTGTGATGCAGTTGTTCTTCCTTGATGTCCACTTGACTTGCCGTGTGATGCAGTTGTCATTCTGTTATGTCCACTTTACTTGCTGTTTGGTCAGTTTTCCTTCTGTGATGTTCATTTGACTTACCGTGTGGTGCAGTTGTCCTTCTGTGATGTCCACTTGACTTGCTGTGTGATGCAGTTGTCCGTCTGTGATGTCAACATGACTTGCTGTGTGATGCAGTTGTCATTCTGAAATGTGCACTTGACTTGCTGTGTGATGCAGTTTTTCTTCCGTGATGTTCACTTGACTTACTTTGTGGTGCCGTTGTCCTTCTGTGATGTCCACTTGACATTGTAATCGGTTGATTAGTATAACATCCTGTTCATTAATATGCTCCTATGTGGTTCATTCGGCACATGTACTGTTCGGATGAAGTCCTAAATGTTGCGCATTGACAACACTGAGTTGGTCATTTCCTTATTTTCATTTCTTTTATGTTGGATGTTAAGGGACACACCCAAATTTTAAGATTCCTTTGTGTTAGACAATAGGCAAACTTGTATATTTGCCAACTTTTGAAGTTGAAAAAACTCACATTCTATTTTTTTTTGTTGTTGCAAATTCTCAATAAAAATGCAGTGTTATGTTTTGCTTTTAATTTTTACATTTTAAGATTTCTTATTTTACATCAGTGGCTTTCAACTGAAAAGGTAAAAAATAAACCGCGAGCCTTGGCGAGCGTTTTATATTTTCTAAGCCGAGCAGGATAAACTTATCTTCATTCAACACTTACCTGGTATTCTATTTATCCTATTATTTCTGACTATGACTTTACTTGACTTGACTATCTGAGTTTACCGTCGCTTCGATAGTATTTCAGTCATATATCGACGTCCAGCTAATTACAGGTGGAGGAAGACCCCGGATGCACGGAGGCATTCGGGTAGAACCACCGACCTACCGCAAGCCAGCTGGAAGGCTTACTCACATGTAAATCCTAATGACCCTGCTGGGATTCGAACCCACGCGATGAGGGGCTGAGTGAGTGTTAAAGTCAGCGACTTTACCCTCTCGGCCACTGAGGCCGAAGCAATTTCAAAGCAATACACAGAAAGACTGAAAAGAAAGAACGTAACATATCACTTGACCTTTAACACTGTGACGTCATACATGTAGTAAACAGGAAAGTAGTCACGGATGACGTCAGAATATATAAACAATCACGAATGAGTAACTAAGCTAAGTTTATTCGATAGGCAGTTTATACCACAATGTAAGTCTGGATAAATAGATAGGATAAACTGTATTCAACAACTTTTGATAAAATATGTTGAAACTATTACATTATATTAAAAAATATTACCCTTTGAAACGCCTTTTCTTGTAACTAAAACTTTTTATTCAGAATTAAGTAAAAATTGCATAACAAAATATAAACATTTCGCTTAAACAATTGAACGTAACAGATAGTTTTCTTTGATTTCCATTCACTTGCAATACTTTTTACTAGTTACAGTTTTGTCATGTTGTAAAATGCAATGATTCTATCAGGAGATATTTTTTTATATTTTTATTAAAATTGCAAAACATAGTTATGTTTGCTTTTTTTTTTTTTTTTTAACTTAAACTTCATTTTTATTGAGAATTTGCATAAAAAAGTGGCGTAGCTTCCTATAGGCACATAGGCATATGCCTACACATTGTTTTTTTTTCTTCTCAAAGTGGTCGAACAATTAGTAAGAATATGTGCCATGGTATCAACGTGTTTTCGATTTATTATAAACAATATTGTGTTTATATGTAACGTAAAATTATATGTTTTTCAATAACGAGTGAGTTGGAAAAACGTGTTTTTGTTTGAACATCTCAACAGTTGTCTAAATTTTAAATTATTTAGAATACTGAAAATTGGTCTTCCAGTTCAGTAAACTGGCAAAACCACAAACTATATTATCTCAAAAATGAAATGACATTTACTGCAGACGTAATTCACACACACGCAATATTCATACACCATTCCTATCAAATACACATCTTAGGATTACTTAGGTAATAATAAATCTGCTTTACGGTAATTTGATTTTATGAGGCAAAATGCATAAATTTACTTTTCTCCTCTGGGTGTTTAAGAGTACATATTTTATAAACGACAAACCTAAAACAAGTTAATAATTTTGCTTGAAACTTGTGTATTGCCTTTCAAACTTCCGTTTTTTCTAATGCAAATGCACTAATGCACGAAACCATATGTTCTATTCATGTAAAATACTTATGCATCGATATGACGATGCTTAAGAGCGTTAATTATGTGTTTTCTGTTATTAAATTTATATTATAGGGAGTACGTCAACAGGATGTCCATATTGGGACATAGGTTTCACTGTTTGATTAATACATAGAGGAAGTGTGTTTGTTTTGAGTGAAAATGGAAAATATGTCATCGAGAAGTGATTCAGTTTAATATATTCAAGAGTGCGTAGCGCGCGAAAATGTTAAGATTGTACATGTATCACCTCGAGATGAGATGTATTCCATATTCACTCAAAACAAATTTTGTTTTTATTTTATGTTTACTGCTGCTACATATCCATGTATCCCTTTATATGTAAAAAGGTAGTCCCGGCAGATCTATATCACCCACATCGTGAGATGTAGATAATGTCACTGATAAAACACAGTATTTCAACAGAAAGCATTAAATAAAAACTCTAATGTCAGTCCCACGTGTAATTCAAACACACACACGTAACAATAATTATTACAAATTCATGATATTAGGTGCTTACATACGACAGATCTAGATGCACATTTGTTTTCAGAGCGTTATGAGTGAGAGTCTTTCAAGAGTGTAAAGGCTACTTATGAGTATTTAATAATTACTTGAAATTCTACATAAAATGGGTATATTCCCATTAAACAGAAAGCCTCAAATCCAATCAGATTGTTCCCACGGCCATGCAAATATCCAAAGTTCCCATACAGATCCTCCGCGGTAGGAAAACATACCTACACATTTAGTGAATCTAAGCTACGCCCCTGAAAAATACTACTATAATGTGACTTTTTGCAACTTCAAAAGTTGGCAAATATACTTGTATATTGTCTAAAACGAGGGATCTTAAAATTTGGGTTGTCCTTTAACATACAACATTAAAACAGGAAAACAGTGAAATAAGGAAATAACGGTAAACCAACTCGGTATCGTCAATTCGCAAAATTTCGGACTTCATTCGAACAGTACATGTGCCGAATGAACCACTTAAGAGAGAACGACACAGCATACTACCTGTACATGTCAGCATAATAAAATGAACAGGATGTAATACTAATCAACCGATCACAATGTCAAGTGGAGATAACAAGACAACTGCACCGCACAGTAAGCCAAATGGATATCACAGAAGGACAACTGCACTACCCAAATTGGCAAATCAACCCCACATGATGATATTACAGTCTCAAATAATCACTTAACAACCACGCATGGTGTCTTTATAACCTCACACATTGACATTACAACTCCATATAATAATTTACAACCTTACATGATGATATTACAACAACACATGATGATATAACAACCAAACAAGATGACATTACAACTTCACATGATGATACAACAACCCAACAAGATGATATAACAACCCCACATGATGATAACACGATCCCTCAAAATGCTATATGGACCAATCTAAACATCAATACCGAACATAAGACAGCTGTGGCGTTCCATACTACAGAGGATAACGTCTTACTTATTGGACTACTTGATACTATTTCTTTATCATAGTGAGTGAGGATACTAAAATACGGGTCATTCGGAAAACCTCCCCCATTTCTTCGAATATGCGATTGCAGACGGGTGTAAGGTACGGTCATGGAAGAAAAAGAGTCTCTACATACTTAAGGCACTTAAAACAATCTTCACCATATATCTTCTGCTTATTTTAGTATCCGAAAATCATATAGCCAAATAACGAAATTAGAAAACAGAAGTTATCATTGATTCATCTGACCGATTTTATAGGACATGATAACCGAGTCTCCACTTTGCAGCGGAATGTTATGGTTACATGAACACTAACAACCCACGCTGTGTCTAATCGGCTCATCTCGATATTGAAATATATTTTGAGAGGTTTTATGATTCAATAATACACTCAATAAAATACATTTAAACAGAGCAGATCAGAACATAAATTTATTTGTCGTATACTAATACAGTAGTCATATAATCATGCATATAAATTGTATATATAAATTGAAAATCTGAATGACTAGACTAGACTTGACTTGACTTGACTATTTGAGTTTACCGTCGTTTCGACAGTATTTCAGTCATATAGTGACGTCAAGCTAATTACAGGTGGAGGAAGACCCCGAATGCACGGAGGCATCCTGGTAGAACCACCGACCTACCGCAAGCCAGCTGGAAGATTTCTATGTCGGAATGAATCTCCTGAAAAAAAAAAGTCTTATGTTACTATAGCAAGGACATATTAGAACAAAATGATATTCATCTTCCAGATCATCTGAGTTACAAAAAACACAACGTCTTTCATTTCTTGGTAAATAATTTGCTCCATTTCTTCCTGTATTTATTTTAAGTACATGTAAATGAGCTGAAATTCTATTTGTTGATATATAAAATCGTGGGTTATAAGGAAGTACATCTAAATATTCGTCATACTGTACATTTAATTTTATAGCAGTTACAGATTCATAACACCACTTATTTCCTTGTCAAGTACCCAAACCTTTTAAAATTATCAATAAGTCTGTTTTTAAAAGACAAAACCACTGATTTCATATCAAAACTGAATGGATTTTTAAATACAAAACTAAAACCATTTATAGCCAACATTTCTTTAACATTACTTATCCAGTTTCTTTTCCCATTTACAAAATATGTGTATGGCATTTCATAAACTTCTTTTATAATTATATTATCTGTGTTTATTACATTATACCAGTATTTTAAAAATTTTTACATAACGAGTAATTTAAAGAGGATAACGCAAAGAGACAACATGTTTTCAATGTATTATAAAGCATTAAATGAAAAGCACGGAAAGGCAGATATTGGGTGATTTTATGTATTTTACTGTAATAGGCCATTTCACCAGAGGATCGACATTCCCGGTATAATTCGCTGATTTAAACTCTCCAATATTTAATTGGGAAAAATCCTCGAATGTATGTTTATTTGATCAATGAGTGGAATTTTACACCAGCATGTAGATTAGGTGCTCAGGGAGCGCTCGCTGATTTACATAGGTTTGTGTCTCATTTTGTAACGGGATATCTTCTATTTTACTATGTATAAAATAGATAGGTCTATTGACAATACAAGTATATGCCGCAAAAGAAGGTTGACTTCTATGTCGGAATGACTAGACTTGACTATTTGAGTTTACCGTCGTTTCGACAGTATTTCAGTCATATAGCGACGTCCAGCTAATTACAGGTGGAGGAAGACCCCGAATGCACGGAGGCATCCTGGTAGAACCGCCGACCTACCGCAAGCCAGCTGGAAGGCTTCTATGTCAGAATGAATCTACTGAAATAATTTTTCCAGAGATTTGAAGCCTACGCTCGCTACTCTATTTTATAGTCTGTAGAATTGTCTTTATATTCTATTCTAAGAAAGTATATAATTTAAGAAGTTCTTTTTTTTCTTTTTCTTTTTTGAAATTTCCTGCATTGTAAGGGAAACATTGATAATTTTTAAAAAAAGACATAAAGTAGAATTCAGTGTCTGGGCTTCAAAATATACTTCAAAGAGAATGACGGAGATATATGTAGCTGATAAAACCAAGTCAATATGGAAGTAATTATTGTTGCTCTGGAATATACAGTCACGATGCCCTGGTCTTTACTATCACGATGCCCTGGACTATATTATCACGATGCCCTCATATATACAGTCACGATGCCCTGGACTATACATCACGATGCCCTGGACTATACCATCACGATGCCCTGGACTATACCATTACGATGACCTAGACTATACAATCACGATGCCCTAGACTATACAGTCACGATGCCCTAGACTATACCGTCACGATGCCCTTGACTATCACGATGCCCT
>CM037787.1:3398679-3420783 GCA_021229015.1 Solen grandis
AGAACGATAAAAACCGAAACGGAGCTGGAGATCCTAGCTCGACACTGTAGTATGGGGGAGTTGACCAGTGTAAAGTTTGATTTTCTTGGCTGAGAGAGAAGTCTTTATTTAGAAATGACTTAGTTTCAAACCTTCGTTATGGTAATAAGGTTTAAAAGTGACAGACACTAAAACAACTTAGTGTTACACGGAATGAAATATTTATAAAATGAGACCTATAAAAACTGAATATCTTCACGAACTATTGTAACCAAGAATTTAAGCAAGGGAAAAGGTGTTGTTACCACGCAAATATTAAAATCAGTCATTTTGGTAGAAAACAAACTTTGAATGGTAAAGATTTGTTCCCGCTATCTGGTAAATCAGCAGTTTGTGATTTAGTTGGTTATTGACATATTGACGCGAAATGGGAAAGGAAATCTTTTTAAAACTGCAAGATTTAACAAGTTTGATTACCGCTTGAAATGCAGAAGAAAGCCACGGTGTGCTCTCCATGTGTGTACTCTTCTGCAAGAAAATCTCTGACTGAAACATGTTATTCTCATTAAAAATACAGTCTAAAACATTGGAATTTATATAAACCGTTATCTTGACACAACATACTTTCACCTCTCAAAGATGGTATTCATGATGAAGCTAAATGGACAAATAAGTTGTTGTTGTTGTATTGTGATTTACCGTCGCTGCGATAGTATTTCAATCATATAGCGACGTCCAGCTAATTACAGGTGAAGGAAGACCCCGAATACACGGATGTACCCGGGTAGAACCACCGACCTACCGCAAGGGACAAATAAGTGCATGCATACCTTGATAGAACTGTCAAAATACAATATTCGTTTCTTTGATGAAAGTTAAACTGCTTTGTTGTGTAAATATTCTGTGGTAGATTGGTTCAAAGACCACTGGCTTAGCTGAGTTTCGTAAACATTAATAGTTACCTTCATGGATGACATTATTTGAATAAAAATAAAAAAGTTTTCACGCCATGCATTTTATATACTTTCAAATACAAAGAATACATTGTATACCATATAATTTATAAACTAAAATCCTGGTACTCTATCACCTTTGTGACTAAGCTTTTAACCGGGCATAGAAAGATGAAATTAGGAAATCCAGTTAGGTGTTATCGGAATCACCACATGTTTTATATTTCATTGATGTTGTTTTTGTTGTTGCTTTATCAGTGATTGTCTAATCAACGACTTCGATATTTACAGTCGAATCTATCTTTAGTGATCAGTCAAGGGAACAAGAGTATGTGACCGTATAACAGAGGTGATCGCTAATTGAAGGTAAAACAAAATGCAAGTTTGGTTATATTAAAACTGACCACCTAACAATCTAAAACAAATGATTAATTTCTTACTTCGAACTAATTGTTTTTCTTTGAGTATTCTCTATTATAAAAAATCATTGCACAAATATTACGTACGGTGGGTAAAAAATATCGTTAAACAATGTGATCATACATTATCATTATTACAGAATTTTCTCTAATTTCAGGTTTGGATATGAATTATGATCAACCTAAACCTAAAGTTGCTTTGATTGTTTCCTTACACTATAGCAGTCATTCTATTACAACAAGGTGGAAATTATCACCGGGAGACACAATATTTAAATCTTGGGGCATTACATTTGATGTTGATCTTAAAAAATATAAAATTGAATTTAACTTTCACCTCATTGAGATGGTATTCATGATGAAGCTAAATGGACAAATAAGTTGTTGTTGTTGTATTGGGATTTACCGTCGCTGCGATAGTTTTTCAATCATATAGCGACGTCCAGCTAATTACAGGTGAAGAAAGACCCCGAGTACACAGATGTACCCGGGTAGAACCACCGACCTACCGCAAGGGACAAATAAGTGCATGCATACCTTGATAGAACTGTCAAAATAAAATAGTTGTTTCTTTGATGAAAGTTAAACTGCTTGTTGTGTAAATATTCTGTGGTAGATTGGTTCAAAGTAGATATGAATTATGATCAACCTAAACCTAAAGTTGCTTTGATTGTTTCCTTACACTATAGCAGTCATTCTATTACAACAAGGTGGAAATTATCACGGGGAGACACAATATTTGAATTATGGGGCATTACATTTGATGTTGATCTTAAAAAAGATAAAATTGAATTTAAGTTTAAAAAATGTTAAAAAGAGAAGAACAATGTCAACTCGATAAACAGAGGGGAAATCATTATTGTAAAAATGTTTCTATTTCAGTTGTTAACTCATATTTATTAGTCTTCTACCCCGAAATATTAAAAGATGTTAATAATATTTTCTCTGATATTGTTTGGGAGGAAAATCTAAGATAAATAATGCAGTTTTTATAAGTTGAACTGAAAATGGTTGATTATATATATATATATATATATATATATATATATAGTCTAAACTAAAATTGTAAAAAAAATCTATATTCATCATATTGAAATGTTACAAATAATTTAATTATTAGATTCTATGATAAATGTAAGCGGATTATTTAATTGTTGAGGTGTATCATGAAAGGGTATGGTATTATTATTTTTATTATTTTGAAACTGTAAGTAATGCTTATGCATGATACACTGAAACACCTGATATAATTTGGAGTCAAGTGCTTTAAATGCCAGTATTTATTAAGGATTTATACATCTTAAAAGATAATACAGGACAGATTTTTTTCACACTATGTCAGACATAAAGGAGGTACATGGATTAACTAAAATATTTCAATTGTTCATTTTCAAAAGCCATCATTTTGTTGTTGCCTGTATCCACTTTTAATCAGACCAAATTCAATCAAAATTATATATAAAACATGTATAAGAAATAAAGAAATTCCAACTTATGAAATTAAATGAAGATCGTTATATGAAAAAAAATGATTTGAATTGGGAAAAAAGTCTACAGTTATGTTTACAAAAGTCCTGGAAATAAATATGTATTTAAAGGTTTCAAACAAGGATACTTTACAGAATATCTTCAATATATTCCTTATTATGCACACTGTAAATAGTTTAAATAATTGGGAAACTGTTGCTGGGTAGATACCCATTGTATATAACAAGATATACACGCTTTGTTAGATATTGGTGAAATAGATTTTTATGTCAAAATACTTTTTTTATATACATTATATAATGATTCATTGAATGCTGTCAACAGTAGCAGAAAGAACTGGATTCCGAAAGTAAAAGTTTTGTTGGATGATAACGTATTATCATATGTCTGCAATATCTCTGAAAGTTATAATCCTAAGAATGATCATGTTATATTCAAATTAAAAGAATTAGATGTTTTTAAGCAAAACTGGCATAACAGTATATCCAAATGTCAGACTTTATATGCTTACAAATATTTTTTCAGTTTTGGTTTTGAACAATAATTAGATATATTACCATATAAGGTTTATTTTATCTAGACTGAGATGTTCTTCTCATAATTTGAGAATTGATACAGGCAGGTACGGACAGAATATAACAGAACGAGCTATGCGATATTACTAAATTTGTAACACTTTAGATATTAAAGAGAGAAAAATCATTTTGTCATAGTATTTATTGACTATACGAATCAAATACTTAAAACCTTTTTACTTTAGCCACCCAGATATGATCAAATTTATGCCATCAACAAATAGAAATGTTAATACATGATGCTGGTGATAACATATTTAATAAACTTTGATAACATTAGATGAAATCGCAGTTCTTAAAGAGATCGCTTCTACAGTTATTATCTTTAACTATAACTTTATCTATATTTACTGTTAACCCAGAACACACTCACATTACAATGTGAATCCGGTCGGTGGTCATTCATTTCACAATTTATACTAAGGTGAACTTAATATAAATGAAACCTACTTTTTTTGCCGCTTTTGAACATTTTTATCAATTTTTACTAAATTAACTATATATACATATGATCTTACGAATTTTTATTTCAAATCAAATTTTACTAAACGAGTTTATGAAGATGTTATCAAGGGAGACTCTGGCTCGCTTAATAACATTTTCATGAACTCTTTTAATAAAATTTGATATGAAATGACAATCCAAGTCGGATTATTTTATAATATGATCTATACTGACAGTAAATCACGATTACAACAACAACAACAACAGCAAAAAAAAAAAAAAAAAAAAAAAAAGAGAAAGAAAAGATGAACGTACTGCGAACGAATTAAATTCATAATCAAGAATATTGTTCAAATAATAACTGAAAATAACGATTTACATAGTCTCATACATTTTCAACGGCTTATGAAAAATGCATCTTTTTGATCAAAGTAAGTTGTATCAAACTGTTCGAGTCAACACATTATGCATAAATATAGGATACACGAGTGATGTATTTCGGCCAAAAAGTTGTTATTTAACGTGTAAAATATTAGAAAAAATGTGAACGATACCGGAAACAGATATTTAAGCATATATAATATCATATAATTAAAATTTGATGCGGTAAAATTATATTCAAACCTTTTTTCGGCGCTTTGGTTTTACCCCCATTTAATTGGCAAAGGGGGGTAATTCGTTTGTACCTACATGTCTTTCTTGTTGGTTTTATTTTTCTTCTTCTTACATCTTTCTTTAATAATCATTAAACAAGAAAAAAAATATAAAGACAAACACAGGTTAACGAACAATGATTTATTTCCACCCTAAACAAGTCAGTCATATACTAGACGTGCTGGTTACTGGTAGTGACTTCATTTTCATAGAAACATCGATTTTTCCATGAAATTGCTCAACAAGGAAGTTAATTCAAGTGGGGGCCAAAGTTTAAACAGAAAGTAACTTGTTTTTCTGAAGGATACAGGTAGGTGAAGACAGTCACTGTTTTTTTTTTCCTTTCTTATTTTCTTTAATTATGTAATTCGATATGCTAAAGCTCGTGCTGGAAAGATATGACATGTTCGTTGCACGTAACGTTATATATGTTTACTCAATTGAATTATATGTTTATATATGTATGTGTTTGTATATCCATTCCTTTTTGACTCGCAGTAATTGTGATTTTGGGATATGATATAATACCCACACGAAAAACATACACACACACACACATTCATAATTGTCTTTTTATTTTTTATTATATTATTTTTAATGGTGGATTTAGCTCCCTTTCTTGGCTCTTAACATATAAAGATAGTTGAATAATTTGATTGGGTGTGGTGGCATCATGCCATATGTCTACGGCGTGATACTGCAGCAGTGTGGTAGCACTATATTTGTCTCAAGTAGACATAGTCTTCAAATGGCTGAAATATTGTCGGTGGTAACATACGAACAAACAAACCTTTGTGTGTGTAGGGGTGGGGGACTCCATTATGTTCGTGTGTCTTATATTTATTTAGATTTATCGAATCTTTTCGGAAAACGTTGTTTAACTGACTTATATTACAACTGTTTGTTTTCAAAAGAGGTCGTTGAAGATTGCATTTAACTAAGTCACTTAAAAATTAAAAAAAATCATTGTCTTAATGCTTATGTCAAATGAATATACTATTAATATATATACTACTAGGTTTGGTTGGAACGGAGCCAAAATCAAAATATTCTTCTATGAAAAGGCTTAGTGAGATCAATCTACTTCCTGTCGGAGTAAGCAGACGTATTAATTTTTATAACTAGGGTCACCTAGCTCACCAACCCTGTAGGTTTGACTCCCCACAGGGTCACCTAGCTCACCAACTCTGTAGGTTTGACTCCTAACAGGGTCACCTAGCTCACCAACCATTTAAATTTGATTTCCTACAATGTCACTTAGCTCACCTACCCTGTAGGTTTGACTCCACACAATGTCACTTAGCTCACCAACCCTGTAGGTTCGACTCCCCACAATGTCACTTAGCTCACCAACCCTGTAGGTTTGACTCCCACATGTCACTTAGCTCACCAACCCTGTAGGTTCGACTCCACACAATGTCACTTAGCTCACCAACCCTGTAGGTTCGACTCCCCACAATGTCACTTAGCTCACCAACCCTGTAGGTTTGACTCCCCACAATGTCACTTAGCTCACCAACCCTGTAGGTTTGACTCCCAACAGGGTCACCTAGCTCACCAACCCTTTAGATTTGATTTCCCACAATGTCACTTAGCTCACCAACCCTGTAGGTTTGACTCCCAACAATGACACTTAGCTTACCAACCCTGTAGGTTTGACTCCCCACGGAGACTCCCTCTCTCCCCCCACCCCAATCAATTAGCTTTACGTATGCAGCCGTGACAACACTATATCGTAAATTTGAAAGAATAATAAACGCCTATGGACGTTGCTGTATAATTACATTTAAACCTTGTTCTTCGAGTGTTTTTAGCTATTTGGTTTAACCCCCCCCCCCCCTTTACAATTCAATGGGGGAGACAATTAGGGTTGGCCGTACCTACATGATATTTAGAAGTTATCTTTCTTGTGTGTTTATTATTCTTGCTTTTTTCCAGTTAATCAGTAAATAAATCAAAACATACAAAATATGAAAATATACATATAGAAGTGTAAAATTGTATATTTCCAAACTAATAAAGTCAGTCATATAGACGTACTGTTTACTGGTAGTGACCTCATTGTCACAGAAACATCGATTTTCTTCCATGAAATTGCTCAACAAGGAAGTAAATTCAAGTAGGATCCAGGTTTGAAACAGAAAGTATCCTGTGTTTCTAGGTAGGTTTTTTCTTCTTATTTTTCAGCGTTAGCTGTATAAATGGATTTTGACCTCCTATTTCTTGAACCAATCTAATCTTGATTAACAACAGAAGTGTTCGGAAAGCACTCTTTTCTATGGTTTGCATAAATTATTTAGGGATATTCCATCATAAAATGGGAGTTTCAGGGTGCATATTTTTCTGCATGATTGTCAAATGGCAAATAACAATTTAATCTACCTATGTATGCATAAAAAACTATCAAGTTGAAAAATTGAAACATAAAAACCACCCAGTTGAAAAGGTAAACAGTTGTGAAGATTAACCTTGGCAGAGGACTCGTCTCTCTTAGTCGCAAAACACAAGCTATTTATAGTAACAGTCTCCTGCTAAACTAAGTGCCCCGAGATCAATTCTAACTAATATTTTCGCTTATATTACCTCTTTTTTATTTCACTGGCTAGTATATTATATCTCCTAAATTTAGCGACAAATACGTTTTCTAGCATTATTTTAAAACCACATACCAGCATCATTATATCAAATGTGTAGTGTTATACTTTTATTTTTTTAACTACCGTCCCCGGTGGCCGAGTAGTTAGGGCTTCCGCCTCGGGAGCGGAGCGGAAGCCTCGGGAGAGGGAGGTCGTGGGTTCGATTCGCGGCCGCGACATACCAAGTCGTAAAAAATGATACTGTTATAGCTCCCTTGCTTAGCACTCAGCATATAAGGGAAGTTGCAGAACTGGTTGTCCCGGTGTCACGATAATGTGACTTAGTGTGGTATCATGCCACATGTCTACGGCGTAATACTGCAGTGTCTACAGTAGACATCGATTCCAAAATGTCTGAAATACTGTCGGTGGGACAACAAAGAAACAAACTGTCTTTAACTGTCATATCTTTGTTTTTTGGTTGTTGTTTTTTTCTACGCCGAATATCTTTTTATAAAGATATTTCTTGTTTGATTAATACGATTTGATAAAGTTCGTGCGGGAAATATACGATATGTACGTTACGACGGTATATGTTTGCATATCCATCTTTTTTTAGACAGGTGGTAGCCATTTTTACGTACCGATAAACAAAAAGTAGGAATCATTGATTTGCATAATTTCTACAGTCATTTTCACCGCACTGTTTCACTCAGCGATCAGTAGCGTAGCAAATCAAAATGCGATTGTATGGTCATTACCTCCTTAGGTATACAATTCATAAATGGAACCTAACTCGGGATCAATATGAAACAAATCAAAGCTATCAAGGCACTGAAAGTCTGCCCATAGCGTTTTCATGAAACAAAGAGCAAATTCAGCTGACTAGACTTTCAGGAAAACACGTGGAGGTTTGGATGTCAAATGACCTTTGTCTCTATCGCGTTAACGCTGGAATTAGAATTAGAGCTATTTCACCATTTAAAACCTGCCGACAGTCTCTCAGCGCAATTTGCGCTTTGATTTTGGGTAAGGAATGGAATAATACCCCAACAACACACACGCACACGCATTTATAATTGTCATTATTTATAGAGGGGGGGGGGGGGGGGGGGGGGGGTATTATGGCGTGTAGATTGTTGCAAAATTGTATAAAAAAAGTTCAATGAAAAAATAATTGTTCATAAATATATTTATGTTCTAAAAGATACTTATGAGATTAAAAATATATATGGACAATAATTAGAATTGTGGGATAGCCAAATTAAGTTTGTAACAACGAATCTCATTGGTTCGTATATTCCAATTTTCCATATTCGCACGACCGTCACTATAAGGTCTGTTTTCAGCCATGGCTTCAAAAGGCCAGTCTAGAAGTTTGATGGTGGCAGCCATAGACTTCGGGACAACTTTCTCCGGATATGCCTTCTCCACTGTGCAGGACTTTGAGAAAGATCCAACGCACGTGCGCATAAATTCTTGGACCAGCAGAGACTCGATTTCGCTGAAGACCCCGACATGCGTGTTATTCGACCCCAACAAAGAGTTCAACTCCTTCGGTTTCGAGGCTGAAGATCGGTACACAGACTTGTCGTATGAAGAAAACCACAAGGAATGGTACATTTTTCGCAGGTTCAAAATGGAATTATATGGGTCAAAGGTATGTATGAATTATAACCGAAACGCCAATATTATGTTCAATCCAATTAGTACCGATTAATGCATCTGTATCTGTAATATTTATACCCACCGCTCCACTAAAATAACAAAAAGAAGACGGATGATGATGATGTTGATTACAATGAAAGATATGTTTGTAGTGATATGTAATAATTAAATATCAAGGGACAAATTGCATCCATCCTGATTCTCTAAAGAAAATACTCAAACATTTATTTTTTATAAATAAAGTTCGTTATATCAGTTATACTGTATGTTAAAAAGTTCATGTAAATGAATGTTTCGTACTACCTGAATATGTTTCTGCCTATATTTATAAATGTTTATAAGTCAATGAGAGATTTTTATCTATATTTATACATATCTATAAACCAACGAAAGATTACGTTTCAACCTCTATTCATACATGTCTATAACTCGGTGAGAAAAAAGTTATATAACTTTCAGAGTATCAACAGGAAGCCGATGTTGACCGATGAATGTGGGAAAGAGATGCCAGCAATAGACGTCTTTGCTGCTGGGATCAAGTTTTTTAAGGACCGCCTCCTCCGTGAATGCAGACATTTTGGGGAGATACGTGAAGATGATATAAAGTGGGTTTTGACGGTACCGGCAATCTGGGACGACTCCGCGAAACAGTTTATGCGAGAAGCCGCAGAAGAGGTGAACTTTCTAAATAATTATTTTGTTTTCCTCACTTCTCATTGTCGGCTAAACTATGTATTTAAAGCTTCCGCCTCGGTGTCGAGTTCGAACCATGACCATGATATACCGATATCTTTCAGTTAACCAGGTATAATGATGCATTTTAGAGGACATAACAGAATATCATAATTTATTCCAGTTTCTGCCCAGAAAGGACTACCGATGAATGTCGATATCCGACATGTATTTAATATTGGATACATTTGTACATCAATACTGCCCTCGTTTTGTCAGGTCCAGACTCATGACATACTGTAAAGTAATGCGCTTCTAAACGAACTTTCCACATCTGTGAATATCCATGCTCTTGGCGGTCATTTTGAATTCCAGTAAATTCAAAGAATTTAATTTTTCAGAGGGATTACATATAGCGGCAGAAATTTCATTTTCTGATAATTTCGATTTTCTGCTTCAAAAAGCAAAGTGTATACACCATTACAAAACTCTTAATATTCATTTTTTGGGATATTTTTTAAATTGGATATGTCATATAAACAAGAAAGCTGTGTAATCCCAACCAAACATGAACACGGCAGTTATGTAATCAGTTCAATGATACCATAATTCTAACATTAAATGATATTTTTATTGAAACTACTAATGGTATTAGTGTCCTCCCTTAAAGTTTGGAAATTAAAATCTTATTACTGTATGTATGTATGTATATATGTATGTATGCTAAGTGTTTCTTTGTAAAAGCGTAATTCTATTCTATTTCTTGTATTTTGCCATTAACATTATAAACTCTATGGAACAAAATAAATACACAGTAAATAAAACTAGTTTGGTTTCATTCTTTAAACAAAATAAACAGTGTTACTTCTATGGTTATAATCAATTTTCCTTTCAATCTTTGAAATATCATTTTCGTATTAAAATGATTTTTTTCAATGAAATAAAGATATCAGCAAAATAGACTGAAAAATAAAGCACAATAATTACTTAGAACAGCGTGTATTCTCACATTTCGGCCTGCATTTAAT
The DNA here is from genome assembly GCA_021229015.1 of Solen grandis. NCBI lineage: Eukaryota > Metazoa > Mollusca > Bivalvia > Adapedonta > Solenidae > Solen > Solen grandis. The sequence goes on from CM037787.1 coordinate 3,409,136, forward strand.
TAAGGCCATAACAAGTGACTCCCAAAAATGTCTACCATTTAAATTTATTTCAATATTGATTAAAAATAATAATAATCTGACCATTCACAGTAATTACTGGGTTGGGTCAATATTTTGGACCTGGAATGATTTTTGCATGTAGCGAGATTCGAACCCAAGATCTCTGTATCTCCAATCTTTCACGTTACCACTTAACCGCAGCGCCATATAAATTATTATTAAGTCTATTACGATTATCAACAAGTTGGTATTGTAAAATGATTGATTTAATAATTAAACAAGCATGAGATTTATATACATAAAATATCCACATTGCACAGTTTAAAATAAACAAGAAAGAATCCATATTGCATAAATATAAGATATACAAGAAATTAGCAACATGGAAAGTAATAACCGAGCATTGTAGGGCATGTTGCCTTTGTCCTCCTATATATTGATATGGTACTCGTTGATGCATGCACCATCCAGGGCGGGATACCAGGACATCGACTGGTTCTGGCTTTAGAAGCGGAAGCGGCGTCCGTATACTGCATGAACCTTCCGGTAGAGAGGCTAGTTGGGTCAGCGGGTCAAGTCAGTTGCTTTCAGCCAGGTTCAAGATTCATGGTTGTGGACGCCGGGGGTATGTACAGTTAGCTGATCTGTCATGTCTTTCAGAGAATTATGTTTTTAGATTATCGTCATGAACACCACACTAACTATTCCGCTGCTCTGCATGTAGCATATTATTGGTTGCTAACGGTAAATATGAGGGTATCCAAAAATGACATCAGAAAAGCTTTTGGTAACACTTGAATTATGGCGTCTATTTGGCAGTAACAGCACTGTAGTAACCTCAAATTGCAAAAGATTGTTTTTCAGTCACAATGTCATGAATGATATTTTCCCATCCCAAAAACTATCATTGTAGACGAAACATCGTCTGATAGAAAAAAAATAGGATGTTATTCAATGGGACCTAAAGACCAAAAGTTTGTACTTGCCAAAAGAGTGTGCGAAGACAACAATTAAACACTCGAATGATGGCGGTTATCTTTCAAAATGAATTAATCTTAACCTGTTGGTATGAAATTCAGTTACATGTATTGGGTTTATATGCGAGGTGTTCTGTATTTTTCAGTAACGGATATTAAAAATTGCAAACAAAACGTAATCGATTCTTAATGACTTAATACTGACGATGATTGATTCCTATGGCATATTGACATGTTTAGCTATAAGTGCATTAGAAAGCTAGATCCATGGCTTTCATTGAGTTATTAACATATACGTATGACTATATTCTGGATGAAATAGTCGTGCACGTGAAGACTTTCTTTCGTATTAAAAAACAATTAAGTACAGAAATATGTCTTTGTTTGAAAAGTAACACAAATAAGCACACCACCCATTTGGTTAAAAACTGAAGAAAAGAATATATTAATCGAGTTTTGATTTGTAGGGGTAACCATTGATGTCATTGTCTATGAGATCATGCCCGGAGGAGAGCTCAAGGAGATCTACAAAGCCATCGGCGGACCGTGGGGTGGCACAACAGTTGATAATGAGTATATCGCCTACCTTAGAGACATCGTTCACGGTGCAGTCATGGATGAATTCAAAGACCGCAACAAAGACGAGTACATGGACCTCCTGCGATATTTTGAAGTAAGGAAAAGGACTGTGAAACCAGACATGGATCAGAAAGTACTCATCCGGATTCCAATGGGCCTTCAAGATATGTACAGAGATATCAAACATAAAGAACTGTGCGATATTGTGCGACAGGACCAAGAACTGCGCGAGAAGGTGGTGTTTTCGAAGGACAAGTTAAGGGTTGCTCCAGAGGTCATGGTGTCGTTTTTCAAGAGTGCAAGCGACAATATTGTCAAACATCTGCGGAGTATTCTCCAGCAGCCCGAGGTGAAAGGGACAAGCTCAATCTTGATGGTCGGGGGCTTCTCTGAATCTCCTATGATCCAGCATGCAGTCTACCAAGCCTTTCAAAACATGAGGGTCATTATTCCAGATGATGCTGGTCTTGCAGTACTCAAAGGGGCTGTAATCTTTGGTCATAACCGAGAGATACCGGCAGTCTCTGAGCGAGTCTTTAGATATACGTATGGCGTCGAAACGATAGACACCCTGAATCCAGAAAAACACGACAAAAGTCGGTTGAATGATAAACACGGAAGGAAAGAAGCAGCTGGAATATTTTCAAAGATCGCAGAGGTTGGTCAGTCAGTTATTATGAATGTAGGTAGTGAATTTCATTTCTATCATACACCCAAATGTAATACGGGATTCAGCGTAAAGATATACGCTTCTCCTAAAGAGAATCCGCAGTATGTTGATGAAGAAGGCTGCATGAAGGTAGGCGAAGTCCATGTGGGGTGCAGAGACAATTGTAGAAACCCAGATGGCACCTTTGTTAGCATGGTCATAGCCGGGACGGAGCTGGAGATCCTAGCTCGACACTGTAGTATGGGGGAGTTGACCAGTGTAAAGTTTGATTTTCTTGGCTGAGAGAGAAGCCTTTATTTAGAAATGACTTAGTTGCAAACCTTCGTTATGGGAATAAGGTTTAAAAGTGACAGACAATAAAACAAATAAGTGTGACACGGAATGAAATATTTATAAAATGAGACATATAAAAACTGAATATCTTCACGAGCTATTGTAACCAAGAATTTAAGCAAGGAAATAGGTGTTGTTACCACGCAAATATTAAAATCAGTCATTTTGGTAGACAACACACTTTGAATGGTAAAGATTTGTTTTCGCTATCTGGTAAATTTTCAGTTTGTGATTTAGTTATTGACATATCGACGCGAAATAGGAAATCTTTTTAAAACTGCAAGATTTAACAAGTTTGATTACCGCTTGAAATGCAGAAGAAAGCCACGGAGTGCTCTCCATGTGTGTACTTTTCTTCAAGAAAATCTCTGACTGAAACATGTTATTCTCATGAAAAATACAGTCTAAAACATTGGAATTTATATAAACCATTATCTTGACACAACATACTTTCATCTCTCTAAGATGGTATTCATGATGAAGCTAAATGGACAAATAAGTTGTTGTTGTTGTATTGGTATTTACCGTCGCTGCGATAGTATTTCAATCATATAGCGACGTGCAGCTAATTACAGGTGAAGGAAGACCCCGAGTACACAGATGTACACGGGTAGAACCACCGACCTACCGCAAGGGCCAAATAAGTGCATGTATACCTTGATAGAACTGTCAAAATAAAATATTTGTTTCTTTGATGAAAGTTAAACTGCTTTGTTTGGTAGATTGGTTCAAAGTCCACTGGCTTAGCTGAGTTTTGTAAACACTAATAGTTACCTTCATGGATGACATTATTTGAATAAAAATAAAAAGTTTTCACGCCATGCATTTTATATACTTTCAAATACAAAGAATACATTGTATACCATATAATTTATAAACTAAAATCCTGGTACTCTATCACCTTTGTGACTAAGCTTTTAACCGGGCATAGAAAGATGAAATTAGGAAATCCAGTTAGGTGTTATCGGAATCACCACATGTTTTATATTTCATTGATGTTGTTTTTGTTGTTGCTTTATCAGTGATTGTCTAATCAACGACTTCGATATTTACAGTCGAATCTGTCTTTAGTGATCAGTCAAGGGAACAAGAGTATGTGACCGTATAACAGAGGTGGTCGCTAATTGAAGGTAAAACAAAATGCAAGTTTGGTTATATTAAAACTTACCACCTAACAATCTAAAAGAAATGATTAATTTCTTACTTCGAACTAATTGTTTTTTTTATTATAAAAAATCATTGCACAAATATTACGTACGGTGGGTAAAAATATCGTTAAACCATGTGATCATACATTATCATTATTACAGAATTTTCTCTAATTTCAGGTTTAGATATGAATTATGATCAACCTAAACCTAAAGTTGCTTTGATTGTTTCCTTACACTATAGCAGTCATTCTATTACAACAAGGTGGAAATTATCACGGGGAGACACAATATTTGAATTATGGGGCACTACATTTGATGTTGATCTTAAAAAAGATAAAATTGAATTTAAGTTTAAAAAATGCTAAAAAGAGAAGAACAATGTCAAACTCGATAAATAGAGGGGGAATCATTATTGTAAAAATGTTTCTATTGCAGTTGTTATCTCATATTTATTAGTCTTCTACCCCGAAATATTAAAAGATGTTAATAATATTTTTAATAAAAATAAGAAAATAATTCGTTTTTTTAACAAAATTGTAAAAAAAATCTATATTCATAAAATTGAAATGTTACAAACAATTTAATTATTAGATTCTATGATAAATGTAAGCGGATAATTTAATTGTTGAGGTGTATTGTGAAAGGGTATGGTATTATTATTATTTTGAAAATGTAAGTAATGCTTATGCATGATACACTGAAAAACCTGATATAATTTGGAGTCAAGTGTTTTAAATGCTATTATTTATTAAGGATTTACACATCTTAAAAAACAGGACAGATTTTATTTACAATATTCAGAGATAAAGGAGATACATGGATTAACTAAAATATTTTAATTGTTCATTTTCAAAATCCATCATTTTGTTGTTGCCTGTATCCACTTTTAATCAGACCAAATTAAACCAAAATCATACATAAAACACGTATAAAAAAGAAAGAAATTCCAACATATCAAATTAAATGAAGATCTTATGAAAAAAAAAATTGGAAAAAAGTTATTTAAAAAATTTAAATTTAAAAAGGAACTTTACAGAATTCTTCAATATATTCCTTATTATGCACACTGTAAATAGTTTAAATAATTGGGAAACTGTTGCTTGGTATATATCCATTGTATATAACAAGATATACACGCTTTGTTAGATATTGGTGAAATAGATTTTTATGTCAAAAGACTTTATTATATACATTCTATAATGATTCATTGAATGCTGTCAACAATAGCAGAAAGAACTGGATTCCGAAAGTAAAAGTTTTGTTGGATGATAACGTATTATCATATGTCTTCAATATCTCTGAAAGTTTTAATCTTAAGAATGATCATGTTATATTCAAATTAAAAGTATTAGATGTTTTTAAGCAAAACTGGCATAACAGTATAGCCAAATGTCAGACTTTATATGCTTACAAATATTTTTTTCAGTTTTGGTTTTGAACAATAATTAGATATATTACCATATAAGGTTTATTTTATCTAGATTGAGATGTTCTTTTCATAATTTGAGAATTGATACAGGCAGGTACGGACAGAATATAGCAGAACGAGCTATGCGATATTGTTAAATTTATAACACTTTAGATATTAAAGAGAGAAACATCATTTTGTCATAGTATTTATTGAATAATCAAATATTTAAAACCTTTTTACTTTAGACGCCCAGATATGATTCAATTTATGCCATCAACAAATAGAAATGTTAATACATGATGCTGGTGATAACTTATTTAATAAACTTTGATAACATTAGATGAAATAGCAGTTCTTAAAGAGATCGCTTCTACAGTTATTATCTTCAATACAGTACTGTTAACCCAGAACACACACGCATTACAATGTGAATCCGGTCCGTGGTCATTCATTTCACAATTTATACTAAGGTGAACTGAATATAAATGAAACCTACTTTTTTGGCCGCTTTTGAACATTTTTATCAATTTTTACTAAATTAACTATATATACATATGATCTTACGAATTTTTATTTCATATCCAATTTTACTAAACGAGTTTATGAAGATGTTATCAAGGGAAACTCTGGCTCGCTTAATAACATTTTCATGAACTCTTTTAGTAAGATTTGATATGAAATGACAATTCAATTCAGATTATTTTATTATATGATCTATACTGACAGTAAATCACGATTACAAAAACAACAACAACAACAAAAAAAATGAACGTACTGCGAACGAATTAAATTCATAATCAAGAATATTGTTCAAATAATAACTGAAAATAACGATTTACATAGTCTCATACATTTTCAACGGCTTATGAAAAATGCATCTTTTTGATCAAAGTAAGTTGTATCAAACTGTTCGAGTTCAACACATTATGCATAAATATAGGATACACGAGTGATGTATTTCGGCCTAAAAAGTTGTATGTAACGTGTGAAATATAAGAAAAAATGTGAACGATACCAGAAACAGATATCTAAGCATATATAATATCATATAATTAAAATTTGATGCTGTAAAATTATATTCAAACTTTTTTTCGGCGCTTTGGTTTTACCCCCATTTAATTGGCAAAGGGGGGTAATTCGTTTGTACTTACATGTCTTTCTTGTAGGTTTTATTTTTCTTCTTCTTACATCTTTCTTTAATAATCATTAAACAAGAAAAAAATAATAAAGACAAACACAGGTTAACGAACAATGATTTATTTCCACCCTAAACAAGTCAGTCATATAGACGTGCTGTTTACTGGAAGTGACTTCATTTTCACAGAAAAATCGATTTTTCCATGAAATTGCTCAACAAGGAAGTTAATTCAAGTGGGGGCCAAAGTTTAAACAGAATGTAACCTGTTTTTCTGAAGGATACAGGTAGGTGAAGACAGTCACTGTTTTTTTTTCCTTTCTTATTTTCTTTAATTATGTAATTCGATATGCTAAAGCTCGTGCTGGAAAGATATGACATGTTCGTTACACGTAACGTTATATATGTTTACTGAATTGATTTATTTAATGTTTATATATGTATGTGTTTGTATATCCATTCTTTTTTGACTCGCAGGAATTGTGATTTTGGGATATGATATAATACCCACACGAAATACATACACACACATTTATAATTGTCTTTTTATTTTTTATTATATTATTTTAAATGGTGGATTTAGCTCCCTTTCTTGGCTCTTAACATATAAAGATAGTTGAATAATTTGATTGGGTATGGTGGCATCATGCCATATGTCTACGGCGTGATACTGCAGCAGTGTGGTAGCACTATATTTGTCTCAAGTAGACATAGTCTTCAAATGACTGAAATATTGTCGGTGGTAACATACGAACAAACAAACCTTTGTGTGTGTAGGGGTGGGGGATTCCATTATGCTCGTGTGTCTTACATTTATTTAGATTTATCGAATCCTTTTAGGAAAACGTTGTTTAACTGACTTATATTACAACTGTTTGTTTTCAAAGAGGTCGTTGAATTGCATTTACAAGTCATTAAAAATTTAAAAAAAATCGTTGTCTTAATGCTTATGTCAAATAAATATACTATTAATATATATACTACTAGGTTTGGTTGGAACGGAGCCAAAATCAAAATATTCTTCTATGAAAAGGCTTAGTGAGATCAATCTACTTCCTGTCGGAGTAAGCAGACGTATTAATTGTTTATAACTAGGGTCACCTAGCTCACCAACCCTGTAGGTTTGACTCCCCACAGGGTCACCTAGCTCACCAACTCTGTAGGTTTGACTCCTCACAGGGTCACCTAGCTCACCAACCCTGTAGGTTCGACTCCCCACAATGTCACTTAGCTCACCAACCCTGTAGGTTTGACTCCCAACAGGGTCACCTAGCTCACCAACACTTTAGATTTGATTTCCCACGATGTCACTTAGCTCACCTTCCCTGTAGGTGCGATTCCCTACAATGTCACTTAGCTCACCAACCCTGTAGGTCTGACTCCCCACAATGTCACTTAGCTCACCAACCCTGTAGGTTTGACTCCCCACAATGTCACTTAGCTCACCAACCCTGTAGGTTTGACTCCCCACAATGTCACTTAGCTCACCAACCCTGTAGGTTTGACTCCCCACAATGTCACTTAGCTCACCAACCCTGAGGTCTGACTCCCCAGGGTTGGTGAGCTAAGTGACATTGTGGGGAGTCGAACCTACAGGGTTGGTGAGCTAAGTGACATTGTGGGGAGTCAGACCTACAGGGTTGGTGAGCTAAGTGACATTGTGGGGAGTCAAACCTACAGGGTTGGTGAGCTAAGTGACATTGTGGGGAGTCAGACCTACAGGGTTGGTGAGCTAAGTGACATTGTGGGAAATCAAATCTAAAGTGTTGGTGAGCTAGGTGACCCTGTTGGGAGTCAAACCTACAGGGTTGGTGAGCTAAGTGACATTGTGGGGAGTCGAACCTACAGGGTTGGTGAGCTAGGTGACCCTGTTAGGAGTCAAACCTACAGAGTTGGTGAGCTAGGTGACCCTGTGGGGAGTCAAACCTACAGGGTTGGTGAGCTAGGTGACCCTAGTTATAAACAATTAATACGTCTGCTTACTCCGACAGGAAGTAGATTGATCTCACTAAGCCTTTTCATAGAAGAATATTTTGATTTTGGCTCCGTTCCAACCAAACCTAGTAGTATATATATTAATAGTATATTTATTTGACATAAGCATTAAGACAACGATTTTTTTTAAATTTTTAAGTGACTTAGTTAAATGCAAACTTCAACGACCTCTTTCGAAAACAAACAGTTGTAATATAAGTCAGTTAAACAACGTTTTCCTAAAAGGATTCGATAAATCTAAATAAATGTAAGACACACGAGCATAATGGAATCCCCCACCCCTACACACACAAAGGTTTGTTTGTTCGTATGTTACCACCGACAATATTTCAGTCATTTGAAGACTATGTCTACTTGAGACAAATATAGTGCTACCACACTGCTGCAGTATCACGCCGTAGACATATGGCATGATGCCACCATACCCAATCAAATTATTCAACTATCTTTATATGTTAAGAGCCAAGAAAGGGAGCTAAATCCACCATTTAAAATAATATAATAAAAAATAAAAAGACAATTATAAATGTGTGTGTATGTATTTCGTGTGGGTATTATATCATATCCCAAAATCACAATTCCTGCGAGTCAAAAAAGAATGGATATACAAACACATACATATATAAACATATAAATAAATTGAGTAAACATATGTAACGTTACGTGTAACGAACATGTCACATCTTTCCAGCATGAGCTTTAGCATATCGAATTACATACTTAAAGAAAAATAAGAAAGGAAAAAAACAAACAAACAATGACTGTCTTCACCTACCTGTAACCTTCAGAAAAACAGGTAACTTTCTGTTTAAACTTAGGCCCCCACTTGAATTAACTTCCTTGTTGAGCAATTTCATGGAAAAATCGATGTTTCTGTGAAAATGAGGCCACTTCCAGTAAACAGCACGTCTATATAACTGACTTGTTTAGGGTGGAAATAAATCATTGTACGTTAATCTGTGTTTGTCTTTATTATTTTGTTTGTTTTGTCTTGTTTAATGATTATTAAAGAAAGATGTAAGAAGAAGAACAATAAAACCTACAAGAAAGACATGTAGGTACAAACGAATTACCCCCCTTTGCCGATTAAATGGGGGGTAAAACCAAAGCGCCGAAAAAAAGTTTGAATATAATTTTACAGCATCAAATTTTAATTATATGATATTATATATGCTTAATATCTGTTTCGGTATCGTTCACATTTTTTCTTATATTTCACACGTTACATACAACTTTTTAGGCCGAAATACATCACTCGTGTATCCTATATTTATGCATAATGTGTTGAACTCGAACAGTTTGATACAACTTACTTTGATCAAAAAGATGCATTTTTCATAAGCCGTTGAAAATGTATGAGACTATGTAAATCGTTATTTTCAGTTATTATTTGAACAATATTCTTGATTATGAATTTAATTCGTTCGCAGTACGTTCATTTTTTTTGTTGTTGTTGTTGTTTTTGTAATCGTGATTTACTGTCAGTATAGATCATATAATAAAATAATCTGAATTGAATTGTCATTTCATATCAAATCTTACTAAAAGAGTTCATGAAAATGTTATTAAGCGAGCCAGAGTTTCCCTTGATAACATCTTCATAAACTCGTTTAGTAAAATTGGATATGAAATAAAAATTCGTAAGATCATATGTATATATAGTTAATTTAGTAAAAATTGATAAAAATGTTCAAAAGCGGCCAAAAAAGTAGGTTTCATTTATATTCAGTTCACCTTAGTATAAATTGTGAAATGAATGACCACGGACCGGATTCACATTGTAATGCGTGTGTGTTCTGGGTTAACAGTACTGTATTGAAGATAATAACTGTAGAAGCGATCTCTTTAAGAACTGCTATTTCATCTAATGTTATCAAAGTTTATTAAATAAGTTATCACCAGCATCATGTATTAACATTTCTATTTGTTGATGGCATAAATTGAATCATATCTGGGCGTCTAAAGTAAAAAGGTTTTAAATATTTGATTATTCAATAAATACTATGACAAAATGATGTTTCTCTCTTTAATATCTAAAGTGTTATAAATTTAACAATATCGCATAGCTCGTTCTGCTATATTCTGTCCGTACCTGCCTGTATCAATTCTCAAATTATGAAAAGAACATCTCAATCTAGATAAAATAAACCTTATATGGTAATATATCTAATTATTGTTCAAAACCAAAACTGAAAAAAATATTTGTAAGCATATAAAGTCTGACATTTGGCTATACTGTTATGCCAGTTTTGCTTAAAAACATCTAATACTTTTAATTTGAATATAACATGATCATTCTTAAGATTAAAACTTTCAGAGATATTGAAGACATATGATAATACGTTATCATCCAACAAAACTTTTACTTTCGGAATCCAGTTCTTTCTGCTATTGTTGACAGCATTCAATGAATCATTATAGAATGTATATAATAAAGTCTTTTGACATAAAAATCTATTTCACCAATATCTAACAAAGCGTGTATATCTTGTTATATACAATGGATATATACCAAGCAACAGTTTCCCAATTATTTAAACTATTTACAGTGTGCATAATAAGGAATATATTGAAGATATTCTGTAAAGTATCCTTGTTTGAAACCTTTAAATACATATTTATTTCCAGGACATTTGTAAACATAACTATAGACTTTTTTCCCAATTGAAATCATTTTTTTTTCATATAACGATCTTCATTTAATTTGATATGTTGGAATTTCTTTCTTTTTTATACGTGTTTTATGTATGATTTTGGTTTAATTTGGTCTGATTAAAAGTGGATACAGGCAACAACAAAATGATGGATTTTGAAAATGAACAATTAAAATATTTTAGTTAATCCATGTATCTCCTTTATCTCTGAATATTGTAAATAAAATCTGTCCTGTTTTTTAAGATGTGTAAATCCTTAATAAATAATAGCATTTAAAACACTTGACTCCAAATTATATCAGGTTTTTCAGTGTATCATGCATAAGCATTACTTACATTTTCAAAATAATAATAATACCTACCCTTTCACAATACACCAATTAAATTCCTTACATTTAATCTAATAATTAAATTGTTTGTAACATTTCAATTTTATGAATATAGATTTTTTTTACAATTTTAGTTTAGACTATATATATATATATATATATATATATATATATATATATCAACCATTTTCAGTTCAACTTATAAAAACTGCAATTATTTATCTTAGATTTTCCTCCCAAACAATATCAGAGAAAATATTATTAACATCTTTTAATATTTCGGGGTAGAAGACTAATAAATATGAGATAACAACTGCAATAGAAACATTTTTACAATAATGATTCCCCCTCTATTTATCGAGTTTGACATTGTTCTTCTCTTTTTAGCATTTTTTAAACTTAAATTCAATTTAT